>JANKKI010000138.1:2400000-3000000 GCA_025175665.1 Cinchona pubescens | reverse complement strand
CAGCATTCGGTACATTTAAAATAGTTTTTTTCTGCACTGAAATTGTATTTAGAAACCTTCACAATTGTATTGCAATGTTATATGAATTGTAAAACATATGTTCATGTACGTACCACATATTGATGACTGGGAATCAATTGTCACTGAGTGGCTAGGATGCCTAGAAGTAAGATTCTGAGACCAGTGAGGATTATCCACTGATGCATCACATCTTGGAAAATCATTCCCCATTTCCTATTGTTCCCAAACCACGAAAAGAAATTTATTATATTTCATTATCAATATTCAGATGAGCTCAAAGTGCATCAACAGAAAAAATTGAAAAAGTTTTGCTTTATATGAAACAAAGACAAAAAAGACAGCTTTGATGTCATGAATTGCAAATACTATATCTGTTATAGGGATAGATGGGTATAAGCAGGCACAAATGGGACTATAGGTCCTGAAGTGGAGATAAAGACCCAAAACTGTTACCCCAATAGATTCCTAAATGTTGGAGAACTGCTATGAAGAAGTTAAGGACAAGCAGTTAATTTCTTTAATACATACTTCCTGAAAGAATGTCAAATTTACCTATTTGTCAAATGCGAAAAGAAATAAATCAGAAAGCCATATTTGTAATAATAAGTTCATTTATTCTATTTTCCTAGATGTCTTCTTCTAATCTAGGAAGAAAATGATTAAGATACAATCCAATAAATGCCAAACCTTACCAAGGAACGAATGATAGAAAATCGCAAAAACAATCTAAAAGTACACATTCAAATACAAATATGATTATCACAAAATACATGATTGTCATGAGATTGTGTCTTTTGTCTAAACAGAACTGTTTTAGACAAGAAGTTGCCTATGGAGCTGCAACTAAATCTCTAACATGAAAACATAGTTTTAAGGCTAGGTGTAATATACAGTTCAGAGCTTAAACATCTAATGTGGTACTAAATTAACTGGTTTCTATCTTAAATCAAACTGCCTCAGTAGATTTCTTCTTTAGCATGACATCTGCCTTAATCATCGTAATCATGTAAACAAATATATGAAACATACTTCGCAATTTTAAGATGAGAGTGGCCACAACATAGGACTTCCTAATTACAGAATTTTACAAAAAAAATGATAAATTAAATTACCTATCTTCCTTAAATCATGCTTGCGATTTACTCTAGATTTAGGAAGTTTACAAGCACACAAGGTTAAGCTGAGTACTTCAACAGTGTTTTCCCTCCATCTCCTTACACCAAATTGTATGACGGTATTTAGTTTTCCTTCCCCAAACTTGTGTGCATCTTAAGAAACATTTTCTTGATTCATCACTGTTTACAAGCTAAGTTTCTATGGCTAAGCTGTGGAATATTAAGGTGTTTCTCCAAATCAACGACTACAGATATAGCCTACAGTTGTTAAGCATACCAACATGTTGATAAGTACTCTTAAAGGCCTCCAACTTTATGCCTAAGAACAAATACTGCTTCATCATCATTCCCTAGTAATAAACATTCTTCATAGACAACATTACCAACTACGGGTGTTCATGGACCGGGTACCGGTCCATGAGCTAAAAAAAGTACCCGACCCTCATCTGACTGGGTCAAGAAAATTCCGACCCTCTACCCGGTCCATACAAAAGAAGGTCTGGTTGACCAGGTACCCGACCCTCACTAGTAACAAAACATAAAAATTTAAATAATGATAGTTAAGCAAGTTAATTTCACAATTAAGTCAACAATAATTAAATCTAAGTTACAAAATACAGCCCAATATTACATCCCAATAGAACAAACTAAAATGTAGCAACAATGTATTAAATCGCAAAATACATTTCAACAGACGCGAGTGTGAGAAATGAGGATGTGAGAAAGAGGAAGGGAAGAGATGATTGAGGCGGAAAAGGAAGCAAAGACAAGAAATTGAAAACAAAGAGATGAGGGGCCGCCAATAAAGTTAATAAGTATTTACTTCTAATGAAATCTTATTAATCAAATTTACAAAAATACCCCTAAAATGGACTGGGTCGGGCACCCGGCAGGTCACAGAAATGTGACCCTCTACCCGACCCACTTTTCCCGACCAGCGGGTTTTTCGGGTCAGGATGAACACCCCTATTACCAACTGGTGTTTGACCGCTTAAAATTCCCATGCCAAAATGATCCACAAAATAAAGCAAATTTTTAATAATAGATTCCATGTAATAGAATGTAAAATAAAATGTGATAGTACAACAAATTACTTGAATTTCAATTGTAGGGCAATACATTTTCATTTATGAGTAAGATAGAAAACTGATTTCAAGTGATTTTTATGTAATAGTTAGTGTTTCTGGTTTATTTTGTCAAATTAGATTAGTATGCTCTGACGAGCTTGAATTGCTTTTCTAGATTTTGATTATATTTGACAAAGTTACAATTTACATAAACAAAGGTAAAAGGCTAGACTTTGACCAAAAAAGTATTATTTATTACAAAACTAGATTTGTTTCACTTAGGCACAAAAAGGTCAAAAATTCGAAACTAAACCTAGTTTCTTCCACTAAAAGAATGCGAATTGTGGAGGTGGACCTAAGTCAAAAATAATTACACGCTTTTAAGACAAATTTTTAAAAAACAAAAACACAAAAAAGTTTGAATTTTCCCCAAATCCAATAGAAATCACGAAGCAATACTTCCTTAATCGATCAAAGCTTAAAGTTTTGGGGAAAATTGAAAAATGATTTTTGAGGACAAAATAAATTAACAAAAATACTTAAACTTGGTACATAAATAATGAGCTAAAATGTGATTGGCACAATCCAAATAAAAAATAATTTTTTTTTTAAAAAAAAAAAAAAAGCAAAAAAGCTTAGGGGCAATGACTAAATAAAAAAGTTTGGGGGAACAAGTATTAAATTTTTCCAATGAAATGAAATCAGATCCCAAATTATGTATGAATATATGAATACATATATATATATATATATATAATCCATATTGGAAGTGCAAAATTTCGGGGCAGAAACATCTTCCCGCCCTCGATTGTTCGCCAATATTCTGATCATGATGTGGATTAATTTGTATCAAGGATTCATAGTAACTCCATGCAAGAATTTGTTAAGTTTACCAACGAAAGGAGACCTAAGCTGCTTCATACACCTCAAATATTTTGAAATGACAGTTGTTATATACTATTTGCCCGTTAAATTGAGCATCGACTTAAATAAGGAGAAAGTGCTTCGTGCTTAATTAATCTTTGATTAGTCCACCATCATCACTGATGAAGACATTGGCAATGAGGTTGTGGTTGACAAAAAGGCAATCAGGTTCACTGCGTGCAATCAATTAAGGCCTTTGAACTGACTAATAGAAGATTTTTCTACATTACAAGCAACCTGGCTTGTTTCTATTTTGATATTTCAAAGAAGGCCAATCTACCTTGTCGTGTAAGATATAAGAAGTATTCGCTGCATTTATTTGCATTTAAATTCGATCGATCTTTCTTGTCGGTTCCATTGGCGGGTTCGTGTCTTAGAGGTTGAATGATGTAACTAATTGTGAATCAAAAGACAGGATCGATTTTAGAATATTATCCATGCCTTGACAATACATGCTGGGAATTTCATCTTTCCTGTGGTGATTAACATTGTTCTCATGTATTATTGTGTCAAATCACAATAATATTACACACTGGCCCTTAATTTTCATTTGTGATTATATGCATAAAAATCACCGAATATGTATCTAATCAAATTCCAAACACAATTTTGACTCATATAGGAGTGTTTATGGATTTAGTTACTGAGTTGACGGATTTCTAGATCCGAGATAATTTAACACCAAACCCAACCCAACCCAACCAAAATAATATAAAAGTCCATTTAAACTCAATCTAATTATTACTTGAGTGTGTTACTCAGATTTTCGCGTTATGTGGGTTAAAATCTCAAAAAATAAAAAATAAAAAATATTATTTTAAGATCTTCTACAATATGTATTTTGTTAAAAATGAAATGGTTATCTCAAGAATGAAAAAGAAAAATTATAGAATATGTTAGGTGACTATTATTTAAGAATGAAGGGAAAAAATTATAAATTAGATGATATATATATATATATATGTATACTTGCTATATATATATATAGGTACCATCACATATATATATAGATAAGTTAACTATATTGGATTATCTGGTAATTGGGTTGGGTTTAGTTTTATCTGGTAATTGGGTTGGGTTTAGTTTTGAAAAACAAAACCCAACCAACCAAACAAGTTTCAAATAACCCAACCTATTTAGTTTCAAATTCATTTAATTGGATCAAGTTTTTGAGTTGGAATGGGTTTGAAGACTCCCTAGGCCCAAGTATGGAGAAAGCTAAGCTCCCCTCAAACCCCAGCTGCCCACCCCCAAAACCCTCCAAACATTTCAAAGTTACTCTTTCAAGAACTGAAATCTTAGGATGGTCTTGAATTTATCTGAGAAGTGAAAACTGGAAAATAACACCCTTTGTATCAATATATGCATAAAGCAGATTTTACCACTCAGTATTCATTTCCTACCTCTGACAATGATATATTACAGGTCATCCAATACTAAATACATAAACATCCAAGAAAGTAAAGGTTAAGGTTTAGTTTGGGAGTTTAGGAGAGAACATAAAAGAAGGGAAATTTTTAAGTTATGGGAGAAAAGAAGAAAAGAGAAAAGATAAGGATCTTAATCTTATTTGGATGTTGTGGGAAGAATTTAAACATATAGGTCATTAAAATTTGAGCTTCTAATATTTTAAGGTCAAAATGGGCATTTCTTAAAAAGTATAAGCTTCTACTAACTTTTCTTTCAAAAACCATTCTAATTTAGAGCGAAAAGTTTTACACCCTCTGTACTAAGCTTTCTTCTAAATCACTCCATTTCCTTCCCATCTTTCTTTCCCGTTACGTTCTTTTCTTTCCAATAGTAAAACTCTCAAACTCGCCTAAAGAAGTGCAGCCTTACTCACATGACTTCTTTAATTGTTTTTTCCCACCTACTTTATACTATGATAGTACCAGAAGACTGGTACATATATATGGAAGAATGCATTTCTACAATTTAACCAGAGATAACATTTTCAATTAAGGAAAAAAGAAATAAAAGAAAAGAAGTAACCTTCTTCTAAAAGACTCATAGCAAAGAATTAAGTGGCACACTCCTCATGTTTGCTTTATCTAGGAATATAAGCATTTTTTTTTCCTATTCAGTTCTTGGCAAAAGCTACAGGGAATCTAGATGGATACTTTTGCAACCTTAATGTAAAAAAGGTACAAGCCCATAATATAGTATTTTAAATAATTTTATAAAGAGGATGAAATTAGAAAAGTGAGCATCTTTTGTTCTGTGCTACTATACTGTCACTCGTCCCAGTCAAAGGACAGAAATCTAAGCAAGCAGAATTGTTAAAATCAAAAAGTTTGGATTGGCAAATTTGAATTCAAGAAATGATTTCCGTTCTACTATTTTAGCATTGTTTTTTATACACATCTACAACGGATGAAAAAGGATTGTAAAGTCTAAAGAAGTATTTCATTCTAATACTTAAGGTGGATTTTAAATACTTCTCCCTGGATCTAAACATATTAATATGTATTTGTGTAGCAATGACATATACTATAGGTTGCATTTGGATGCGCATAGATTCAAATAATTTGAAATAAATAAATTTTTAATTAGTGAATTTGAAAATGATATAAAATTTAGAATAATTTAGAATTCACTCCTTCTAAGCATTAAAATTCAAAACTCACATGTTGTAAATTTCAAATTTTTAATTAAATTTTTTACTTTGTTTGGACTACTTATGATGGATTTGAATTTTAAATTTAAATCCACCCAAATCCTTCTACATATAATTTTTATTTTATTTTTAATTACAAACACTTCTTTAGTTAAAGACTATAATATAGTAACTAAATAAACATGTTTCACTTCCATGTCCTTTTGTTATATGCTTTACCAAGTTTGCGAGAAAAATTTTATATGGACTTGATTCTTGATATAGTACCATGAATATGGTGGTGCACGTTGAGGCATACCATCTGACATCATCCCATATTATCTAAAAGAATCAAAGTGTACAACACTATACTTCGAAGCCGATTCATTCAATCATAGTAGTCAAATTAAAAAAGTATAGAAAATTGTAATTTCTTTTTTCTTTAATGATCACAATTAACTCACTGTTCTTGTATCTGCTCGAGCAAACGATTACAACCCATGATTCTGTCCTCAATCATGTATAGTACTAATATATTTTTTTGTTTTATCATTAATTAACACAAAATAATATACAAAAAGGAAGTCTGAAGAAAAAAATAAAGACAAATCAATTCAAGCAAGAGAAACAAAGGGTTCAACAAACCTGGTTTCTGATCAAAGGAAAAGAGAGATTGCCAGAAGGGTCATCAGCAAAACATTTATCACCTCTGTTTAAACCAAACGCACCATCATAATTAGTATCCCCTAAAGCTTTAATAATCACTTTCTGGTGATTTGGGTTCTGATCAACTTCAACAGCTCTTGTGTCCTTGAAAATCTCCTCAAGGGCCAACTCAGGGCTTCGTTTCATGTCGGTGAATGCGAAAATGGATGAACAAGGTTGCTTTTGCACAGCTTTTTTGTTCATTGATGAGAAGCTTTGCACCGTAAGTAGTGAAAGACAAGTGGGAGAAAGAGGGGAGAAAACAAAATTAAAGTGGTTGATAAGATTTTTATAATAAAGGTCCAAAAGAATAGAGCCAAAGGAAAGTTCTTTGTTGCTGAAACTTGAAAGGAAAAGTTAGGAATCATCGCGTCATTATCGCCGTAATACACTTTTTTACTTGGTTTGTCCTGTAGAAAGTGCAAGTTCACTTTTGTTAATATACACTAAAAAAAAAAAAATATTACTGTATCTTTAATTGACTTGACCTGGTGTTGAAAAGTTATTCAGAGAAAGAATATTAATAATACAATAATAATTTATTAATAAATTATATATATATATATATATATATATAATACAATTTTTTTTCTCATAATTTGAATCATATATGATCTATTTTGGTTTCTAAAATTTCAAACAAAATACATTTAATTCGCAAACTTTTCAATTTTTAATAATTTATACAAATTTGAAAAATTTGTGAACTACATACCGAACAAATCACGTGATTATTTAATATGTAGTACAATATACATGACTGTTAAATCTAACAATGAGTTATAACACCTATTAGCCGATTTCAACCAATTTAACGTGGTGTTGAAAAGGTTTCCAAAGAAAGGATATTAACAATACAATAATAATTCATTAATAAATTAAAATAATAATTTAATTCAAAATTCTCAAATTTATCCTAAATTGATAGAAATTGAATTTAAGAATTAAAGACATTTTGTTTGTAATTTTTAGGATTATGATGGACCACTGTCAAACTTTAAGGGGCAAAATTGTATATATATACAGATTAGGAAATAAGATTTTAATTTACGATGTAGATGAAGCTAGGAGAGATAGGAGAGACACATCTAGATCGGTATTACTTAAAACCCTAATCATTTATGTTCTTCGGTCTATGACAGAAGGGCAACCCTCTCCCCTCGTTTGATTTTTTGCATCGGTTATCTCTCCCACCAAAGATGATATTCCTCTAGTTCCTCCCTCTTCGTTTCGAGGGGAGCTCGCTATTTTCTTCTTCTGTTGAGCAAGCTGAAAAGCTTGCAAAACCATTACGCTTTGCCTTAGTTGGCAAATTTTCAAGGGGACGTCTTTTATGGAAGCATTCAGAGTAAAATTCTTGAAAATCGATTTCAGGGATCCTTTAAACTAGGTTTGTTGGATAATCGCCATGTTTTGATTCGAGACATCGCGATGAAGATTATCTCAGATATTGGTGCCGGGATATCTGGACAATCCTATGGTTTGGAATGAAAATCTTAAAGTGGACGCCAAATTTCTCGATTGACAGTAAATCGCCGATTGTGCTGGTTTGGATATCGATGTAGGGTTTACCTTTTCATTTGTTCTATAAAGCTGCGTTGTTCTCAATTAGTAGGTTAGTGGCAACCCTTTAAAAATTGATTCTTCTACTATTTCTGATTCTAGGCCAGGAAAGGCACAAATTTGTGTGGAATTAGATCTTACAAAGCCAAAACTTGGTCAGGTATATATCGGTAATGGCGAGAAAGGTGTATGGTAGTTCATCGTAAGAATATGAATTCCAAAGTTTTTCCATCATCATCATAAGGAGGGTCATTCTAATATGGTTTGTATTGTCAAAAGTCCATAACTCAATAACCCTAACCATAGCAAAAACGTTGAAGCTACGAAAAAGGTGACCTCTAACCTTAACAGTGATGAAAACGTGAAAATGGTCGTTGTTACTGACCAAAAAAAAGTGAACACTAAGGTGGATTCCACCCATCACCAGCACTCGAACGAAGTTCAATTGGTTCCCAAAGTCATGGAATCCTATGCAAACGATCATGTAGCCACTCTACAAATTATGATAGCAAACCCTATTTCCTCCAAGATGAATTCTTCTGACAAAGAGACCATTCCAACGAATGTTCAAGATCATTCATCTCACCCTCAATAGGCCCAGGAATCATGTGTTGAGCAAGGTAAGGGCACCACCTCTCCCATGGTAGTGGACAACTTGCAACAATTTGAGCAGTAACGGCTTTTAGAGGCGCCTTCTTTTTTGGCATTGGATGATTCAGGACGTTGTGGCTCTCCAGGTCTCGACTGATTTAGAAAGCCCTTATGCCTCTTTGTCTTGTTGATAATTCGAAGTAGAAGCAAGTTCAAGTGGTTTTTTCTTTTGTTCGAGAGGTGTCTCCACCCAACAGACTGATTTTGCCTTTGGTTCTGCCTTTGGATGTACTCGAGGCAAATATGTTTTTTAATCACCTTCTTGATGATTAGAACATGTCAAATTCTGTAAGTCTAAGAAGAAAGTATTGATCAAAGAAAAAGATGTTGTAGGCTCTATTAGATTCAAATATGGTTGATAGGGTTCATGTCCCTTATGTGGTTTCAATGAGCATTCTTCACGACTTTCTGGAATCCCTCAAGGGTAAGGCTGCCTCTCCTCCCTTGGATCAATCTAATGCTCTTCTAGTGTGTAAGTGAATTAGAAGGCATAAATATTATACCTGGATGCATACAGTGGTAACCGAAGCTCTTCGCGTCTCCTTAATAGCTCATTACTTGTTGATTTTTAATGTTATAATTCATTAATTTGGAGCATTTACGGGATTTATGGTAAATATTCTTTTTGGCGGTTGAAAAAAACTCATTAAGCTTCATCACATATCTTTTCTGGTTGTTTCCAAGCCAATAGTGGATTCAATTTGATTAGAAGAGTTCCATATTCGACTGGGATTTCATCTTTGTATGCTCAGTCGTAACAATAAAGTTTGGTTGTTTTGGAATAAAGATTTTGCACTGAATGTTTTGTTGAATACTAATCAATTTATTAATGTTCAAATAAAAATTCTTCCTGGGATGCCTCAGTTTTGGCCTCTTTTGTGTATGCAAAGTCTATTCGGGCAGAAAGGAGGGTGTTGTGGGATGATCTTTGCACTTTATCTTACTTGGTTAGATTACCTTGGCTTATTGGGGGGTTTTAATATTATCTCATCTTTGCGGAGTATTTGGGTAGGACAGCTCAGCACTCTATGACAATAACTAATTTTAATGAGGCCATGAAGCCTTGTGGTATGATACAATTACCGTTTCACAAGAAGCAATTTCACGTGGTCTGGCTCTTGCCATGGGGGCATAGTCTGGAAGCAGTTAGATAGGATATTGGTTAACTCTGCTTGGCTTAATCGATTTTCGGATTCCTATGTGATGTATTTAAATAGATCTAGGTCTGACCATTCGCCTTTATTAGTTGATTTCCACACACTCATGATGGTCCCCAAAGATTAGTAGACCAACACATCTAGAGTTACCCTTCTTTCATGGAGATGTTCCTTTTGATTGATCGCGGCCAGTTCAAGGGTACACATATGGCTGCTTTTTCTTTAAACTAAAGTGACTTAGACAGACTCTCTTCACTTGGAATAAATATGCATTCAATAATGTTTTTGGTGCTATAAATGTGGTAGAGGATGATGTGCTGCTTTTGGAGCAACAATATAATATCAGTCATTCTTTGGAGGACAGATAGGCACTTCACTTGGAAAAGGTTGAGCTTTTAGACAAATTAAAGGTTGAGGAAACTTTCTGGAGATAGAAATCACGAACCAAATGGCTGGTTGAGAAGGATCTGAACACCAAGTTCTCTCATGCTTCTTTGATGAGTAAAATATCACTATTAATTGTTCGTAGAATAAAAGATGCTCGTCGAAACTGGTTGGATTCTCCTGATGGAATTTGTTAGGGAGCGATTTCTTATTTCCAAACTTTATTCATGGATGAGGAAGTCGAATGTGTTGCTCTTAATTGATTGCTTGAGTTTATTCCCGAGGTGTTATCTATGAAGAATAGTATTGATCTTGTCCATCTGGTTTCTCTGGAAGAGATAAAGATGGTTGTTTTGCAATTGGAAAAAGAGTCAGAGACGGGTCTTGATAAATTTATTGGAACTTTTTTCACTCATTTACGGGATGTCATCTCTTTGGATCTTATGGCAGTAGTTCGGGAAATTCTTTGCTAGTTTCCTTTTGTCATGGGCGGTTTCTAGTGCTCTTTTAGTCTCAATTTCCAAGACGGATAACCCCGCCTCTTTTTTGGAAATCTTTAGGCCTATATCTTTATAAAATTTCATTAACAAGGTTCTTACAAAGACATTGGTTAACCGTCTTTCTACTGTCCTCTCTTCCATTATTTCCAAGGAACAATCTAGCTTCGTAAAAGGTAGAATGGTATCAGATAGTATCTTACTTGCCCAGGAAATTTTTATGTCTTGGAAACAAGAAACTTGTGCTCGTAATATATCTATTAAATTGGACATGATGAAGGCTTTCGATCGTGTTTCTTGGAAATCCTTACGGTAGTCATGCGAAAATTTGGCTTTCTAGATGAGTTCATTGACTTGGTTATGAACAAGCTCAGCTTAAGTTGATTTTCTTTGCTTCTTAATGAACAGATCACGGGTTTCTTTAAGTCGTTATATCTGGTTAAGCATGGGGATCCCCTCTTCCCTTTGTTGGTTATATAGATGTGTCATAAACTCATATTGGGGGCCTTATCTCTTTGATGAATTTTGGAGAGGTCTTGCCTTTCGCGGTTCCCCACTTAGCGATTTGCAAACGATGTGTTTATCTTTACTAAAGGTGATCAATGGTCCTTGAAGAATTTACTGGAGTTTTTATAGACTTATTAGCAAGGGTCGGACCAACATATTAACTTCAGTAAAAGCTCAGTGTTGATTCCTCATCGTTGCCCAAATGCTATGGCAATTTTGTAGCTTACAAGGATGAAGTGAACCTTGATTCCTTTTTTATATATGGACTGTCCAATTATTGTTGGGAAAAAAAAGGATTTCTCATTTTTTAGACCTACATGCTCTAATTCAAAGATCAGCCTTGGGTTGGAGGGACAAATTACTCTCTTCGAGGTGTCGTTTAATTCTCATTAAACATGTTCATGCCTCAATTCCAATGCATATTATTAATTTTTTGGAACCTACAAAATGAGTGATCTCCCAACTTGAACATTTGATGGCTAATTTTTTATGGGGGAACTCAACATTTGGGGGTTATAGGCATTGGAAGTCTTGGAAGGACATTTGTTATCCAACTAAGGAATCAATGGCTTGGGCTATCTCGGACATGGTCTTGGTCTTCTCTCATAAAATGTGGTGGAACTCTTATACTTCAACCTCTCTTTGGGTAGAGTTTATGAGTTGTTTCTATGGTTCAAATTCTCCTTCTAACTCGTCCTCTGTTTGAAAAATGATGTTGAAGGTTCGACACTTTGTTGATGCTAACATTCAGACATTGATTCAATTGGGGGGAGGCCTCTTTTTGGTCGACCAATTAGTTTGGGTTTAGTCCTTTGACACATTATGTAGTGGAAACCACTAACTCATTGGTGAAGGAGAAGGGTTTAATGAAGTAGGCTAGCTGATTGATTCCATTCAGCATGTGTTTCATTGAGGAGATTATGGCATCTATCTTGGATTAGAAGTTCTTTCCATCTGAGGATGAGGATTGTATGCTGTGGAAGTTGAAAGATGATGGTGGTTTCTCTATATCCTCAGCTTTTAACTATATCCGACAAAAATGAAATGTGATGTGCTCACATAAGCTCCATATGGAGTGCGAGAATTCCACTGAAGATTTCATTCTTTATGTGGAAGCTCCTAAATCATTTGTTACCCACTTGATGATGTTTTGATTGATTTGGGATTTTATCTTTCTTTCAAATGCTAGTTTTGTTGTGAGTTTGATTCTCTTTGCCATGGTTTTCTCTCATGTCCATTGGCACATGAACTTTGGTCAAGTGTGGAATCCGATTGGGATGTCCCAAAAATCCCTATTTTTATACCTAAACAAAAACTTCAAATTGGTTGATCTCGGCTCCTTCCTCTCGAGATAAGGAGCTGTTCCAAGTGGTGGCCATCTTAGTGTTTTGTCATATTTAGAAGCGTGGAATTCTTCTCTATTTGAAGGGATCCCAACTCAGATTAGCACTGTGCTGGCAGCAATTAAACATGAATTATACTTGCTAACCCGGTTGAAGCCAATGGCTATATCAACTTCACACTCTAGTTTGCGTTTGGTTCCTTGTTCCTCTCAGCCAACTGTGCTTTTGCCATTACAATTGATTATTTGGTCTCTCTACCTCAGGGATACCATAAAATTAATTTTGATGGGTCTTCTTTGGGTAATCCAGAAGGTCTTACCTCGTGCTTAGATAAGATATTTTTGAGAGTTAAGTTGAAATAGCAATCCACAGTTTGTTGAAATACACATCTAGATGTGTATAAGAGACAAAGTCTTGGTGCCTCTACCAAAATATTTGAAGGATTCATTTTCTCATGTCTCTAGGAGATTTTCAAATGTCTCTCATGTTCTCAGTGAGGGTAATTCTATTGTAGACTCTTTAGCTAAAAAAGTCAGTTCAACACCCGAGCTTCGATTATGTTTTGCTCGGCATTTTCTTGACTTTATTAGAGGCTTGGTTAGATTAGATTTCATGCATTTTTCAAATCTTAGATAGTTGTATGTTCAATAGCGAGTTATGTCTTTCATTATCTACAGGAGGTCCTTCTTATATTATTTTTCGTTGAATATTAATAAAATTTGGGAATAATGTCCCTATCATGCTTGCCGATGGTTAGCCAACTATATATATATATACACACACACACACACACATATATATTACTCTTGTGTAATTTTTCGTAATATTGTTTTATTGGTTCTCAATATATCATATCCTTCTTAAACTTTTATAATTAAATGAAAACGTTGCAATAATATACACTATTTCTCTCAACTTTATTGGGTATAATGCAAAAAACTCACTGTGATTTGCCAAATATACACTTTACTTCCAATGGTCATCAAATATGTGTTTTACCCCTTGTGCTTCAATTTTTTTGTTTTGTTTTGTTTTTTTTTTTGTTGTAGATTGGACGGAATTCATCAAAACTAATACTAATGTGTGAAATGTCATATTTGGCCACTAACAAATTCATGTGTCTTAGATGTTTTGGGATCAAAATAAAAATAAAAAAGGGATAAAAAGTTTTAGAGTCAAATTGAAAATTAAAATGAGCTAATTTGAAAATTAGAAGGAAAAACTCTTTCCCTCTCCCTTCCCCTTTCCCCAGGCTACCCCTTACCAACCGTAACTCTACCCCTACCACGCCAACACTTCATCTTCTTCCTTATACAACAACCATCCTCCCTAACCTAAGACACAATCACTACCACCAAGCCAGCCTTCCCCTTCACCCACCCTGGATCATCTCACCTACACCGTACAATCCCATCCTCCCTCCTCCACAGCGATCTACCCCTTCTTCTCCTTTTTTCACTGCCATTTCCTTCGCTATCCCGATTTGTCCCATTTTCCCCTCCCCTTTCATCCTTTCCATTCTTTCATCCACCTTGATCTGTCCCTTTTCCTCATTCCTCGCTACCCACACCCTCTTATCCCATCTCGATCAGCCCCTTTTCCCCTTCCCTATTAATCCTTACCCTTTCCCTATCACAATCTGTCTTTCCATCCCCAGAAATTGTTGTTGTAGTTCTAGAGATAGTGTTGAGGTTGAATTATGGTGGATTTATTATTGGTGGTTGTGGTGGCCTTTGGGTTGGTAGTCGTGCTAATAGATATCGATGACGTCAGGCTTGCTTGATGTGTGGTATTTTTCTAGGTTGGAGGACAGGAAGGAGAGGAAGGGTTGGGGTGGGATAAGGGGGGTGGTGGTGGTGATCGGGTGGTGGTTGGGCAAGAAGATGCACAGGATTGCAAGGGAAAAAAGGAGATGGTAGGTTATGTGAAAGGTATGAAAGAAGGTTATACTTTTTTAGGGATAAAAGGGTCAATTCTAACTTTATTTTAGTATTATCTTCAAAAAAGAATCCCACTCGTGATATATGAGAGTGACTTCAAACCCAATTAGTTTTGACAGATTCCATCCAATTTGCCAAAAAAAAATAAAAATTAAAGCACAAATGGGTGAAACACATATTTGATAATTGATGTTTCCCAAACCTTATTTTGATGATGACATAAGCACTAAACTTTGAAAACAAGCTGTGCAGGTCTACTATCTTTTCTGCTGGAAACAGGTTATTCGGACGTAGTACACTGTCCGAACTATGTCATTTTTCTCGGACCTGAACAGGAGTGTCACATACAGATTCACTCGGACGCATCTCACCGTCCAAACAGACAGGCAGAAAGCAAACTTCTTCATGCTCCTCAACGGACGCATACAATTGTATGAACAAAGCTTTCTTCGGATGAACAGGACCATCCGAAACTCAGTCCGGACGATGAAACGGATGCATGCACGGCCATCTAAACGATATCCTTCACCAACTGCACTGAGATCGGACGCTGTGTCGGACTCGTCGTCTTTATGTGACGGATGTCCGAAACCTTAACGGCTAGTTTTTGTACATTTAGATTGAGCCGTTTGGAAGTAGTTACAACCACAATTTATTGCTACTATAAATACTTGCACTATTTTTCTATAGAATCTATCTAAAACATTGAATACAAGCCTTAGAAAAGAGCAATTTGAGTGCAAATTGGCTATAGTGCTATATTGTATTAGTGTAGCTTAGAGTGCAATTCAAAATTCTGAGTGGAGTGATAATCTTGTACAAAAGTGAGGTTGACTGAGTGAAATTCTTGGCTCACCTAAAAGAGTTTTAGTATGAGCAAGAATTTTCCTACTTTGTGAAGATTATTGGCTTACCAATTTTGTGAAGAATTCTAGTGGATTAATACTTCAAGCTTGTTAGCTTGGAAGTATTGGTTGTTTAAGGAACTTTCTTAATTTCTTTACATTGCTTAAGTTTCATTGATTCTATCTTCATTATATTATTTGTTAGTAGAAAATTTTCAATAAGTTTAATCTTACTAAAGTAATTTTATAAACCTAATTCATTTTGCCTCTTAGGTTGCTTTGGGACCAACAATTGGTATCAGAGCTTGGTTTCATTTTATTTCTTAAATTGCTTTTGAGAAAAGATCCATTATGGCAACCAACAATGCTCTATTTTTTGAGGGTCAATCCATTACTAGGCCCCTTATGTTCAATGGGGCAAATTTTATTAGTTTGAGAGATAGAATGAAAATATTTTTGCAATCCATTGATATTGACTTGTGGTGTGTTGTAAAATGAAGGTCCATTTGAAGCTACCATCATTGATGATCATACAAATAGAAGAAGAGAAAAGACAAGGGATGAGCTCACTTCACAAGACAAGGCAAACTTGACTTTAAATGCAAAAGCTATGAATGTGCTATACAATGCCTTGGATGCTAATGAATCAACTTGTGTCAAGGGATGCATTTTCGCTAAAGAAATTTGGGATAAATTGAAGGAAATCCATGAAGGGAGGGGCAATGTTCGAGAGCAAAAGAAATCCAAATGTTTTATGAGTGTGAAAAATATGAAGTAAGTGATTGATTAACAATGAGTTTGTATTTGTTTGTATTTAAGATTATTTCAAGTATTGATCTGTGAATTTTTATTTTTTTTTCAAATTTTACTACCCAAGCTGGTGTTTGAACTTTATATTGTGAAGGAAAAATGAGTTTCTGAATTCACACTTGAAAAATATATCATGTGAATAGTACATGCCAAATTCTGGGCAAAAATACTAGGTTCAGTCTAGGGATAGAGATGAGGAATGCACTATTTTTACATTTGATGGATTAAAAATCATCATTTTAAAAATGAGGGATTATAAAAATATGAATAAATAATATGTGATTTAATATAATGGTTTTCAGACAAAATAAATAATAATAACTAACCTCAAATATGTTGGACTCTTTTTCCAATTTATGCAACGAAAAAAAATAAAAGAAAAACAATTGGTGATCCTACTCTAAGTATTTATAGTGGAATAATTCTTAATTGCCTATTTCTATTCTTACCACACCAAAAAAAAAAAAAAAATTTCTTATGACTCTTTTCTTTATTCAATTAAGTTTTTTTTGGTAAACAAAAAAAATCTCCATCATTCCTTAATCAGTGTAATTGTATATGTTTTCCAATCAATATAATTCCTTAATTAGTGTTTTTTAAATATTTTAAGAAGTCTTAATATTTTAATTAAAATTACCCAAAAATTTTGGGGTTTCATAATAACCAAGATAATCTTTTTTTAATGAATTTTTTTTTTCTTGGAGTCAAAATTCGGTGATCTTCTGTATAGTAATTAAATATCTGATTATATTTTTATTCTACATCAAAATACATTTATTCTCTTAATAGGAAATTTTTACCTTTAAGTTATTTTTGCACTCCAAATACTTTATGCACAAAAAAACAAGGCATGAATTGCATATATTTCACTTAATTGGAGGTGATTAGATTGACAAGGTTTGTGACAGTAATCAAACAACTATTAGACATGCTAATAACTAATGAGAGAAATTCATTTAAAATAAATGACCCACTTCCTAGTTTCTACTACTAGAATTTTAAATAATAATTGTTGAATGACCAAAATAAATTTTACCCGTTAAACTTTAGATAATTAGAGATCTGAGTGGTTTAAAATTAAATCACGAAAGTATAATTCTCATCTATAGAAAATGCACATGCATGAAATGTTTTTTAGTTATGCTTTTCCAAAAGGGATTTTAATGGAGGCCAAGTAAGGCACTTTTGACTATAACATGTTAGGTAGTTAGGAGGGGAATTGAAAAAAAGATATATTCTATCGGTACAAAAGAGTAATAGTATTGCTGCTTTCTTATCGCACATAAAGTTGATTGGTGGAAATTTATTTGGCACAACATCCCATTTCTTTATTTGGCACATAAAGAATAGAACATTAATTGAGAATAAGAAAAGCTGTGGATTTTTAAAGGGTTAATTATATTTACCTTCCTTAAGGTTTAGTCATATTATTGACTGATCCTTACATTTTGAAAAAATTACAGTCATATCCTTAAATGATAAAAGTTTAACAAATACACCCCTGCCATCAGAATAAACTTTGACATCAGCAAAAATTATTATTTTTTTATTTCCAAAATACTGTTCTTAGTCCCTATTTATTTATTCTTATTTTATTCTTTTTCTTAAGTACAAAATGACACCGTTTTGTGATAATTTCTCAACCCAACCTAAATTCTCAAAACCCAAAACCAAGTTCACCCCATTCCTCATTTCCCTTCCCATCCCTCATCCATATATATATATATATATATAGCTGTGTGTGTGTGCATGCGCGTGTGTGCATATGTGTCTATGATAAACTTATAAATGTCTTCAATTTTACGTATTATTTACCTTATTTTTTTGGTTTTGTAAGCAATATTTGAGTTAATTATGGGTGAATTGGTTTATTTTTAGTTTTTGTAGGGTTGAAGTACACAATGTGGCAAAAGGACGAAATAAAGTAAAGAAAATCAGAAGGGTGAAGTCTACATAAGCATTGACCAAGTTTGGACACTATTTTGTATTTTGAGTGTAACTTTTTCGTCTGAGCTCTGATAGAGTTGATTCAAAATGAGTTGGAAAGGTAAGAGAAAGAGCTAAAACTTTCATATTTTGCATTCTTCCAAATTTTGTTATCATCAAGGTCAAATTCATAGTAGAAGTTGAAGCAGGCAGTCTGATCTCAACGCACGTGCACTGAGATATCCAGTGCATGTGCACTGCTTCCAGAGAGAAAATTTTAGGACTGGTTTTAGCGCACATTGATGTTTCCCAAGACCTTATTTTGATGATGACATATGCACTAAACTCTGAATTCAAGCTGTGTAGGTCTACTATCTTGTTTGATAGAAACAGGGTTTCCGGACGCAGAACACCGTCTGAACTATACTACATCTTTCGTACGACCAACAACGACGATACAAACTCCGACGGACGCAATTCACTGTCTGCATAGACAGGCAGAAAGGAAACTTTCTCAAGTACTTGCAACAGACGCACAGGAGCATCCGGGGAAATATCTCTCGGACGCATATTTTCGTCCGATAGATGAGGTAGAATCAAATCTCCTAAGTTTCACAACGGACGCTTACAACTGTCTGAACAAAGTCTGTTTTGGACGAACAAGACTGTCTGAAACCTAGTTCGGATGATGGAAAGGACGTATGCTTGGCCGTCCGAACGGCATTTATCACATACTTTGTACTGAGATCGGACGATTGGTCGGACGCACAACTAATACATCGGACGTTCGAAACCCTTAACGACTAGTTTTTGTGCATTAGTATTATTGAGCTGTTGGGAAGTAGTTACAACCAGAATTCATTGCTCCTATAAATACCTGCTTTATTGTGATTGTATATATATCTTACACATTGAATACAAGCTATTAAAAAGGCAATTTGAGTGCATATTAGCTATTGAGCAATATTGTATTAGTGTGTACATTGAAGTGCAGTTCAAAAATATTGAGTGGAGTGATAATGTTGTACTAAAGTGAGGTTAAGAGTAAAATCCTTGGGTCAACTAAAGTGAATTAGTGTGAGCAAGGATTGTCCTACTTTGTTACATTAGAAGATCATTGACTCACCAATTTTGTGAAGCATTCTAGTGGATTAACACTTCAAGCTTGGTAGCTTTAAAGTGTTGCTTGTTTAATTTCTCTCTTTACCTTTTTTTATATTTCATAAGCTTTATTGTCTTTAATATCTATTTATCCATTGAAAGATATTTTAAAAGATTTTATTGGTGATTATTTTAAAAAAATAGATTTGTATAAGAAACACATTCACCCCCTCTCTTAGGTTGCTTTAGGGCCAACAATTGGTATCAGAGCATTGGTCTCATTCTATTGCTTAAATTTCTTTTGAGAAAAGATCTATTATGGAAACCAACAATGCTCTATTTTTTTAGGGTCAATCTATCACTAGGCCCTTATGTTTAGTGGGGCAAATTTTATTAGTTGGAGAGATAGAATGAAAATATTTTTGCAATCTATTGATATTGACTTATGGTATTTGTAAATGAAGGTCCCTTTGAAGCTACCATTATTGATGATCATACAAATAGAAGAAGAGAAAAGATAAGGGATGAGCTCACTCCATAAGACAAGGCAAACTTGACTTTATATGCGAAAGCTATGAATGTGCTATACAATGCCTTGGATGCTAATGAATCAAAAGGGATGCATTTCCGCTAAAGAAATTTGGGATAAATTGAAGAAAATCCATGAAGGGAGCGATGATGTTTGAGAGCAAAAGAAATCCTTACTTGTTGCCAAGTATGAGTCCTTCAAGAATGGAACCACATGAAAATATTGACAAAATGTATTGTAGGTTCAATGACATCATTAAGGATCTTGAAGCTTTGGGTAAGGAGTATTCTTTGGGTGAAAAGAATAGAAAAATTTTGAATGCTCTATCCAAAGAATGGGTGGCCAAAACAATCGCTATAGAGGAGGCTAAGAATTTAAATTCCATGCCTATTGAATCTCTAATTAACTCTCTTACATCCTTTGAATTGAAGCTAAAGGATAAAGTGGTGGATGATGAAGAACCAAGACCAAAAAGGAGCATTGCATTAAAGACTTCTCAAGAAGAAGATGAAAATGCTTCCATCAACCTAGAAGATGAAGATCTTGATGAAGGAGATCTTGCACTCATCATCAAAGGATTTCTCAAACACTACATCAACAAACGGAGAATGAGAAGAGGTAGAGCAATCAACTCAAATAACTTCAAAGGAAAGGCCAAGCTAGAAATAAAAAAGCAAAATGAAAAGTGCTTTGAATGCGGTCAACCCGGTCACTTTGCAAATGAATGTCCTTCTAAGAAGAAAAAGAAAGGAAGAAAGCCCCGCTTCAATAATTTTCAAATCACATGGGATGATTGCAATTCCGAAGGAGAAGTTGAAGAAGAAATGGAAATGGCACAAATGGCATTTATGGCCATTGGTGATGATGAGGTAACTTCTAATTATGATTCTAATGACGAAAATGATGAGAATGATCTTGAAGCTTTCATTTTAAAATTACATGATAGCTTGAAGGAGTCATATGCTAGAAATAAGGAATTAATTAAGAAATCAAATGCTCTATTAAGTGCTAACTCAAAGCTTGTGAATGAAAACAATAGGTTATCACAAGAAAATAGTGATTTGAAGAAAAGAATGCATGTGAAAACAAGGATCAAAGAAGATCATGCTTCTTTGAAGAAAAGATTGGATGATTTAAATATTCTTTTGCATAGAAAAAAGGAAAATATTGTTGATTTGAAAAGGAATAGAAATGTATTGATCAACAACAAAGAATTTTGTCACCTTTAGAACGAATGGTGTATGCTTTGTAAAATCAAAATCATCCTTATATGGAAATAAAAATGTTATTTGCAATTATTGTCAACAACATGGTCATGTGAAAAATAATTGCTATGTCAAGAGAAATGAAAAACTTGGTTTGAATTCCATATGGATTTGTAGTCATTTTACTAACTCTTATGGATCCAAGAACATATGGGTACCAAAAATTATCAATTGATTTCTTGTGTAGGAAACGAATATCACCAAGGATGCAAAATGGTTCATAGATAGTAGGTGCTCAAGACATATGACCGGTGATGCATCTATCTTCACAAACCTCAAATCCAAAAACATGAAAGCAAAATCAATCGGCATTGGTGATGTAGGTAAAAATGGTGAGACCTTGATTAAAAGTGTGCTTCTTGTTGATAATTTGAATTACAATCTATTAAGTGTAAGTCAACTGTGTGATAAAAATTTATATGTGTTATTTACCAAACATGAATGTGACAATTCTTGATAAAAATTATGTTATTTTGTTTAAAGTTACTAAGCACAATAATGTTTATGTGATCTATGTTGACAATGTTCGTAGTAACAATGTAAAATGTCTAACCGCCTCTACAGTTGATCCTTGGCCTTGGCATAGAAGACTTTGTCATTTTAATATGGATTTAATTGAAAAACTTGCCAAGAAAGAATTGGTAAGAGGGTTACCAAAATTGAAGTTTTTGAAAAATAAAATTTGTGATGCATGTCAATTCAGGAAACAAGTTAAAGTGTCTTTTAAACTGAAAAATTGTGTGTCTACTTCTAAACCCCTAGAATTATTGCATCTAGACTTGTTTGGTCCAACTCAATATGCTAGTCTCGGTGGTAGTAAGTATGCATTTGTGATTGTTGATGATTATTCTAATACATATTTAGAACTATTTCTTGTTCACAAAAATGAAGCTTTTGAAAATTTTGTGAAAAATTTTCAAAAATTCATTTTTTTGTTGAATTTAAAATTACATCCGGTTGAGAGGTGCTAATGGAGCCGAATATAAATTCGGAGGTTTTCCCGAGTTTTGTGATCACAACGATATTTCACATGAATTTTCAGTTGTTCGAGTGCCTCAACAAAATGGTGTTGTTGAAAGAAAAAATAGAACACTTTAAGAGACTGCTAGAACTATGATTAGTGAATGTGACTTACCAAAATATTTTTGGGCCGAAGCCGTTAATTCGGCTTGTTACGTTATGAATCGAGTTTTGTTAAGACCTATTTTAAATAAAACACCTTATGAACTTTTATTTTGTAAAAACCCATTGTGAGCTATTTCAAAGTTTTTGGTTGTAAATGTTTTATTTTAAAAATCAAAGAAAATCTTGGAAAATTTGACAAGAAATCGGATGAAGGAATTTTTTCTTGGATATTCTAGTGAGAAGAAAGCATATTGAGTATACAATAGAAGAACACTTTTGATTGAAGAAGTTGTGCATGTTACATTCGATGAAACTAATGATATTATTGGTCAAAGAATGTGTGTGAAGCTGAAGATGTAGGTATTCAAAAGGAGCTTGAGAAGCTCACTATCCATGAAGAACATTAAGGGATTTCTCCAAACAATGTGAGTAATATAAATCACTTGGGTGAAGAAGAAGAAAAGGACGAAGATACTTCAAAAGATCTTCCTAAAGCATGGAGATTTGTTCCTAGTCACCTTCAAGATTTGATCATAGGTGATCCATCCAAAAGGGTAAACACTTATACAAATCTAGATTGAATAAGTAATTGTGCATTACTTTCTCATATTGAACCAAAATATGTTGATGATGCATAAAATGATGAATCTTGGGTCTTTGCTATGCAAGATGAACTTAGCCAATTTGAGAAAAATAATGTCATGGACTTTGGTTGAAAGACCATCAACTTAACCCGTAATCGGAACAAAATAGGTTTTTAGAAATAAATTAAATGATAAAGGTGAAATTATTAGGAACAGAGCTAGACTTGTTGCAAAAGGTTATGCTCATCATTAGAAGGTATTGATTTTGATGAAACCTTTGCACCCATTGCTCGTTTAGAATCTATTCACATGTTTCTTGCATATTCATGTTTTAACAAATTCAAATTATTCCAAATGGATGTTAAAAGTGCATTTCTAAATGGTTTTATTGATCAAGAAGTTTTCGTTGAACAACCTCCTGGTTTTGAAAACAAAAATTTTCCAAATGATGTTTTCAAACTTTCCAAAGCTTTATATGGTTTGAAACAAGCTCCTAGAGCTTAGTATGAAAGGCTAAGTGATTTTTTGATTGAAAATGGTTTCAAAAGAGGTGTTGTAACACCACTCTCTTCACCAAAACTGATTTTAATGGTTTTTTAATTGTTCAAATTTACATTGATGATATTATATTTGGAACAACTAATGAAAGCTTGTGCAAGGAATTCTCGTACTTGATGCAAAAAGAATTTGAAATGAGTATGATGGGAGAATTACAATTTTTCCTTGGACTTCAAGTTCACCAAACAATCATAAGAAGGGACGTTTATTACACAAATCAATTACACAAAGGAGCTACTCAAACGATTTGGAATGAAAGATTGCAAACAAGTTGGGACACCTATGTGCACCTCAACCAAACTTGATAAAGATGAAGCAGGTAATAGTGTTGATGAAAAACACTATAGAGGTATGATCGGAAGCCTACTTTACTTAATGGCTAGTAGACCAGACATTATGTTTGCTATTTGTCTATGTGCTAGATTTCAATCTTGTCCTAAAGAGTCGCACTTAATTGCTGTAAAAAGAATTTTCAGATACCTAAAAGATACAATGAATTTTGGTCTTTGGTATCCAAAATGCTCCACTTTTGATTTAATTAGTTATTCTGATGCTGATTTTGCTAGTCGTAAAATTGATAGAAAAAGTACTAGTGGTATGTGTCATTTCTTGGGTGATTGTCTAGTGTCTTGGTTTAGCAAAAAGTAAAATTCTATTTCACTTTCTATGGCTGTCTCTTATACACATCTAGATGTGTATAAGCTAGACAGAGAAAGACTTCCTGATATTGATCTTACATTAAAAGACTTTAGATGTGTATTTTTTACAGTGTGCCTATAAAATGTGATAACACTAGTGCAATCAATCTCACAAAAAATCCTGTCATGCATTCTAGAACCAAACACATAGATGTCAAGCATCATTTTATTAGAGATCTTGTATGCAAAAAGGAAATTTGTGTTGAATTTGTGTGTTCAAATGATCAACTTGCTGATATTTTTACTAAACCTTTGGCTTTAGATCGCTTTGAATCTCTCAGAACTCGTTTGGGCATCATTAATTTCACATCTGTTTAATTTCTGTGTTCGAACACTCATGATCGTCCGAACCACATACTCTGTTGGACGCTCTTACACGTCCGAAACATTCCTCTTTGTCTCGGATGCTTTTAATCGTCCGTACTCTTAACCTTTCCTCTCAAACTCTCTAAAATTCCCAATGGACGCTCTTCTTCGTTTGAAACATTCTCGGACGCACTGGCACAGACATTCAGTCGTCCGTCTTCTTTAGCATTCGGAAGCATGATTGGACACAGACAAATCGTTTGGACGTCCAAACGATTCCTCTGCATGTTTAAAATAGTTCATTTTCCTCTTTTCGGACTCATACTATCCAAGAACAGGTTCTCTGCATCTATATACCCCCCGCAAAATTTCCCCCAATTTTTCCCTCTCCTGCGTCCAATTGTTTGAGGGATTTTCATTCCCGTATTGTTAATTACCTCTATTGCACACCATTTCACCAACTTGCAATCCAAATTCTTGATATTTCTACCAACTTCCCCAAAAATTTCATTTTTTTCTTTTTTCTCATATTTTCAAAAATTCACAATGGTTTGATATCTTGGTGGTTCTTCGGCAACTCGTGGACGTAAATTGAAAGGAAAAGCTCCAGTGCAAGAAGAATCATCGGCAAATCCTCAAACTTCCATAGATCCATCTCTACCAAAATTTATTGATGCCAAGGCATTTGAACGGTACACCTCTCTCCTTAGTAAATCCATCATTGTCCAATAGACCTGCTTCCCAAGATCTTTTTGACGAATTTAATCTGCCCATAGTAAAATCATGTTTTGAAAAATAAAATTGGGGTCACCTAATTCATATTGATCTACCTGTTTATCACGACATGGTACTCCAGTTACACAGCCAGATCTTAATAAGGGTCAGACTGTTCGCACATTAATATCTCGTGTGAACAACAAAAATCTTGAAATTTCATCCAATATCATTAACACCATTTTTGAATGTGAGGTTTCGTCGCCTAATGATTTTCCTATTTCTTTTCTCTGGATAAATGGCCTGCTTTGGATACTCGTTTTGATATTGATGATGTCCGAGCACTTTTTAATGTCAACTTCAAACAGGCTTCGGAAGCCAAAACTACTTTACTCACTCCTGAATTGAACATTTTATAAACTTTGGTCACGAATTTGCTGTAACCCACTGACGGGCATCGCACTGAGCCAGGAAAAATGCAGCTCTACTTATTCTACTTGTTTTCAAGGGAATTTAACTTGATTTCGGGGACATGGATATCTTTTTATAAGAGACAGGAACTTTTTTTAACCGATATAAACATTCCCTTTGGCAAATTGCTCACAAAAGTTTTTGATTATCTTGATATCCCATTCACTGGCAAAAAAAAATTCCTTCCCCACTTTAACAAAGCCTACATTAAGAGAAAGGGCTTACGTTGTTTTAATGACCAATGGTTTACCAAAGCTGCTTATGAAGTTGAAAGAGCCAAAACTCAAGCTTTTTCCTCTGGTTTTGCACTTCCCCATTCTGTTCCTTCTCAAACACCTTCATCCTCCCACGATCTCCGTCCTTCTTCCTCCGAACCTTCCCTCTCACACATTTCCAGGCTTCTTAGTTCTTTGAGCACTAAGATGAGCTCCTTCCAGCATCGCACTAATCGCAAGCTAAAGCGCCTTGAAACTCGTCAACAAATTCTTCAAGAAACACTTAGCTTGGGCATGTCTGCTTCTGCTCAAGTTCAATTTGCAAATATTCAGTCACAGTACACTCTTGACATCCTCCTCCGAAAGTGATGACAATGACACACATGACAATGATGAAGAAGAGGGTGATCGTGAAGAACACACCGCTCATGGAGCTGCTGATGAGGGCGATGACAAGGACATTGATGACACATTTAATTATATCATGCAGCGTCACGACACAGGAGACGATGATAGTGAAGCTACTGATGATAATGCACCCTCCAAGAAATGCAAACTCGAAAAGCGTTCCAAGAAGAAGAACGACTCAACTTAGACTTTCTGCTCTTCTTAGGACCTCTAGTCTATATTTTGGATGACAGTTGTTATTGGTGTAAATGACATTATTGGTGTTAATATTGGAGTTCACATTTTGATGGCTTTTTATTGGTGTTATTGTTGACTTATTTTGATATGTGATTGGTGTTAATGTTGGCTTATTTTTACTGTGCAACTTCTCATGGGGAGCTTACTTGTCTATTTTGATGATGTCAAAAGGGGGGAGTAGAAATATGGTTTAGGAATAATCATATCTGTTGATGGTGTTGAATATGCACGTCTGTTGAATATGCACATCTTTGACTATGATCATATCTATTGGGTGTATTCGTTTATTCAAAGTTTGTCATCATCAAAAAGGGAGAGATTGATGTTTTCCAAACTTTATTTTGATGACGACATATGCACTAAACTCTGAATTCAAGCTGTGCAGGTCTACTATCTTGTTTGACAGAAACAGGGTTTTCGGACGCAGAACACCATCCGAACTATACTGCATCTTTTGGACGAACAGCAACGTTCAATACAAACTCCGACGGATGCAGTTCATTGTCCGAACGGACAGGCAGAAAAGAAACTTTCTCAAGTACTTGCAATGGACGAACAGGAGTGTCCAGGGAAATATCCCTCGGACGCATATTTCCGTCCGATAGATGAGGTAGAATCAAATTGTAAGCTTCACAACAGACGCATACAAGAGAACAAAGTCTGCTGCGGACGAACAAGACTGTCCGAAACCTAGTTCGGACGATGGAACGGATGCATGCTCGGTCCCGTCCGAACGACATTCATCACACACTTTGTACTATAATCGGACGAGTGGTCGGACGCACAACTAATACATCGGACTTCCAAAACCCTTAACGACTAGTTTTTGTGCTTCTATTATTGAGCCGTTGGGAAATAGTTACAACCAGAAATTCATTGCTCCTATAAATACCTTCTCTGTTGTGATTGTATATATATCTTACACATTGAATACAAGCTATTAAAAAGGCAATTTGAGTGCAAATTAGCTATTGAGCAATATTGTATTAGTGTGTACATTGAAGTGCAGTTCAAAAATATTGAGTGGAGTGATAATGTTGTACTAAAGTGAGGTTAAGAGTAAAATCCTTGGGTCAACTAAAGTGAATTAGTGTGAGAAAGGATTGTCCTACTTTGTGTACATTAGAAGATTATTGACTCACCAATTTTGTGAAGCATTCTAGCGGATTAACATTTCAAGCTTGGTAGCTTGGAAGTGTTGCGTGTTTAATTTCTCTCTTTACCTGTACAGATTTTTATATTTTATAAGCTTTATTGTATTTATATCTATTTGTTCATTTGATAGTTTAAAAGATTTTATTGGTGATTATTTTGCTAAATAATTTTTAAGAAGCCTAATTCACCCCCGTCTTAGGTTCCTTTGGGGCCAACACACATGCACTGGGCTCTCAGAGCATGTGCGCTCAAGTCTGCTAGGGTTATGAAATTTGTTAGTTTTGACACTTTTCTTCGTCTGGTTGAACTCTTTTTTGGGAGGTTTTACACATTTCTTGTGGGATAAGAAAATCTAACCTAGAAACCGAGTTAATTGGTAATTAGGGTTAATTGGATCGCATGTTGAAAATTAACTAAATGTAAGGAAAAATACAAGAACAAGTTTTGAATTAGAATTCGGACTATGTCGTTCAATTAGTACTTGATATAGAATTGTTATATTTTTGTGTCAATGATCAACTATCGAATTTTCATGGTAGATTGAAAAAACTAGGACTATTTTTCCTATTAATTTCCTTTAATAATTCAATTCAATTACATTGTTTTTTATTGAATTGCTAATTCAATTTACTTCACAAATCCCCCTTCCTTGTTACAATCGAAACATAATTAGTCATACTCTCTGTGGGAATGATCCTATACTTCCATTACTACAGTTAATCTTCAGAAGTATACGTTTTATTTTTGGGTGCAGGAGATAGCATGACCAGAATTTTGGTGCCGTTGTTGGGAAGTGTTTGCTTTAATTGCATTTGGTTTCATTTTTTTTGTTATATTTTTTTATTTTGATTTTGACTGTGCATGCCAGAAACTTGTTCTATTGACAGAGGTGCTTTACTGTTTGGCCTAGAAATTGAAAGAATTTTGCACAAGTTAACGAGACAAGCATGTCAAGAATTACTAGAGGAAGCAAACATGGCAGAAAATCGAACACTTAAGGAGTTGGTAGCCCCGAATTTAAATCAACATCGTTGTATTACATATCCTACTTTAGAAGCTGATATTACTTTTGAGCTAAAATCTAGACTAGTAATCTATCCATCTTTTGCCTTCTTTCATGGATTACTAGGTGAAGACCCTAATCAGAACTTGAAGGAATTTCATGTGGTCTGCACGAGCATGAAATCTAATAGGGTCTCTGGAGAGCATATAAAATCCAAAGCCTTCCTATTCTCATTGAAGGACGAAGCGAAGGATTAGCTATTTGATCTACCCCCAGGTAATATTACCATATGAGAGCAGATGAATAGACTATTCTTAAACAAGTATTTCCCAGCCTTGAGAATAGCAAATATAAGGAAGAAGATATATGGAATAAGGCAGTTCAACAAGGAATCCCTATACGATTATTGGGAAAGAATCAGGAAGCTCTGTGCCAGTTGTCCTTATCATCATAGAAGTGATTCTTTATTGATTCAATATTTTTATGAGAGACTTCTGGTTCATGAGAGGAACATGATTGACATTGCAAGTGAAGGAGCATTAGAGAATTTGACCATAGAAGTTGCCTATAATCTGATATCAAATATGGCAACGCACTTTACAAAAAATTTGGAACAAGGTGTGACCATACTCCCAACCGCTTCAATGAGGTGAGTGTTTCTTCTATTGGAAAAAAATGACTAGTTTAACATCTTTCGTTCGCTAATTAGCTTTAGGAGCTACACAGTCGGTGCAACCTTGTGAGATTTGTTCTAATGTGGGACATCCAACATATATGTGTCATACTTTACAAGAAGGTTCCCATGAAGAAGTTAATGTAACAGGAGGATTTCTAGGATAACCTCGAAGAAATTATGATCTATACTCGAATACGTATAACATTGGATGGAGAAATCGTGGTAAAATGCAGTCGTAGGCACCCAAAATTAAACAATCTCTCTAGAATAATATAGTAGTGGTGAGTCAAGTTCCCACAGAAAATGGAGCTTATTTTTGTGCTAAATGAAAAAGGGGTTTTTTGAATGCTTTTAAACTAAAAACTAAAACAATAAAGTAAATTGGAGAGAATTCAATTAAGAATAATCTTGGTTTTGGTTATATCCACCATGTGAAAATTTTACTAGCCGATCATTGACACCAAAGATAATTCAATTTCTATACCATAGACTAATTGAAGAATTAATCCAAATACCAATTCAAAGTTGATTCTTATTTATTTCTAAAATTGGTTAATTTTCAACACACAATGTAATTAACCCTAACTATTAATTTAACCTAGACACGCATCAAAGATTAATTAATAGAAGCATGAAAATCAACAAGAACAATTATGCAAATTAAATATAAATACACGTTGTTATGTCAATTAATTGATTAATTTTTCCTAAATTCTATAACACTAATCGATTAATTATCAAATTTAGTTTCTTCACAAATCAAATTAAGCACACGCGGTTAAAACATCTAGTAGTAGATTAATTCCAATAACTTAATTATTCTGCAGTAATAATAAGTTAAAAAGAACAATCGTGAAATTAATCGCAGAAAAATAATCAATACTTGATATATAATTGAATAAATTCAAGAACAACGAGTCTCACAACATAGTAATTAGAATTAACCATGGCTTCAATTCCCTCAACCAAGAAAAATGGTTTAGGCACTCAATGCTATGAAAGAATAACAAAGAATTTCTTTGTTGAAAACCCTTCCTAAACATGAAAATAAAAGTGTCGACTCCTTTTCTCACCCTACATGGGGTATTTCTATTGAGTACTAGGGTTACAATAATTGTCTAAGGATAAGAACGTGAAATTGTAAAAAAAAATAGTCCAACCGGGTGAAGAAATCTGCCAAAAACCAGAAAATCATGCAGGCCTTTTGTTTCAGGTGCACATGCCCTGCTTGTTTTGGGCGCATGTACGCCCTAGCACAATCTGGGAATTTCTCCTCTGGTCACAGTGCGTATGCGCCGCACAACCCTAGCGCATGTGCGCTGGCCTTCCTCGCTATGCTTCGCTTTGGGCTTCAATTTTGATCTTGATGCTTTTGGAAGTTGAGAAAGTGTAAAATACAAAAGTTGTAGCTTTCCTCCTTAGCATTCCAATTCATCTTGAAGTACATCAATTGGAACTTGGACTCGAAAGTTATGCTAAAAATACAAAACCACATCCAAAATGACTTCATACTTGTGCATGTTTCGCCCTTAGCATTTTCTTTCACGTTTTTCATCTTTTCTAGTTCTTTTTCACTTTAACCCTACAAAAACTAAGAATAACCAAATTAAGCTCAATAATAACTCAAATCTTTCTTACAACACATAAAAACATGGTAAATGACACATAAAATATAGCACAATTATGAACTTATCAAATTACCCCACACTTAGCCTTTCCTCGAGCAAACATAAAATTAAAACATTTAAGCACAACAAAATTCCTCTCAACATATTCCCTCAAATATCCACATAAATAATCAATAATCAATCCACCAATCAGAGTAGTCTAAGAACCCAAGAGTTCAAATGTTAATAAAAACCAAAACATGAAATTTGTGTGTATGTGTGTACGGTCATTCAAAAATTTAGATTTGGAAATATCTAGTTTAAATCATCAAGACCTAACTGCTAAATAATTTTTTAAACACCTCATAGCTCACTCTTTTTACACCCCTCCACTAATCTAGACAACTGATTCAATTTAAATTTAGGTAGGATCTTCACCTAAAATATAGGTTAGTTAACCAAAGAAGGGAGAGGATATAACAAATAAGAACAAAAGCTTTATAGTAATGGTGGCCGCACATTAAAATAAAACTTCTTTTCACATGAGAAACATCATACATCCACAATCCCGCACTTGAGTAACAAACACCCATGAAAAATTTCGAACAACTAAAAAACATATAAGTTCCCCTTCCTCGAATTAGCCATAACATGCCAACCTCCTTTCGGATCATATATACATCACATCAGCATTTTATTTTGTTATGTTCACTTACAGTAGGGATACTAGTGGTAGGCACTTCCCGCAATATATAAACACATAGATACCAATGATGGGCACTACCTGCAAATACAGGTACCAGTGATAGGCACTACCTGCATATATCAAAAACCCCCATTATTATTATTTTTCATTTATTCAACAATTTTTTTTCAATACCCCATTTTGCTCCATAAATGTACACCACCCACTTCTCACAAACTTCCATCCTTATATCCCCTTACATATAGTGTGCACCATAAAGCTCTTAAAGGGATAATTTAGGACAAAACAATGAAAAGAAACATTAAGCTCAATAAGGGTTGGTAATTTGAATTTAAATGAAAGAAGGAGAATGATGTTTCTCTTCAGAAGAATAAGGCTCAAACAAGGTACTTAGAAATAAATTGATAACATGATTGGCCAGAAAGGCTCAACAACGATAAGGCACTACCCTCATTTTTAAACTAAATCGGGTCATCTAAGAATTCGCATTGGAAATGTAATAAAGTGAGTTTTTGAGATGCAACATAATTGAGTCTACATAAATTTCTCTAAATATCCCCAAATCAAAAATTTATGTATGGCTTAGTGCTCAAAAGTCTTGCAAATCATGAATGGAAAATATTAACACTGACAATTCATTCATGCATGGTTTAATTAAACATTTATTATGCAGAAAAATGGAAAAATACGTTAAAGCAAAAAATTTTGAAATTTTTTTAAAACATTTGGTCAATTAATCCACAAAAATTTTAAAAAATTTTGACAAGCTCTCAGATTAAAGGAAAAATTAAAATATTGCAGCAAAATCGAGCAAAATATACCAAACAACTTAAAAATAAATATAATTGTGTATTTATTGCATTTAAAAATAAGCATTGTCCTCAATGCACAAAAAAAAGCATAAAATGGGAAAAAGAAAAGTTTCTCTAGATTAATTCGTGTTTGGAGTAATATCCGCTATAAATATCCCCTTGTCATTTGATGAAAGCTGTAGTAGCACTAAACAAAATAGAACAAACAAATAATTTCCTTTAGATAATAAGAACAATAGAAACTTTTCTAATACTTTTATTTTCTATTGTTCTTAAATTGAAAGGACTAATTAATAAAGGAATACACAACAAAAATAAACAAAAACACTATGACGAAAATAAAACCTAACTAAAAGTGAAACTAACTAAAATGTCTAATAAAATAAAATAACAAATAAAATCGTCTGAGAAATCAACTGCCAAAAGTAAAAGACAAAGAAAATAGCCCAAAACATAGGGCATGAAAAGCTCAAGGATAATGCGGTCCCAAATCCTGCGAAAAAGGTAGTAATGTCGAGGGATCCTTTCCTCGCTTCCTGGCCATTTGGCGAGCCTCCATAGTCTGCTTGCAGGCATACTGATATTGAATAAAGGAATCAAAATGGTGGCTCATCCATTGTTGCTCCACCAGAATTTGGTGTAGAAGGTCTTCCTCAGTTTGCTGTGGTGTAGGCACAGGCTCATATTCGGAATCAGCAGCCTATGTGACCAAGTGCATTTAATCGAAGCTCTCACACCCTCCATTGCAATTAACTATCCAGGTTTTAATTTTTCTTTGAAATAATCAATCACAAATTTGCTTGCCAAACGCAGTGCAGTAATCAAATGGGGAAACATAAGCTCGGTTGCTTATTGGGAGTAGAATAGCATTTGATTTGTTGACGTATAAGCTGATCGACATCTATAGATTTCCATGTAGAAATGCAATACAAGAGCTTTGCTCTCTCCATAGTGACGTGTGCAAGATGATTAACCAGAAGGAGTCGAGCACAAAGAAACTTAAACCAGACAAACCAAGCCGATTTAAGTGTATTAGCATTAAAATGTCAAGCCATGTTACCATCCGCCATATAAGTCCATTGAACGTCTCCATCGCGAAGAACACTTGTGATTTGTTGCAACTCCATGTTAGCATTTTGGGTGTCCGGCCATTCATCATTACGTACCCTATTGACCTTCAATACTCTATTAATCTCTTTGGCAGAGACATTCACATATTTTCCCCTTAATATACCTTGGTGTCACTATAATGGGCAAAATTTGAATAAAATTCGTGCACCACCAGAATAACTGCATCGATAGGAGTAGAGGAGAAGAGATCCAATCCACAATTATGAATGGTTAACTTGCTCTCAGGCACTCCTGCCAATGGAACAATTGAACACCTCTTTCCTTGACTATAGCCCATTTAGAGATGTCATTATCGTATTTTTGTTTGGTTACTGTAGTTAAGAATCTTACACCTTCACCTACTCTAGGTTGTTGAGCCCCAGATGATGAGGATGCTCTGACACTCGTGCCTGTGGCTGTTTTCTTGGCTGTTCTTCCCATTCCTACAAAATATAAATATGCGTCTTGGCCTCCCAATAATTAAACACCCACACTTAAATAAAAGGCCACTCCCCAAATCATAAGCCTTAGAATATATACATGAAGATTCAAGTAAAATAATGCCTAAAACTAAGGCTTATATAAATTCCAAGAACATCCTATGCATGAAAATGAATCAAAAAGATTTCACATGGTATAATTAACAGGCTATGCATTAAAATCATGCACCAATGCCTTGTGTTTTAACATTTTTAATCATTGAGACAATTTATCGAACACATGGCATGCACAGATAAAAAGTAAATTTTTGTGTATATAATGAGCATGAAATCCATCCTCAATTAACAATCCAAACAATAATCTTTCCAATTACACACTGAAAGTTGAATCCATAAGAGACTTAATCAATCAAAGCATAAAAAAAAAATCAAAACATCCTTGATACTCAAATTAAACCCATGAAAAAAAAATTAAAGAAAGAGAATGAAATGAATACCTTGATGTGATTTTCCTTTGAAAAAGTAAAGTTTTGGATGTAAAATTGATGAACTAGAAGTGATTTGAGGAAGAAATAGGAGTGAGGAATATTGGGAGTTGAGAGGAATTTGAAAGGTAGAAGAAGAGTATGTGGGTGAAGAAGGGTTTCGACCCTTTTAAGCGATCGCGCGCAATGCGCTGCAAATTCAGCTTGAAAGTGCGCACGAAGCAGTGAGGCCAGTTCTATTCTGCCTCACGCACATGCGCTGGGTTTTTAGAGCGCACGTGCACGCGAGGTAGAACCGAAGTTTCACGATTTACCTCGTGCACATGCGCACTATTTTTTGCCAGTGCATGTGTCAGCGATAAACATAACGAATTTAATTTTTTTTTTAATTTTCAAAAAAAATTTTAATGTATGAAAATTCTACTCCAAAGAACCCACATAACACACAATCTTCAAAGAACCATTTTATCATTTTATCTCATTAATAAAGTCGATTTCCCAATTATGCTGTCCTTTCAAACTAAAATAAACAAATCTAGATGTGTTAAGAGAAATTTAATAATGAGAACTTGTAAATTGGACATTAGAACACCTCCCATGCAGCGCCTTTGTTTAGCGTCATTGGCTCGACTTGATGCTCTTCCAATCAATTAATTAACTCCCATATGGAGGAGTCCAAGGATCTTCAACTTCACAGTTTTCACAAATAACGAATTCAATCTCCTTTGTTCTTTTAGAACTCGAACAAGTTTCTCTTCTTGCGAGTTGCTAAGTTTATTTGAGATGATCACCCTCTCCTTATCCTTCAAACATATGTATTTAAGGTGACCAGGAAGGCGATTGTAATCCGGAATTATTCCCTACACAAACAGATAACATCAATTTCTTGTTAGAAAGTGGTAAAGCATTAGGACCTCCATCACTTGTTCTCTGCAACAAGTTCTTATTCTTTTCCTCAAGGTGTTCTTCATGATTTATATCAACCTCCTTAATATTGGTATATCCATGAATTTCCTGTATTGGAGGCTTACACACATTAATTATAGAAACAAGTTTAGTATGGTTAGAAGATTCAACATCATCATAAATGCTAAACTTAACACTTGTATCACCAAATTTCACACTAAGAGTGCCATTAAGAACATCTATCTTGGTTTGGGAAGTGGCTAGAAATGGTCATCAAAATTAAATACGAGCGAAAGAATCATCTTGTTCCATTTCTAGAACATAAAAATCAGCAGGAAAAACTAAACTACCTACTTGAACTAAGATATCCTTTACAATTCCCTTAGGATAGGCTAAAGATCTATCAGCCAATTGAATTACCATACTGGTTTTATTTGATGGTCCGATTTTTAATGCATCATAGATCTACTAGAATATGGCATTACGTTAATAGATACACCTAAGTCCAGCATGGCTTTCTCGAATTGTGTATTTCCTATCTTACAAGGAACATAGAACATACCTGGGTCCTTTCGCTTTTCAGGTAGGGATTTTTGAATAATAGACGATACATTTCTCCCAACCTCTACCTTTCTAACCTTTTTCTATTTTTTCTTTCGTTTGTAGGTACACAATTCCTTCAAAAACTTAGCATAGCGAGGTATTTGTTTAATAGTGTCTAAAAAAGGAATATTTACCTCACACTTACGAAAAGTATCATACAACTCTCAGTTGGGATCCTCATTTGAAAACTCTTTCAATGCCTCAAGAAATGGGGGTTCGGATTATATTCTGGCCATGCAAGAACACATTTGTTTTCACTGTCGCTGCTTCTCTTCTCGTTTGGGACAACCTTTTTTTTTCAGCTTTGGTCTTCTTCGCGTCGGCCTCAACACGTTCAGGAACTATTTTGCGTTGCACTTCAATCTCTTTTCCACTCCTAACAACATAATTGTACCCACGTTTTCGTTGGGGTTGATAATAGTTTGGGACGACAACATTCCAGATGTGTTGCAATTCTAATCGGCTAATCGCAGTTGCCATTTGTCCCATTGGTGCTGCAACTACTGAATACTGGCCTTGGTATCTTGTTGGAGTTGCATACAATTAGCGATTATAAGTATTCAGCATTTCCTCTAAAGACTTACTAGACTAATTATTCAGATTTGCTTGTTGTCTTGAAGCAAATGGGGATCTGTTAGTTGGAAATTATGCTGATTTTGTTGTGCACATGCTGGATTCCATATCTCTAATTAGGATGATCCCTCTAGAAGGATTATACGTATTAGAGAAGGGATCATAATTTGTTTGTGGTTGCCTATAAATCCTCCCGCCGTATTTGCTTGCTCTTGGGTTTCCTCTTGTAATGTGTGACACATGTCTGTTGAGTGCCCCTCGTTTAAGCTAATACCGCAAGGTTGTGCTGTTTGTGCTGTTCCTGAAGCCAGCCAATTGTCATACAAAAGAAGTCAGACTAGCATTTGTTGTTCTAAAGATGAAACGTTTACCTTGTTAACACGTTTGAGAGGTTGTTAACGTCGTGTCTTGAACTTTTGAGAACGCTCGACCATGTTTGATATAAGCTCACGAGCAGCGTCTATGGTCAAATTATCCAACGCCCTTCCACTCACGGCGTCGACCATATTCCTTTTATTTGGCAACAAACCTTCATAAAGATATTGGATTAATAAGGAGTCACTTATCTGATGATGTGGACAGCTTGCACACAATTTCTTGAAGCGCTCCTAGTACTTATATAAAGACTCATCATTGAACTGCTTTATGCCACAAATTTGCTTTCAAATATTCACAGTCCAAAAGGCTAGAAAATATTTAGCCAAGAATAATCTGTTCATCTACTCCCAAGTTGTAATACTGCCAGAAGGTAAATCGAATAGCCAATCCTTCGCCTCATCCTTAAGCGAGAACAGAAATGCTTTCAATATAATATGCTTTTCTGACACTCCAGTGGGTCTCATACTTGTGCAAACTACATGGAACTCCTTAAGATGCTTGTTCGGATCTTCACCTGGAAATCCACGAAAAGAAGGTAATAGATGGATTAGTCCAGAATTTAATTCAAATGTAATATTTGCATCTAATTCAAGATATGAAATGCATAAAGGTTGCTGATTTAAAGTGGGCACTGTTAATTCTCTTAAAGTTTGTTACACCATGTTCATCTCTTCTTGTTGTTCCTTATCACCAGCAAAGATAAAATTGAACAACTATTCTTCCCTTAACTATCTTTCTCTTAATTCTTTCCCTAATTTGTGCAACGTTCTCTATATTTTCAGATCAAATTGAAATTCAACTTGTCCAGCAGATTGCGTCACTGGTATACACAATTAGCGAAAGAATAATAATAAAATGAAAGAAAAGAAAAATAGAAATAAATAGCACAAAAATAATTCAAACCGTTCCCCGGCAACGGCACCTAAACTTTCTAGAACGCTAAACTACATAGGTTCTGTGTAACAAGAGAAAGAAGAATAATACAAGCTTTGTCCTTCAGCATCTAGATCTGTACAAGATCAGAGTTTATTCTTGTGCTAAATCTAAAAGACACAAAATTGAATGCTTTTAAGCTCTTTTCTAAAACAATAAAGTAAATTGGAGAGAATTCAATTAAGAAGAATCTTGGTTTTGGTTATATCCACCTGGAAATTTTACTAGTCGATCATTGACACAAAAGTAATTCAATTTCTATATCAAGGACTAATTGAAGAATTAACCCGAATACCAATTCAAAGTTGATTCTTATTTCTTTCTAAAATTGGTTAATTTTCAACACGCGATCCAATTAACCATAACTATTAATTTAAACCAGACACGTGCCAAAGATTAATTAATAGAAGCATTAAAATTAACAAGAACAGTTAGGCTAATTAAACATAAACACACACGGTTAAGCTAATTAGTTGATTAATTTGCCCTAAATTCAATAACACTAATCAAGTAATTATAATCAAATGAGAGTTGCTGTCTCATTATATTAAGCACATGTGGTAAAAACAATCTAGTAGTAGATTAATTCCAATAACTTAATTATTTTACAGCAATAATAAGTTAAAAAGAACAATCGTGAAATTAATCAAAGAAAAATAATCAATACTTGATATATAATTAAATAAATTCAAGAACAAAGAGTCTCACAACATAGTAGAATTGACCATGGCTGCAATTCCCTCAACCAAGAAAAAGGGTTTAGGCACTCATTGCCATGAAAGAATAAAAAAGAATTTATTTGGTGAAAACCCTAGCTAAACGTGAAAATAAATGTGTCGAATCCTTTTTCTTACCCTACATGGGATATTTATGTTGAGTACTAGGGTTACAATAATTGTATAAGTGTAAGAACGTGAAATTGTATCAAAAAGAGTCCAACCGGGCGAAGAAATCTACCAGAAACACGAAAATCACGTAAGCCTTCTGTTTCAGGTGCACAAGCTCTGCCTGTTTTTGGGCGCATGTGCACCCTAGCACAATTTGGGAATTTCTCCTCTAGTCACAGTGCATATGCGCTACCCCAGCGCATGTGCGCTGCCTTCCTCACTGTGCTCCGCCTTCGGCTTCAATTTTGACCTTATTCTTTTGGAATTTGAAAAAGTGTAAAACACAAAATTTGTTGCTCTCCTCCTTATCTTTCCAACACATCTTGAATCACATAATTTGGAGCTTGGACTTGAAATTTGTACTAAAACTACAAAATAGCATCCAAAATGGCTTCATACTCGTTCATGTTTCACCCTTAGCATTTTTTTTCACATTTTTCATCTTTTTCAACTCTTTTTCAATTTAACCCTTCAAAACCTAAGAATAACCAAATTAAGGCTCACTAATAACTCAAATCTTGCTTACAAAATATAAAAACATGGTAAATGACACATAAAATATGGCACAATTATGAACCTATCAAATCACCCGAATTTGAGCTACTGGAATCCACAAGTTCCACAACCTATGATGCAAAATATAATATATAATTTGCAGCCATATCGACCACCCATTCCTCCAAGACAACAATCAAATTCTACTCCTCAATCAGGTATGTCTTCAGAAGATATCGTGAATTCTCTGGCCACTAACACTTTGCAATTTTAGCAGGAGACCAAGGCCAACATTCAACAATTGACAAATCAAGTGGGTCAAATGGCGATAGCGATTAGCCGTTTAGAAGTCCAAAATTCTAGAAAGTTACCATCTCCAGCAATTGTGAATCCTAAAGAGAATGCCAGTATAATTGTGTTGAGAAGAGGTAAAGAGATTGAGATACCTATTAAATTAGTTTTTGAAGCCGCTGAAGTTTATGAGAAGGAAGCCCAAGTTGAAAAGGAATAGGCTTAGGATGACAAGGAGGTGAGTAAAAGTAAGTCAATTCCTTGGCTAGCGTATAAACGTGAACCCCCTTCCTTTAGGCATTGAAAGAGTTTGCAAAAGAAGATTCTGATAGAGAATTATATGAGGCTTTTCGCAAGTGTGAGATAAATTGGCATTCCATTATTAGACGCTGTTAATAAAATACCTCATTATGCTAAGTTTTTGAAAGAACTATGTACCTATAAGAGGAAGCAGAAAGAAAAGAAAGGTGAGAGGATTAAATTTGGTCAAAACGTTTCAGCAATGCTTCAAAAGAAACTTCCAACAAAATTTAAAGATCCAAATATGTGTACAATTCCTTGTACAATCAATAATACTGGGATTATAGAGGCCATGTTAGATTTAGGAGCATCTATAAATGTCATGCCCTATTCGGTTTATGTTTCTTTACAGTTTGCTCCTTTGATTGAAACTAGTATAGTTATCTGATAACTCTAGTAAAGAGGTATTTTCCTCTAAATTATAGCATTTGATAGTTTAAATTTCGAAATTAGATAAGTAATTGAAGACTTTAGTTAATTTCTTTCATAGATATTTATATTTTCATTTTTGAATTAATTATGATAATTTTGTGTTAAATTTTTAGTTTAATTAAGTGCATAATGGTGTTAATACATTAATGTAGGTTAAAAATTAAAGGTTAGAAGCTGGAAGGAACAAAGCTCAAGGGACCAAATTGCAAAATAGGTGAAATGAATCTAGATGGTAGGAGAGTCGAGATCATGGTTTCGACTGTTCCAGACCGCGATCTCGACTCAGAAATTAGTGTTAAAATTTCGTTAGAGTCTAGATCGCAGTCTCAAAACTTGTGTGGTCGAAACGATCTCAACTCGCTAAATGCTAAATTGTAAGGGCTGTCTCTTAACACATCTAGATGTGTATAAGAGACTGATTTTGCCTTGTATAATGCTGTACTATTTAAGCTAAGTAGAATTAGTTTTTGAAAAAGTAGAAAGTAGAGTAAGAGTAGATAGTTTAGAGTCGAGAGTTTTAGATAATACTAGATAGATTAGGATAGCTTAAACTACAAGTTACCTTTTCTAAATAGAAATTTCTCCTTATCTTCATCTTAGATCTTCTTTAAATTTATTGTCAAGTTTACATTTTTATTAGATAACCGTAGTGGGTTTTTCATAAGCAGTTTCAAGTAGATATAATTTTTAATTGCTTTCTATCTAGAGACAGTAAAAACATCTTTGCTTTAAAATTAGCTCTTTTTAGTAAAAGAAATTTAAGCAATAAATGAGACACATCTAGATGTGTATAAGAGACAGTCAATTCTTAGTGGGTTACTATAATTCCAATCGAAAAATCCAAAATATTTAATTTCCTAGTTTATCTTTATCAAATTTTTGCTTTAGAAATGAATGCTTTTAGTATTCAATTTTTCTTTCTTCTTTAGTCTTTTTAATTGATTGATTCACTTGTTCTAAGTTTTAGTCTTAATTAGATTAAAGTAGGTTAGGATTCAAATTATAGTTTTCATTAGAATAGTTCTATCATCTACCGATTGATTTAGCTTAACTACACACATACATTTAAACCTTGGTAATTGCATCCGACAATCCTTGTGGGAACGATCCCTACTTCCCTAGCTACTAGTTGACAACCGTATACTTGCTGGATGCCATCTAGTTAGGTTGTAGGATTTAGGTGTTTAATTGAATTATAACTAGATGTGTTATCCAATTAGCCGATACATCTTTGGCCTATCCAAAGGGCATAGTTGAAGATGTTTTGGTCCAATTCAATGAATTATTCTTTCCTGCAGATTTTTATGTTCTTGAGATGAGTCTACACCTATTTTTTTAGGAAGGCCATTCTTGAAAACATGTAAAACTAAGATAGACGTAGATACTGGAATACTCACAATGGAATTTGATGGAAAAGTCTTTGAGCATAAAATTTATAAAGGCATGAGGTATCCTACTAATGATAATCCTATCTATTTATTGACATTATTGACACTTTAGCATAGGAAGTTTTTGAAGAAGAATGTGAGGTCGAGATTGATGAGCAAGTAGAATCGGCAATTGACGACTTACTGCAGTTTGGTAAGGTATCTTATGGTGCATTGCTAGTTTTTTATAATAAATTTTTACCTTCTATTGTGTTGGCATCCATTGCAGAATTGAAGCCCCTCTACATCAAGTCATCTCAAATATTTGCTTTTAGGGCACAAAGAAACTTTGCCAGTTATTATTTCCAGCCAACTAACTGAAGATCAAGAAGAAAAACTAGCAACAGTTCTAAGGGCGCATAGGATTGCAATTGAGGACCGTTGCGGACATAAAGGGAATCATCCTATCCATACGGGTGCATCATATCTTGCTTGAAAAAGGAGCTAAGCCTACTAGACAACCACAAAGGAGGTTGAATCCGATGCTCATGGAAGTAGTCAAGCAAGATCTTCTCAAAATCCTAGAAGTAGGGGTAATCTACCCTATTTTTGATAGTGAATGGGTTAGTCTGGTCCAAGTGGTGGTTCCTAAAAAGTCCAGAATTACTGTAGTCAAGAATCAAGATGATGAAATGGTGCCCACCCATATTCTAAATGGTTGGAGGATTTGTATATACTACAGGAAACTAAATTCTTTAACTTGAAAAGATCACTTTCCTTTACCCTTTGTTGATCAAATGTTTGAAAATTTAGCTTCATTCGGTCGTGCTTATTATTGTTTCCTTAATGGTTATTCAGGTTATTTCCAAATTTCTATTGCTCTAGAGGATCAAGAGAAATCATCGATTACATGTCCATTAAGAACTTTTGCTTATTGTCGCATGCCATTTGGTTTATGCAATGCCCCGGCTACATTTCAAACGTGTATGATTAGCATTTTCTCTAATTTTTTTGAGCACATTATTGAAATGCTTATGGATGATTTCACTGTATATGGTGATTCTTTTGATCGTTGTCTTCTTGTCACTTATATAAGTGTTATGAAAATGCACATAAACTAACCTTGTATTAAATTTAGAAAAATGTCACTTTATGGTTCAACAAGGTATAGTTTTGTTGGCCCAAAAGAAACCTTAAGAAGGGGGTGAATTAGGTTGTCTCTAAAAAACAAACCTTCTAATGTGCTTAATGAAAGTGCAAACTTTATGCAACAAATGAACACTTAAGCACAAATGATCAAAGAAAAATATTAAACAATTGAAGACTATGTTAAGAACAAATAAAAAAATTGAGATGAAGAATATGAAACCAAACTCCCAAGCTCCTCAAGCTTGGAGTACATCCACTAGTAGTGCCTCTTCAAAGAAGGTAAGGCAATAACCTTCTTGATGTTTTCCAAACCTGATTTTGATGATGACAAAAGCACTTAACTCTGTAAACAAGTTGTGCAGGTCTGTTACTTGTTTTGCTGAAGACAGAGTGTTCGGACGCATTGAACCGTCCGAACTATGTCAAGCTTCTCGGACGCATTCCACCGTCCGAACCAACAGGCAGAAAGCAAGGATATTACTGCTTCTCCAACGGACGCACACAACTGTCCGAACAAAGTCTCTGTCGGACGAACATGACCGTCCGAAGCTCCATTCGGACGATGGAACGGATGCATGCACGAACGTCTGAACGAAGTTCTTCACCAACTGCATGGAGATCGGAGGCTGTGTCAGACGCATCCTACTTATCTCGGACGTCCGAAACCCCAACGGCTACTTTTTGTGCATGTTTATTATTTAGCCGTTAGGAAGTAGTTACAACCACCATTAATTGCTCCAATAAATAACTGCTTTGATATTTTGTAAAGATCATCTAATACATTGAATACAAGCCTCAGAAAAGAGCAATTTTAGTACAAATTGGCTAGAGTGCTTTATTGTTTTAGTGTGTAGTTTAGAGTGCAATTCAACTTTGAGTGGAGTAATAATCTTGTACGAAAGTGTGGTTGTAAGTTAGATTCTTGGCTCAACTAAAAGATTTTTAGTGTGAGCAAGAATTTTCCTACTTTGTAAAGATTATTGGCTCACCACGTGTGTGAAGCATTTTAGTGATTTGATACTTCAAGCTTGTTAGCTTGGAAGTATTGGCTGTTTAATTTTCTCTCTTTCCTACTTCACTATTTCATTGATTCTATCATATCAATTCTTATTTGAAAAATCTTAATAAGATTAATTTTTCTAAAAGTATTTTTTAGAAACCTAATTCACCCCGCTCCCTCTTAGGTTGCTTTGGGACCAACAATTTGTATCAAAGCTTGGTCTCATTTTATTGCTTAAATTTCTTTTGAGAAAAGAGCTATTATGGCAACCAACAATGCTCTATTTTTTGAGGGTCAATCCGTTACTAGGCCCCCTATGTTTAATGGGGCAAATTTTATTAGTTGGAGAGATAGAATGGAAATATTTTTGCAATCTATTGACATTGACTTATGGTATGTTGTCAATGAAGGTCCTTTTGAAGCTACTATCATTGATGATCACACAAATTGAAGAAGAGAAAGGACAAGGGATGAGCTCACTCCACGAGACAAGGCAAACTTGACGTTAAATGCAAAAGCCATGAATGTGCTATATAATGCCTTGGATGCAAATGAATGAACTCGCGTGAAGGGATGCATTTCCGCTAAAGAAATTTGGGACAATTTGAAGGAAATACATGAAGGGAGAAACGATCTTTTCGTGAGCAAAAGAAATCTTTACTTGTTGCCAAGTATGAGTCTTTTTCAAGATGGAACCACATGAAAATATTGACAAAATGTATTGTAGGTTCAATGAAATCATTAAGGATCTTGAAGCCTTGGGTAAGGAGTATTCTTTGGGTGAAAAAAATAGAAAAATCCTAAATGCTCTATCCAAAGAATGGGATGCCAAAACAATTGCTATAGAAGAAGCCAAAAATTTAAATTCAATGCCTATTGAATCGCTAATCAATTCTCTTACATCTTATGAATTGAAGTTGAAGGCCAAAGTAGTGGATTTGAGGAAGCAAGGCCAAGAAGGAGCATTGCTCGAAAGACCTCTCAAGAAGAGGATGAAAACAGCTCCATCAATCTAGAAGATGAAGATCTTTCTGAAGGAGATCTTGCACTCATCACCAAAGGATTTCTTAAACATTACATCAACAAACAAAGAATGGGAAGAGGCGGAGCTACAAATAATTTCAAAGGAAAGACAAGGCTTGAAATGAAGAAGCAAAACAAAAAATGTTTTGAATGCGGTCAACTCGGACACTTTGCAAATCTTGAGTGCCATTCCAAGAAAAAGAAGGAAGGAAGAAAACCTAGATTCAATAACTTTCAAATCACATGGGATGATTGCAACTCCGAAGGAGAAGTTGAAGAAGAAATGGAGTCGGCACAAATGGCCTTTATGGCCATTGGAGATGATGAGGTAAATTCTAACTATGACTCTAATGATGAAAATGTTGAAAGTGATCTTGAAGCTTTCATTTTGAAATTGCATGATAGTTTAAAGGAATCATATGCTAGAAATAAAGAGTTAGTCAAAAAATCAAATTCTCTATTGAATGCTAACTCTAAGAGACAGCATGAAAATAATAGGCTATCACAAGAAAATTTGACTTGATAAAAGCATTCTTGTGAAATCAAAGGTCAAGGAAGAATAAGCCTCCTTTCAGAAAAGAATGGATGATTTGAATCATCTCTTGATAAGAAAGAAAGAAAATGTTGTTGATTTGAAAAGAAATAGAAATGTATTAATCAACAAAAATTTTATCATGTTTAGTAGAAGGGATGACTTATGTTTTGTAAAATCAAAATCATCTTTACATGGAAATAGAAATATTATTTGTAGATATTGCCAACAACATGGACATGTTAAGAATATGTGTTATGTCAAGAAGAATGAAAAACTTGGAATGAAAGTCGCATGGATTGATAGCAATTTCACTAACTCAAATGGACCCAAGAAAATGTGGGTACCAAAAGTTATCAATCGATTTATTGCGTAGGTACTTAACATCACCAACAATGCTAAGTGGTTCATAGATAGTGGATGTTCAAGGCACATGACGGGTGATGCTTCTCTCCTCACAAATCTCATATCCAAAAATAGTGGAAAAGTCAGATTTAAAGATAACAATAAAACAAAATCAATCGGCATTGGTGATGTAGGTAAAAACGGTGAAACCTTGATTAAGAATGTGCTTCTTGTTGATAATTTGAACTATAATTTATTAAGTGTAAGTCAACTTTGTGATAAAAATTTATATGTATTTTTTACCAAGGCATGAATGTCTTATTCTTGATAAAAATCATGTTGTTTTATTCAAGGGCTTTAGGCACAATGATGTTTATGTGATTTATCTTGATAAAATTAGCAATAGCAATGCAAAATGTCTTACCGCTTCCATGGATGATCCTTGGCTTTGGCATAGAAGACTTTGTCATTTTAACATGGATTTGATTGAAAAACTTGCTAAGAAAAACTAAAATTTTTGAAAAATAAAATTTACGATGCATGCCAATTTGGTAAACAAGTCAAAGTTTCTTTTAAACCATAGAATTTTGTGTCCACTCATAAACCTTTAGAATTATTGCATTTAGACTTATTTGGACCTACTCAACATGCTAGTCTTGATGGTTGCAAATATGCCTTATTATTGTAGATGACTATTTTGCTAGGTATACTTGTCTCTTTATTTCTTGTTCACAAAAATGAGGCTTTTGAAAAATTTGTTAAATTGTTTTCCAAAATTCAAAATTTATTGAATTTAAAAATCATTCGTTTAAAGATGAAGTGACAATGGTGCCGAATTTAAGTTTGGAGGTTTCCCCGATTTTTGTGATCACAACGGTATTTTTCATGAATTTTTGGTTGTTAGAGTCCCTCAACAAAATGGTGTTGTTGAAAGGAAAAATAGGACTCTTCAAGAAACCACTAGAACTATGATTAGTGAATGCGACTTACCACAATACTTTTGGGCCGAAGCTGTTAACACGGCATGTTATGTCATGAATCGAGTTTTATTAAGATCCTTATAAGTCGACACCTTATCATGGCTCTGTCTCTTATAAAAATCCGTTGTGAGCTATTTCAAAGTTTTTGGTTGCAAATGTTTGTATTTTAAAAATCAAAGAAATCCTTGGAAAATTTGACAAAAAATCGGATGAAGGAATTTTTCTAGGATATTCTAGTGACAAGAAAGCATACTGAGTTTACAATAGAAGAACGCTCTTGATTGAAGAAGTTGTGCATGTTACATTTGATGAAAGTAATGATGTTATCTCAAAGAATTTGTGTGAGACAGATGAAGATGTAGGTATTCTAAAGGAGCTCGAAAAGCTCACTATTCATGAAGATCATCAAGAGATCACATCAAGCAATGATGACAACGACCATCAAATAGATGATGAAAAAGAAAAGAATGAGGATACTCCAAAAGATCTTCCGAAAGTTTGGAGATTCGTCTGTAGTCACCCTCAAGATTTAATCATAGGTGATCTATCCGATGGGGTAACTACTCGTTCTCATAAACCTTTGAATAGTGATTGTGCATTACTTTCTCACATTGAACCTAAACATGTAGATGTTGCTTTGAATGATGAATCTTGGGTTGCCATGCAAGATGAACTTAGTCAATTTGAGAAAAATAATGTATGGACCTTGGTTGAAAGACCATCTTCTCATCCCGTAATTGGAACAAAATGGGTTTTTAGAAACAAATTAAATGACAAAGGTGAAATCATAAGAAACAAAGCTAGACTTGTTGCAAAAGGTTATGCTCAAGAAGAAGGTATTGACTTTTAGATGAAACTTTTGCACCCGTGGCTAGATTAGAATCCATTCGCATGTTTCTCGCATTTGCATGTTTCAATGATTTCAAATTATTTCAAATGGATGTCAAAAGTGCATTTTTAAATGGTTTTATTGATCAAGAAGTTTTCGTTGAACAACCTCCGGGCTTTGAAAATAAAAATCTTCCAAATTATGTTTTCAAACTCTCCAAAGCTTCATATGGTTTGAAACAAGCTCCAAGAGCTTGGTATGAAAGATTAAGTGGTTTCTTGATAGAAAATTATATTCAAAAGAGGTGTAGTTGACACTACTCTTTTTACAAAAATAGATTTAAATGGTTTGTTAAATTTTCAAATTTATGTTGATGATATTATTTTTGGAGCAACTAATGAAAGTTTGTGCAAGGACTTTTCACATTTAATGCAAAAAGAGTTTGAGATGAGTATGATGGGCAAGTTACAATTTTTCCTCGGACTACAAGTTCACCAAACAAAGGAAGGAACATTTATTACACTACAAATCAAGTATACAAAGGAGCTACTCAAACGATTTGGTATGGATGATTGCAAACAAGTTGGTATGCCTATGTGCACTTCAACCAAACTTGATAAAGACGAAGGAGGTAATAGTGTTGACGAAAAACACTATAGAGGTATGATCGGAAGCCTACTTTACTTAACAGCCAGTAGACCAGATATCATGTTTGCTGTTTGTTTATGTGCTAGATTTCAATCTTGCCCCAAAGAATCGCACTTGATAGCTGTAAAAAGAATTTTTAGATATTTGAAGGGTACAATGAATTTTGGTTTGTGGTATCCAAAGTCCTCCACATTTGATTTAATTAGTTATTCTGACGCTGACTTTGCTGGGTGTTAAATTGATAGAAAAAGTACCAGTGGTATGTGTCATTTCCTGGGAAATTGTCTTGTGTCCTGGTTTAGCAAAAAACAAAATTCTATTTCTCTTTCTACGGCTGAAACCGAATACATTGCTGCTGGAAATTGTTGTGCTCAACTCTCTTTGAGATGAAACATACTCTGAAAGATTTTTGTGTTGTTTTTGATTGTGTGCCTATAAAGTTTCTGACAACACTAGTGTAATTAATCTCACAAAAAATCCTGTTATGCACTCTAGAACCAAACACATTGATGTTAAGCATCTTTTTATTAGAAATCTTGTTTGTAAAAAGGAAATTCGTGTTGATTTCGTATTCAGATCAACTGGCTAATATTTTTACAAAACCCTTGGCTCTAGATCGCTTTGAAACTCTCAGAAAATGTTTCGGGATTTTACAGATCAATTTGGCATAATCTCTTCGTTCGGACGCACTCGCTCGTTTGAACAACACCTTCTTCCGGATGCTCTCTATCTTCCAAAAGGCTCATCTTTGCCTAGGATGCTTATAATCGTTCGACCGTTATTCATTTTCTTCCCTTATTCTCTGGAATTCTTTCGGACGCTTACCATCGTCCGAAAGAACATCGGACGCATTGGCACTTCCATCGGCCGTCCGTTCATCAGCTTCGGTCGGACGCTTCATCGGACGCACACCAATCGTTCGGCCGTTCGAACGGTCTCCCTGTTTGATTAAAACGAAAACATTTTCCCCTATTTCGGAAGCACCATAACCCCGAAACCCTCTCTGGTGAAATTCTTTCTCCAAAAATTTCTCCAAATTCCTTCTTTCTCTTCCCAAATTGATTGGAAAATTGTCAAATCCAAAGTATTCCTCACCATTATTGTATCTAATTCCACCCATCTACCATCTAATTTCATCAAATTCTCACCAATCTTTCAAAAAAATTAAAATTTTTTCTCCTCTTCCTTCCCTTCCTTCACAATGGTTAAATCCCACAGAGGTTCTTCTATAGCAACTCGTGGACGAAAAACAAAAGGGAAAGCTCCAGTGCGTGGAGAATCGTCTGCTAATCCTCAAGTCTCCTCAAATCCAACTTTACCAAAATTCATCGATGCCAAGCTATCCGAACGGTATACATCTCTTCTGGGCAAATCTATAATCGTTCAACGTCCTGCATCTCAAAGTCTTTTTGATGAATATAATCTTCCCATTGTCAAATCATGCTTTGAAAAAAAAAATTGGGGTCACCTAGTGCATATTGATTTACGCGTGTATCATGACATGGTGCTTCAATTCGTAGCCAATCTTCAGAAAGGCCCCACTGTTCGCACATTAATTTCTCGTGTAAACAGCACCAATCTTGAGATTTCCTCCAGCATCATCAATATTATTTTTGAATGTGAAGTCTCAAATCCGAATGAATTCTCTTATTTCTTTTCTTTAGATAAATGGCCCGCTATTGATACTCGATTTGACATTGATGAGGTCAGGGCTATTTTTAACATCAATTTCAAACAGGCCTCGGAAGCCAAAACCACATTGCTAACTCCTGAACTAAATATTCTGTACACTCTTGTCACGAATTTGCTATTGCCAACCGATGGGCATCGCACTGAGCCCGGAAAAATGAAGCTTTACTTATTTTTTTGTGTTTTCAAGGGCATTCCTCTTGACTTTGGGTATACCTCTTGTGCTCCCTGTGGGAACTCTTTCTTACTGATACTCGAAGAAACATTCCTTTTGGAAAATTCCTTACCAAAGTTTTTCATTTCCTTGATGTCCCTTTCAGCGGCAACAAACAATTTCCCCCTTATTTCAACAAATCTTATATTGAACGAAAAGGCCTCCATTTTTTCGACGATCTGGTTAACTAAGACATTTTGATAGTGAACGTTCAAAATCATGTCTCCTCTACCTCTGGTTTAGCAATTCCACATTCTCCTCCTCCTCAAACACCTCCGATATTCCATGATCCTCATCCATCTTCCTCTTAACCCTCACTTTCTCATATTTGTGGCCTTCTCACCTCCTTGAGCACTCAAGTCAGTTCCTTTCAACGTCGCACTAATCGTAAGTTAAAGCGACTTGAAACTCATCAGGTGATTCTCCAAGAGGCACTTAGCCTGGGCATGTCTGCTTCGGCTCAGGTTCAATTTGCCAACATTCAATCCCAATATCCACTCGACTCTCTCTACCGACAGTGATGACAATGATGAAAATGAGGATGTTCGTGAGGATGACGAAGAGGACGCAAATAATCAAGGTGTTGCCAATGAAGATGAAGGCGACGATGAGGATGTTGACGACACGTTCAATTTCATCATGCAACGCCGTACTGAAGAAGATGAAGACCATGAGGCTACTGATGATGATGCTCCTTCCAAACGCCAAAAGATTAAAAAGCGCTCCAAGAAGAAAAATGATTCAAATTAGTTCCTTTCCTAATCTATTTTTTAATTTTTGGCATTTCTCGTTTGTGTATTTGCTTAGTTAGAATTGCTCTCTGATTACCCATTTTATGTATTATTTTGAACTAGTCAATTTTATTGAATATTTGGGTTTTCTCCTGTTGAATACTTGGGCTTTAACCTTTATATGAATTTTTGCGCTGTTTCTGTTGAATATTTGCACATTCTCAGGGGGAGCTTTGTTTGATGATGTCAAAAGGGGGAGTAGTACTTTATATTGCAAAATGAGGTAAATGATTGGACGTAGTAATTGCAAAATGACTCATATCTGATTGATCTTACATAATTATTCCTTGAATGTTTGTCATCATCAAAAAGGGGGAGATTGATGTTTTGATGATGACATAAGCACTTAACTCTGTAAATAAGTTGTGCAGGTCTGTTACCTGTTTTGCTGAAGACAGAGTGTTCGGACGCATTGAACTGTCTGAACTATGTCAAGCTTCTCGGACGCATTCCACCGTCCGAACCAACAGACAGAAAGCAAGGATATTTTTGCTTCTCCAACGGACGCACACAACTGTCCGAACAAAGTCTCTGTCGGACGAACATGACCTTCCGAAACTCCATTCGGACGATGGAATGGACGCATGCACGGACGTCTAAACGAAGTTCTTCACCAACTGCATGGAGATCGGACGCTGTGTTAGACGCATCCTACTTATCTCGGACATCCGAAACCCCAACGGCTACTTTTTGTGCATTTATTATTTAGCCGTTAGGAAGTAGTTACAGCCACCATTCCGTAATAAATTGCTCCTATAAATAACTGCTTTGATATTCTGTAAAGATCATCTAATACATTGAATACAAGCCTTAGAAAAGAGCAATTTTAGTACAAATTGGCTATAGTGCTTTATTGTATTAGTGTGCAGTTTAGAGTCTAATTACAACTTTGAGTAGAGTACAAGAATCTTGTCTACGAAAGTGTGAAATGTACAAGATTCTTGGCTCAACTCTTATTTAGTGTGAGCAAGAATTTTCCTACTTTGTAAAGATTATTGGCTCACCAAGTGTGTGAAGCATTTTAGTGATTTGATACTTCAAGCTTGTTAGCTTGGAAGTATTGGCTGTTTAATTTTCTCTCTTTCCTACTTCACTATTTCATTGATTTTATCATATCAATTCTTATTTGAAAAATCTTAATAAGATTAATTTTTCTAAAAGTATTTTTTTAGAAACCTAATTCACTCCCGCCCCCTCTTAGATTGCTTTGGGACCAACACTTCTTGTACACAAAGTAGGCTCACCCTTGCATGTACCAACTATGTTTCTCTAGTTGAGCCAAAGGATTTTACATTATAACCTTACTTTTGTACACTTGTTATCCCTTTATTCTTACACTTGAAGATCACTCACTTGTCTACTCTTGCTTACACTAATTCCTTCTAGTTGAGCCAAAAGAACTATACTACCCAAACCAATACAGCCCACAATATTTTATCCTATTTCTCCTCAAATAGCTCTTAAGAGTGTTATTATTGAATGTAGCAGTTCCTTACATTAATTGGATGTCCTTGGGCTATTTATATATGAAAAATGTGCTGAAATTTGAGCTCCAATAGTAAAAAAACTAGCTGTTAAAAACTAGCCATTAGGAGTTTGGACGGTGGTTCGGACATCCGATGATGCGTCCTAAAACCTTATGAACAGTGCTTCAGATGGTCGTATGCGTCCTTTAGATTGATAGAAACTTCTTCATTTTGAGCTCTTTTCTCCGAACGGTCTTGTGCATCCTACAGCTTCTGGTTCGCACGATCATATAAGAGACAGGTCTGAACAGTGTCCTATCCTATAACTTCTGGGTCGCATGATCATATGTGTCCTATCTTACAGCTTATGGTTCAGATGGTCATGTGCGTCCTATAGCTTTTGGTTCAGACGGTCATATGTGTCCTATCCCACAGCTTCTAGTTCGGACAGTCATGTGTGTCCTAAAGCTTCTGGTCATGTTTTGGACGCTCTTTTGCATCCAAGTCCTTTTTTCTCGGACTCTCTTCATCGTCCGTAAGGTGTTCATATTTTAGTTGTTTTTCTTGATTGTGTTTGGGTGCTCATATACTTCTAAACCTTCCTATTTTTCTGCACACTTGTTTTCAGGTCGTTAGTACGATATGGTCATCTTCAAAACATGATTACCATAACTGGGGTTCAACAAGATTTAGGTCATGTGGTATCTTCTAAGGGTATCGAGGTAGATAAAGCTAAAATTGATATTATTCAATTGCTACCTTATCCCACCAATGTGCTGGATGTTCGATCTTTTTTTAGTCATGCACGTTTTTAACGAAGTTTCATAAAAGACTTATCCAAGATATCATTAGCTTTATGCAAATTGTTGCAAAATGATGTGGAGTTTGATTTGATGATGATTGCAAAATGGCATTTGACAAATTGAAGAATCTCCTTATTTTGACTCCAATCATTCAACTCCCAAATTGGAATTTGCCTTTTGAGATCATGTGTGACGACGCAAGTGATTATGCAGTGGGCCCCGTCTTGGGTCAAAGAATTGGACACACATATCTCATGTGATATATTATGCTTCCATGATTTGAATAACACCAGAGAAATTATTCCACCACAGAAAAAGAACTTTTAGCTGTTGTTTTTGCTTTAGAAAAGTTTCATTCTTATTTACCTGGTACTAAGGTAATTGTTTATTCTGCCACATAGCTTTCTACGATACCTTATGACAAAGAAGGAGTCTAAACCAAGGCTGATAAGGTGGATATTGCTCTTAGTGAATTCAACTTGATGATTAAGGATAAAAGTGGAACATAAAATAGAGTAGCATAGACCACTTGAGTTGATTGCCACATGTAGAAGATGAGTTGGATGTTCGGGAGACTTTTCCCGATAAACAGTTATTTTCAGCAAAAGTGCCATTAACATGGTATGCAAATATTGTGAATTATTTTGTTACTAATGATTTGCCTACTAGTTTGTCTAGGGCTGAAAAAGAAAAGGTCAAAAGTAATAAGAAATATTACGTATGGGATGACAAGTACTTATGGAAGTATTGTGTCGACCAAGTGATAAGAAGGTGTGTTAATGATAGTGAGATCAACTATATTCTTACTTTTTACCATTCTTACGCTTGTGGAGGTAATTTTGGAGCCAAGAGGATAGCAAGAAAGGTGTTAGAATATGGTTTTTGCTGGCCTAACTTATTTCGAGATTCTTATCTATTTTGGCAAACATGTGATAGCTGTCAAAGAGCAGGTAACATTTTCAAAGGAATGAAATGCCTCAAACCCCGATACAATTCTGTGAACTATTTGATGTTTGGGGTATTGATAATTTTGTGGGACCTTTTCATGTTCCTTTTGGGTATTCTTATATTCATGATGATTCTAAGGTTGTTGCAGATTTTCTCAGAACTAACATCTTTTCTAAATTTGGAATTACAAGGGCTTTGATAAGTGATCGAGGCACTCACTTTTGTAATCAAACTATTGAGGCTTTGCTCAAGAAATAAAACGTAACCTATATGGTATCACTCGCATATAACCCACAGACAAGTGGGCAAGCTGAGGTGTCTAATAGGGAAATCAAATCCATTTTATATTGATAAAGACATTGAACCCTAGACGTAAGAATTGGAGTTTTCGATTAGATGACGCATTGTGGGCTTATCGTACTGCCTATAAAACACCTATCAATATGTTACCCTATCGGTTGGTATTTGGAAAACCTTGTCACCTACCAATTGAATTAGAGCATAAGGATTATTGTGCTATTTAGAGTTTCAATATGAAATTGGATGAGAGTGGAGAACATAGGCGATTACAACTGCAAGAATTGGAAGAGATTCGGAATGAGGCATATGAGAATGATCATATTTATAAAGCAAGGACAGAATTTTTTCACGACGGCATGATTTCAAGGAAGAAATTTCATTTCGGTCAAAAAGTTCTTCTTTATCAAACACATCCTCGGCTATTTCTTGGTAAGTTGCGTTCTCGTTGAATTGGCCCATGTGTTATTACTAATGTTTTTGATCATGGTGCAGCTGAAATTCAAAGTTTGACAACCTCCAAGGTGTTTAAGGTTAATGGCCACAGGCTTAAGCCTTATTATGAATGATTCTAAATGGATATCGTGGCAGAGACAGATTTGGTAGACCCAATTTACACTAGAGAAAGGAGCATGAAGTTGAGCCAACGACAATAAACAATGGTGCTTCATGGGAGCCAACCCATGATTTTTAATCATTATTTTTTTATATTCGTTTTGATTTTGTTGTGAGTTTTCTAGTCATTTGTGTTGAACATCATCCTAAAGTGCAAGTTTCAATGAATCCCAAGACAGTTTTTGAGGACTAATTGCATTTTTGGAGTCATGTACACAGGAACATCTATACAGGGACAATCTGGTTCTAGCGCACATGCGCTAGAATACTTAGCGCATAGGGCTGGTTCTGGTGGCAAGGAAAATCGTTTCTGGTTTGAGTGCACATGCACTGAGCATGTGTGCTCAATCCAGAGAGCACCAAAAAAATGTTTCGGTTTCCAAACACATCTAGATGTGCGCTAAGAGACAGGCGCACGTGTACTCAATGATTTAAAAGGTTTTTAAGAGAAAGTTTTCATTCCTTACACCCCTACAATTCTTCTTTTTCTCTATTTTCTTTGCCATCCTAGTCCCCAATACTTTTTCCCATATTTAACGTACCACTTAATCACTTTAAATCCATATCAAATTCATCTTCTCTTAAGTAGATTGACATCATAAAGATGTGAAATTTCTCTTTCTCTTCTTATTTTTTGTTTATGGGTTTCTTATTTGAAGTCAATATAGTTAGTTCTTGATTATCTTGATTGTGATCAGATGTTCTAATTGTGGATTGGATGATAAATGTTGGTGTAGTTTATTAATGAATAGATCTTTGAATTAGAAGTGGTTGTGTGTTTATTTTCATGGAGAAATCGGTAGTTCAAAATCATGCATTTGTTTAATAAAATGCCACAATGAAGAAAAGTATTGAAACAGAAGGCATTTTTCCATGATTTCAATTCCTAAGACTCCCTTTATGATTTGTAATGTTTTTATTGCTTCCATAAGTTTTAAGAATATCTTAAACCTAAGAACACCACATATGCTTTGGCACCAACATAATTGATTTCTTCTATGGGTTAATATGATTGTTTGTTAGTAGTTTGGAGATATAAAATTGTGTAAGTGTGGGTAGTTGCCATGTTCTTTTATTGCATTCTCCTTGTCTCACATGCGACTTTTTTAGGAGTAGAACGAGGGAATAGACAATTGGCACGTCGCCTAACTAAAGGATCTTTGTCATAGGCACCACTACAAGCCTTGTAGAGGAGAACGTACCGTGCACAATTTTTGATTGCTGGAGCTAAGAAAAAGTTTGAGTTGGATGTCTCAAAGAGGTCAACAATCAAGTAGAAGGGTATTCTAATACCGACTGGTAGAGCCCCGTGGATTGTGAAAATAATTAGGACGTGGGGTTGGAAATACTTTACATCACCCCCAGCGATGCAGTACTACTTATGGTGCGTGAATTTTACTCAACTCTGGCTGCATACCATGAGACGAAGGTATAAGTTAAGGGAAAAACTATTGATATTACTAGTAATTTAATCAATAGTATTTTATGCATACCACCAGTTCATAATGATGAATGGCCGGTTCTTCACGATGAGAACATAGAGATTAAGGCCATCACAGATCTTCTTTGCACTGGTAAGATGCAACAGACTTACAGCACAACGAGTGAATGCTAACATGCTTCAACCAGTTTGGTTGGTTTGGTTAAAATTTTTGTGTGCTCGTCTCCTTCCATGCAGTCATCTTACTCTTGTTATAGTGAAGCGCGCTATTCAAATTTGTAACTACTCTACGCGATTGCTTCTGGCAGATCCATAGATGTAGGTCGCCTCATAAGTTAGCAAATTCGCTACACCGTGCAAGCCAAGCAACCTGGCCTATGGTTCCCTCATTTGATCATGTCCCTATGTGTAGCAGAGGGTATAGATCTTGATCTCACTGAGAAAAAATTAAATGTGGGTAAGCTGATTGCATTGGATGGAGAGAAGGCTCCTAAGGGTACCGGCTAGTACTAGAGTTTCCACTTCCCAACCATCTACTAGTCAGCCGGCTCCCAGACGTAGTCAGGAGGATCTGTTGGAGTAGATTTTGTTGGAGTAGCAGCACATGCAACTTCATTTTGATACGTATATTTAGTTTTAGCATGCTTGGCTGCAAAATATGGAGGCTCACTCGCTGGCACTTGAGCGGGGGAAGAACTCATCTACATTTCCATCTTTCCCTCCATTTCAACAGGAGTTGGCAGCTGAAGTTCCTTTTGATGACGATAAATCGTGATTCAACGATTCTTAGGAATGGATGTCCCATGTGCATTCTAGTGGTAATGAGGAGGGACTTTAGGATGTTTTTATGTTTTTCTTGCTCTTTATTTTTAGATGATGTCATACTTTTTATTTTTACTACTTTAACTTGTTTTTATGTTCTTTTTGTTCTGTGTGATCTTCAAGTGATTAAGTTCTTTCTTGAATTTCTTGGAATTTTTTTCCTTGACTTTCTTGTTTTTCTTAGTTTCTTGGAGAGATTACCATTTTTTTTTGTTCCAATCTTAGTCATACACTTCAACTCACACCATGGGTATTTATTCGGCGATATACTTAATCAAACGTTCTTCATTACCAGAGAACCTTTTCTTTTTCCCTTTTATGTTTTCATTTTCTTTAGCATTGATGACAATGTTTATTTTTAAGTGTGCGGTGGAGAATTATCTGGATTTATAGTTGTTTGGTGGACCAATTATGTAATTTGCTCATTTTTGCTGCAATATTTTTAGCTTTTTTAATTTTATTTGAAAGCTTTTCAAAATTTTTGAAAATTTTTGTTCGAATTACTTGAAAATGTTTGAAAATTTTGCAGTTCTTAGCATGTCTATTTGATTTTCTGCATGATAATTCTCGAGCTGAACCATTCATGAGTTAGGTAGTTGGTGTTAATATTTCCTTTGCATGATTTCTAAGAATTCTTGAGAACTATAGTCATAAATTATTTTTATTTTTGATACTTAGAGATAATTACATGGACTCAACTATATTGCATCCTAGAAACTTGCTTTATTACATTTTTGAGGAAAATTTTTATAGACAACTTGATTTGGTTTAAAGATGAGAGTAGAGCTTTCTTTGGTCATTTGAGCCTTTCAAGCCAACCCTTATTTGAAAAATTTATCCCTAGTACCCTGTTTGGGCCTTAATTTGTAATGAATCGAGAGAAACACCATTCGCTTTCTTTCATTAAAACTCATTTTACCTATCTTTTTGAGCTAATAATTTCTTTTGTTTTTCTATCTAAAATGTCCCCTAAGAGCTTTATGTGCACACAATTATTTGTTAAGGGGATATAAGGGTTGTAAGGTAGTTGAATAAGGGTGGTGAATTGTTTGAATGAATGGTGTATCTTTATGGGCAAGAAAGGGGTATAAAAATGCTTGAGAATTTTTTTTAAAAATTACAGGTAGTGCCAATCACCGGTACCTGCGTTGATATTTTTCCGGATAGTGCTTATCACTGGTACCCATATTGGGATCGGACATAAAAAAAATGAAAAGAAATACGAAAAAAAGAAAAGAAAAAAATGTCTGAAAAATGTTGGCCTGTTAAGTTAAACTGAAGAAGGATGGCTTCGTTTTGTTTGTCGTACGAAATTCTTCATGGTTGTTTGTGGATTAAGTGTGGGGTTATTTCTCTATAAGGATAAGTAGTTTAATGTTTAAAGAGAAGTTTTATTTTAATGATGCGCAACATTACCTTAAACCTCTTTCTTTTGTTTTGTGATATCCTTATCCCTTCTTTGATTAGCCAATACCCTACCTTAACATTACAAGTTTCAAAAAGTCCTACCTAATTTAAATCGACTCGGTTGTCTACTTTAGTAGAGAGCTGTAAGAAGAGTGAGTTATGGAATGTTTAGAAAAATTCTAAGAGTTTGCATTATTTTATCCGAGTGTCTTAAAATTCTTTTCTTGAAGACACTATGCAAACATACACCAGAATTCATGTCTCCAGAGTTTATTAGCATTTAAACTCTTGAGTTCTTAGATTAATCCTGATGGTGGAGTGGCTTTCGATTGTTTGTGTGAGCAATTGTTGAGATATGTTGGGTGACTTTTTGATAAGCTTAACTTTTTTAATTTAATTTTTTTTGCTCAATGATGATCAAAAGCTAAGTGTGGGGTGATTTGATAAGCTCATAAATGTCTTCAGTTCTATGTATTATTTGTCCCATTTTTATTTGTTGTAAGCAATATTTAAGTTAATTATGGGTTTAATTGGTTTATTCTTAGTTTTTATAGGTTTGAAGTGCAAAAGGATACAAAAGGACGGAATAAAGCGTGGTAAGAAAATAAAAAAGGTGAGGTATGCAGAAACATTGACAAAGTTTGGATACTGTTTTATATTTTGAGCATAATTTTCTCGTTCAAGCTCCAATAGAGTTGATTCAAAATGCATTGGAAAGCTAAGAGTTAGAACTATAACTTTCATGTTTTGCATTTTCCAAAATTTTGTCAACATCAAGGTCAAATTCTGAGTAGAAATTGAAGCAGGCAGTCTGGTTTCAGTGCACGTGCACTGAGAAATCTAGCGCATGTCATATCTGCTTCCAAAGAGGAAATCTTTAGATTGGTTTCAGTGCACGTGCACTCAAGTCTTCTAGGTTACAAAATTTGTTAGTTTTGACAGTTCTTTTCGTCTGGTTGGACATTTTTCAAGGGGTTTTACATGTTTCTTGTGGAATAAGAAAGTCTAACCCTATAATCCCTTATATATACCCCTTTCACAGTTGAGTTGAAGATATGTGTAGTTTTATTGTTCTTTTAGTAGTAATTTTAGCAGCCATATTTTGTGAGCTCTTCTATGACCTTTCGTGCCTGAAAACTCAATTCTTGGTAATCGGAATTAAAGCCATAGGTTTTGTAAAGTTGTAAGACTTATTGTTTTTCAATAATTCAATTCTTATGTCAAGTATTGGTTATTTTTCTAAAATTAATTTTATGATTGATTCTTTCTAATTGCTCTATCTACAGCATAGTTGATTAATTGAATCAATTGGTGGTTAGATTAATATTGGCTACGTTTGTCTGGTTTAATCTATGAAGCAACTAGATTTATAATTACTGGATTTGGGTTATTGAATCTAGGGAAAATAACCAACTAATTGACATAACCGAGTGTGCTTATGTTGTATTAGTCTAAGTTTCTATTTAATTAATTTTAGGCAAGAGACCGGAATTAATTGGTAGTTAAGGTTAATTGGATCGTAAGAGAAGATTAACAAAATGTATGGAAATATACAAATTAGACTTGATATAAGAATTGTTATATTTTTGTATCAATGAGTCAACTATCGAATTTCAATGGTAGATGTGACCAAGACCAGGAATATTTCTCTTATTAATTTCCTTTAATTGAATTGAATTCAATCTAATTTAATTCAATTACTTTGTTTTTGATTGAATTGCACTTAATTCAATTTACTTCACAAATCCCCCTTCCTTGTTACAATCGAAACATAATTAGTCACACGCTGTGTGAGAACGATCTTGTACTTCTACTACTACAGTTAATCTTCAGAAGTTTAGGTTATATTTTTTGATGCAAGTGATAGCACAACACATATATATAGATATATATAATATTTATAAATCCTATATTTGATGTTATTTTTCTCTCGAAGTGAACAGCATGAAATTGTTAAAGTGGTTTTGGTTGGTTCGAATTCTTTTATAGGGAAAAAGGTGTTCTTCAAATTGATTTAGCAAAACAATTAATTTGAAATCCTAGATTGTTGTGATTCGGATATGGTAGTTGTTGGCCCCAAAGCAACCTAAGAGGGGGGGTGAATTAGGAATTGTCTCAAAAAAACAAACCTTTTGAAGTGCTTATGAAAATACGAACTTTGTGCAACAAATGAATACTTAAGCACAAATGATCAAAGATAAATATTTAGCAATCAAAGCTTAAAGAACAAATAAAAGATTGAGATAAAGAATGTTAAACCAAACTCCCAAGCTTCTCAAACTTGGAATACATCCACTAGTAGTGCCTCTTCAAAGAAGGTGAGGCAATAACCTTCTTGTACACAAAGTAGGCTCACCCTTGCACCAACTAAGTTCCTCTAGTTGAGCCTAAGGGTTTTACACTACAACCTCACTTTTGTACACTTGTTATCCCTCCACTCTTACACTTGAAGATCACTCACTAGTCTACTCTTGCTCACACTAATTCCCACTAGTTGAGCCAAGAGAACTATACTACTCAAACCAATACAACCCACAATATTTTAGCCTATTTCTCCCCAAATAGCTCTTACAAGTGTTTGTATTGAATATAGTAGTTCCTTTCATCATTTGGGAAGTCCTTGGGCTATTTATAGATGAAAGATGTGCTGAAATTTGAGCTCTAACGGTAAAAAAACTTGCTGTTAAAAACTAGCCGTTAGGGGTTCGGACGGTGGGTTCGGACGTCCGTTCATGCGTCCTACAGCTTGATGAACAGTGTCTCAGATGGTCATATACGTCCTACAGCTTGATGAACAGTGTCTCGGACGGTCATATGCGTCCTACAGCTCTGACAGAAACTTACTTCATTTTGAGCTCCTTTTTTCGGACGCTCCCTTGCGTCCGATCTCCTTTCTTTCGGATGCTCTTCATTGCCCGAAAGGTGTTGTTCAACTTTTGGTTGTTTTTCTTGATTGTGTTTGGATGATCATTTTCATCCGATCCTTCCTGATTTTCTGCACACTTGTTTGCAAACCATTAGTATGATTTGGTCATCATCAAAACATGATTAACATAACTGGGTTAAACAATCTCCCCCTTTTTGATGATGACAAATCAATTGGACAATTCAAAAAACAACCATAAAGGAATATGAAGTACTATACAAGAGAATTTGTCCATTATTTCTCCCCCTTTTGGCATTATCAAAACACAAGAAAAAATAATGCAATTCAAGCTCCCCCTAAGTTTATTCTCCCCCTTGAAAGATGAATATAATGAGTACACGGAGAAAGAGAGAATTTATGCAAAGAATTATGATCAATTGCAAAGAATTATGATCAAAACAATTTTCGCTCATTCCTTACCAAAAAGCATCATCAAAACAATGAAGCATGTGTGATGCAATTTCTTGCAAAAAAATCCATTTAAAAAAGAGAATGCTCCCCCTTTCTTTTGCAAGTAGTGACTTATTATAGACAAAATTTGGGGAAACAAATTTCCTAGCATTCTAAACAAATTCGAACATATAGATGAGTAATATTCAAGAGAACATAGTTCAACTTGATAAATGAAAGCACACAAAATTTAGATGTTACCCATTTCAATATGATCTTAGCTCATATGCCTTGAGCACCCTTCATAGATAATCTATCCTTGAATTCCTTGGTGCTCTCCAAGCATACCTACATACAAAGTTAAGCAACAACTTTTGGTACCCAAACTTTCTTGGGTCCAATTGGATTAGTAACATGCTTAATCACCCAAATAGAATTTATTCCTAATTTTTCATTTCTTTTAACACAACAATTTTTCTTTATATGGCCATGTTGATGACAATAATTACAAATAATGTTCTTATTGCCATAAAAAGAAGATTTAGATTTAACAAAGCACAAATCAATTTTTCTAAAGGTGATAAAATTTTTGTTCAAAAACATATTTCTAGTTCTTTTGTTTTCAAAAACATTTTCTTTCTTCTTTTTCAAATGTATCATCAAGATCATCTAATCTCTTCTTTAATGAAGTTTGTTCTTCCATGATCTTGGTTTTTCCAACAAATTTTTCTTTCAAAACGTCATTTTCTTTTGTCAAAGAATTATTTTTATGCACAAGTTTTGAGTTGGCACTCAATAAAGTATTAATTTTAATTTTTAATGCTCTTTGTTCTTAGCATATGATTCTTTCAAACATTCATGCATTTTAAAAATAAATGATTCAACATCATCATTATCATTACCACATGAATCATCACAAGAATCACAACTAGAGGATACCTCATTATTGTCAAGTACCATAAAAGCCATTTGAGCCTCCTCATATTCTTCTTCAACCTCTCCATCCGAATTGCAATCATCCCAAGTGATTTGGAAGTTGTTGAAGTGAGGCTTCCTTGAGTCTTTTCTCCTTTTTGATGAAGCTTTAAATACTATGCTTATTTTTCCCTTTGCCTCTTCATCTTGTAGCTTGTATTTCAACTTCAATTCAAAGGAGGTTAGAGAATTGATCAATGAATCAATAGGCATAGAATTTAAATTTTTAGACTCTTCTATGGCAATGGATTTAGGTTCCCATTCCTTAAATAATATCGTTCAAAAAAGTCTATTCTTTTCATCCAAGGAATATTCTTTACCCAAACCTTCCAAATCCTTTACCATATCAGATTGAACCTACAATACATCTTGTCAATGTTCTCATGAGGTTCCATTTTGAAGGATTCATATTTAGCCACAAGAAGTGACTTCTATTGCTCTCTAATAAAAATGTTCCTTCATGGATTTCTTTCAATTTGTTATACACATCTAGATGTGTATATATACAACCTATTACTTTAGAAAACTCATCTGCATCCAAAGCATTATACAAAATATTAATGGCTTTAGCATTTAAAGATAAATTTATTTTATCTTGTGCATTTAACTCATATCTAGTCTTAGGCCTTAATCTATGAGTATTTTCATCAAGAATATTTGCCTCAAAAGGACCTTCATAAATAATATACCACAATTCAATATTAATAGATTGAACAAAAAATTTCATTCTATGCCTCCAATAAACAAAAATAATTCCATTAAATATGGGAGGTCTAGAAATAGAATGCCCCTCTAAAAACAAAGCACCATTGGTTGCCATGATCTTTACTCTAATGCAATTTAAGCAAAATAAATTATGAGCTTGAAAGATGTGTTGAAATTTGAGCTCTAACAGTCAAAACACTAGCTGTTAAAAACTAGCCGTTAGGGGTTCAGACGATGGGTTCGGACGTCCGTTCATGCATCCTACAGCTTGATGAACAGTGTCTCGGACGGTGATATGCGTCCTACAGCTTGATGAACAGTGTCTCGGACGGTCATATGCGTCCTACAGCTCTGACAGAAACTTACTTCATTTTGAGCTCCTTTTTTCGGACGTTTCCTTGCGTCCGATCTCCTTTCTTTTGGACGCTCTTCATCGTCCTAAAGGTGTTGTTCAACTTTTGGTTGTTTTTCTTGATTGTGTTTGGATGATCATTTTCATCCGATCCTTCCTGATTTTCTGCACACTTGTTTGCAAACCATTAGTATGATTTGGTCATCATCAAAACATGATTAATATAACTGGGGTTCAACAGTAGTGAAATTTTCAACAATGCAAATAATAAAAAACTCTTTGAACACTAACTTATTAGCCTCACGCTCGAATAAGGATATAGGATAAATTAATAGATAGCGGTGAGAAATATTGTTCCCACAATAATTGTTTGTAGGCAATTAATAGACTTGAGATAGTTATTAGCACTATTTTGACAAGCAATAATTTGATATTGGAAATTAGCTACTGGGAAATTAATCTAATAACGCAATGAAAAATTACTAATTAACTCAACTAAAGCTAAGTAAAGAAAGTAAAGCAAGTAAACTATTAACAACTAAGAACTTAATTAAATTAGTCTACTTAAAACAAATAATAACTACCATTAATTAACTAATCTAAGTGAAACTTAAATAAAGAATTTAAGCAAACAATTTTAATTTGAACTAAGAAAGTAATAATCAAGCATGAAAAATTAGAAAATACTATTTTCTTACTAAAATTAAGCTTACTTGGAATGGCAGGGGAAGTAATTAAAATTAGAAATTTTTAAGTTCAAAATTCTGTCTTGACATCACGATCTTAATTCCTTTGCATGTATACAAATATTATACTTAACATATATATAGATACATGCACATATACTTACATATATATACACACACATATGTATGTACATACATGTGTATATATATGTGTGTGTATATATATGCGTATATATATATATATATATATATGTATACATACATCTATATATATATATGTATATATATATGTATACATGCATACATATGTATACATGCATACATATATATATATATATATGTATGTACATATATGTATATGTTTGTATGTATGTGTATATATATATGTATATATATATATAGATGTATGTATGTATATATATGTATATGTATGTATGTATGTGTATATGTATATATGTATATATATATATATAGATGTATGTGTATATATATATATATATATGTATGTATGTATGTATGTATATGTACACATATGTATATATATATCTCTGTGTGTATATATATAATATTTATAAATTCTATATTTGATGTTATTTTTCTCTAGAAGTGAACACCATGAAATTATTATAGTCTGCCCAGGTTTTGGTTTGTTCGAATTCTGCTATAGAGAAAAAAGGTGTTCCTGGAATTGATTTAGCAAAATAATTTATTCGAAATCCTAGATTATTGTGATTCAGATATGACAGTGAAATGTTTAGCAATACAAGTAATAAAAAACTCTTTCAACACTAAAACATTAGCCGTATGACTTTAAGGATACAGGATAGATAAATATATAGTGGTTAGGAGTGTTGTTCCCACAAGAATTGTTTGTAGGTAATTATTAGTCTTAAAGAGTTTTAGCACTATTTTGACAAGATATATTGATATTTTAAATTAACTACTAGGAAATTAGACTAATGACGCAATGAAAAACTACAAATTAACTCAACTAAAGCCAAGTACAGAACGTAAAGCAAGTAAACTATTAACAACTAAGAACTTAATTAAACTAGTCTACTTAAAACAAATAATTAACTAATCTAAGTGAAACATAAATAAAGCATTTAAGCAAATAATCTTAATTTGAACTAAGAAAGCACAATAATCAAGCATGAAAAATTAGAAAAAACTATTTTCTTAGTAAAATTCAGCTTACTTGGAATGGCAAGGAGTAATTAAAAATTAGAAATTTTTAGTTCAAAATCAAAATGAAAGAAAGTGCCTAGATTAAACTAAAGAAGAGAACAAAAAATCAAGGATTAAGCTAAGAAGACTCAAATTAACAATAACACACAAACTTACCATTTAAACTAAGATTTTTACCTACCAAGATGGCAAGATATGTAAACTAAAAGGTAATCATTTTTATATCAAATGAAAGCTAATGGAAAATCCACTAAATTAAAATAAGATCTTGAAACTTTCTAAAAGATTAAACTTTAATTAAATACAGTAGATTAAAAGAGAAGTTTACTAATCTAAGATTAGTTGGAGGAAAAGTTACGTTTGTAATCTAATATGCTACTAGTTAATACATTACTACTATGTGCCCTCTAATACTTTACAAGAGTGAATTTAAAAGGAAGCTTCAAGCAAAAATTACAAATTTTTTCCCTTTTTAGTATAGCTAGGAAATTCGGACTATCAAACTTTTGTACTAAATTTGATACCGCAGTATGGAATTGAAAATAAGCCTTCAAAATTCTGTCTTGACACCACGATCTCAATTCCTTTTCAAAATTTTGACACTGCTGTTGGGAGCTTCTTTCAGCACAAGTGTTTAATTCCTTTGCCTTTTGCTCCCTTGACTTCTTCATTCTTTTGACTTTAGTCCTTCTATTCCAATCAAGCAACATACACATTAAACTTAACAAGTAATTTGGTTATACTTGAAATATCATAAAACTAATACTACTATCTTAGTATTTACAAAATGCAAATGCAAACGCTATGATGCATTTTATAAATAATTAGATGTGTAACTAGAGATTAGACACTTAACTCAGAATAATACTACCAAAATGCTATAGTTAAACCAACAAAATAACTCTAGTTCCATTAAGTTATCATAGACAAAATGTAGTATGTGGGTAGAATGGTAATTCGGACTAGTTGAACTTGTTCGCACTGACTTCTCCTTTCTTCCTCATGTGGCTAACAATCGTTGACAAGATCAGCAATTTGAATGAAGCTTGTGTAAAGTAGTTAAATGAATTCTAAATGGCTATTTGGTTTTCTTTGATCCAAATTCAAACTATTTGAATCCGTTTATTAAACGGATCAAAATTAATTGGATGAATTTTATCACGTCCATTTTGCACCTAAAGCTTAGTGGATGATCATCCAAGGGCGGAGGCAGAGGATCCGGTGTAATAAACGGTGGACAAAAAGGTTTGAAAATAAATTGGGGAAATAAAAAAGTTTAAAGACTAAATCTTAATTTAAGGAAAAATTTACTAACTGAGCAATATATGATAAGGGTGATTTAGTCTTTTCATAATCTCTACTAATGGATGTTAATGGGAGGGGAGTTTGTAATTTTATTGAATTACAAGGATCGATATAGCTAAATCTCACGAGAGATAAATGTAATTAACCCATTTTAAATCCTAACTGTCTACTCCGAGGGTCAAGATTGTCTCCTTTCCTAGATGGGCTTTGTAAACAACTATTGAAACAGACAAGAAGTCAAAAATTTTGCATCCTAATTGTCTATCAGTCAAGTTTATCACCTTTTAAGTTGGGCTTTTCACACAAGAATATAGTTTTAATTCCAAGGAAAAAAGACTATTTTAGTCCCTCATTTTTGGGATGTATTTCAATTTAGTCCCTTATATATCACAACAAGTTTATTTAGTTCCTCATCTTTTAAAATATTAGTCAATGTGGAGCTATTTACAAAAAAGTAGGATAAATTAACAGTAAAAGTCACAAGAACATTATGTGCCTCTTAAACACAAATAAGTGTAGTTTAAAAACAAAAAGATAATGAAATTTGCTTCAATAATTTCTGTTATTGAAAATTGCTTGAAGAAGATGGGACAAAATTAAGGTTAGAAAAAATGAGTGAAAAGAAAAACAAAACATTGGGGTATGAGGAATAAGAAAATTTAAACTCAACTTGTTTAGTTATATAGTGTTTAACGGCCTGTGGTATTGGCTTCTACTGTTAATTTGTACAACTTTTTCTTCAATAGCCCTATATTGACCAACATTTAAAAGATGAAGGGCTAAATTGGTTTATTGTGATACATAAAGGACCAAATTGGAGCACAACCTAAAGATAAGGGATCAAAATATTATTTTTCCCTTAATTCCGAAGCTGGGCAATGGTGATACACCATCTAGATTCCTAAAACAAATTGGGGCAACATTCGTTATGCATAAAATCCAGCTTGTACTCCACCATATTACCACAAAAAAGGTTTATGCAATTGAGTTCCTACATTGGATCGTTTTGGAAGTTGTAGGATCGGATCGTAGGTAGAAACGCAGGATCTTATGACCAAAAATACAAAAATGCAACTTTTACTTATTTTTAAAACTAATATTTAATGGAAACTTACACAAATAAATATAAACTTCTAATATTCATCACAAAATAAGTTTCTCGAACTTAAATTTATAATGTTTGGCACTCTAGTGTGCTCATAATATATAATGTTTTGTGTCAACGTAAATTTAATACTTTTTTATTTAAAAATTTTAAAAAAAATATTAATAGTCCAAAGTCATAAAATATACCATTTGAAAGAAAAAATTATCAAAACACTAACTTAACTTAGTAAATATAGACATAAATCAATAAAATAACTTAGTAAATATAGACATAAATTACGAGATTTTAGTGGTGCAAGCAGTGTTTACCTATAAAAGCAATCCTCCCTCTAGTATCGGGATCGATTTTATAAATTTGGATCATAGAATCATTCAATCATTGTTCACTCTAAGTTTGGTAAGGTCTAGGATGTCAAACAAGAAATAAATAAACCCTTCAACACTTCACCAATACCTTCACTCTCTCAAGTATACAATGTAGGTTTGTAGGTTAGTTGTGAGAGAGTATCGTTTACACGAGGAATTGTGACCACAAGTACTAGGCTGAGAAGGTTGTTACACTATCTAGACAAGATAATCCAGGATTTGTGACTAACTAAGAAAGCCTTAAATAAAGCAATTAATTTAACTACTCTAAGAATGCATGTAAAGATTAACACTAATTCTTACTCTAGAAAGTATGCTAGAAGTATCGAAAGTAATTAAATTTAATATAGACAACAAGCAAGAACTTGTTCTTAAAAAAATAAAACTAATTAAGGAATAAATTAAGAAAGTAGTTAGAATTTACTCTAATAAAGTATGTAAAATTAGATTAGGAAAGCAAATCAAATATTAGATTTAGAAATTAAATAAAATAATTGTGCCTTACTTTCTCACATTGAATATAAATGCGTGGATGATGCTTTGAATGATGAATTATGGGTTCTTGCTATGGAAGAAGAGCTTAGTTAATTCGAGAAAAAAATGTGTGGACTTTAGTTGAAAGACCCTCAACTCATCATGTAATAAAAACAAAATGGGTTTTTAGAAACAAACTAAATGATAAAGCTAAGATAATTAGAAATAAAGATAGACTTGTTGCGAAGGAATGTTATGCTTAAGAAGAAGGAATTGATTTTGATGAGACCTTTGCACCTGTTGCCCGTTTAGAATCTATTCGTATGTTTCTTGCATATGCATGCTTTAATAGTTTCATATTATTTCAAATGGACGTCAAAAGTTCCTTTTTAAATGGTTTCATTGATCAAGAAGTTTTTGTTGAACAACCTCCTGGTTTTGAAAATAAAGATTTTCCAAATCATGTTTTCAAACTAGTTTAATGATTTGTTGGTTGTTCAAATTTATGTTGATGATATTATTTTTGGAGCTACTAATGAAAGTTTGTGGAAGGAATTTTCCTGCTTAATGCAGAAGGAATTTGAAATGAGTATGATGGGAGAATTAAAATTCTTCCTTGGACTTGAAATTCACCAAACAAAGAAGGAACCTTCATCACACAAATCAAGTACACAAAGGAACTACTCAACCGCTTTGGAATGGAGGAGTGCAAACAAGTTGGAACGCCAATATGCACCTCAATCAAGCTTGACAATAGAAGAAGAAGGTAATCGTGTTGATGAAAAACAGTATAGAGGTATGATCAAAAGGCTACTTTTTTAACAGCTAGTAGACCGGATATTATGTTTGCTGTTTATCTTTGTGCTAGATTTCAATCTTGTTCTAAGGAATCACATTTAATTGCTGTAAAAAGAATTTTTAGATACTTTAAAGGGATGTTGAATTTTGGTCTTTGGTATCCTAAATCCACTAGTTTTGATTTAATTAGTTAATCGGATGCCGAATTTGCTGGTTGTAAAATTGATAGGAAAAGTACTTGTAGTATGTGTCATTTTTTGGCTAATTGTTTGCTATCTTGGTTTAGCCATAAGCAAAAATTTCTATTTCTTTATCTACGACAGAAGCCAAATATATTGCTGCTGGAAATTGTTGTGCTCAACTTCTTTGGATGAAACATACTTTAAAAGATTTTGGTGTTATTTTTTATCATCGTGTGCCTATAAGATGCAATAATACTAGTGCAATGAATATCACTAAAATACACCTATATTGCATTTTAGAACAAAACACATTGATGTCAAGATCTTGTGTCCAAAAAGGAAATTTGTGCTGAACTTGTGTGTACAAAAGATCAATTGGTTGATATTTTTACTAAACCTTTACCGTTGGATAGTTTTGAATTTCTCTGAACTTGCTTCGGTATTATTGATTTCAGAAATGTATGAGTTATGTTTTCAGACATAAATGTGCATCCTTAGTCCTCTGTTCTCTCAGATGAAAATGTCCGTCTGAACCCCCTATTTTTCTAACTTTTCATCTCGGACATTTTCCTCCATCCGAACCGCTCCCCCCCTATTCACCAAACTCTCTGGAAAATCGAATGGACGATCTCAACCGTCTGACATCACTTCAGACATAGAGTTTAGCATTTTGGCCGTTTGTTCATCTGTGATCGAACAGACAATCAGACGTATATTAATCATTCGAACGTCTGAACGACTATTCCATTCATTTAAAACCTTTCATTTTCCCCTTTTCGGACATTCTATCCCCACTAAACCCTAACTCTGGCGAAATAGGAGAAAACCACCAAATTCCTTCAATTTGTCTTTTCTTCTCTGAAATTTATCAAGAAATTCTTCTTCCTAACTCTTCACCTGCTCCATTTGAACTCTTTTTCACCATATTAACATCCTCCTTCCTTCAATTTCCCAAAAATCCCTTCACTCTCATTTTTACACTCTCCAACTTCTTCTTTGATTGAAGATGGTTCGCTCACGTGGAGGGTCTTCAATAGCCACCAGGGGGAAAAAATCGAAGGGAAAGGCTCTGGTACAAGGTCAAACATTATCAAAACCTCAACCCACTCCAAATCCCACTTTGCCTAAATTCATTGATGCCAAGGTATTGGATAGGTACACTTCTTTGCTTAGCAAATCGATTCTAGTGCAACGTCCTGTTTCTCAAACCTTGTTTGATGAATTAAACTTACCTCTTATGAAGGAATGTTCTGAAAACGAAAATGGGAGAATTTAATTCATCTTGTTTACCTATGTATCAATGATATGGTATTGCAATTTAGTGCTAATCTTCGCAAAGGTTCACCTGTTCGAACCTTAGTTCTCGTGTAAATCACATGAATCTTGAATTTACTTCCAATGTTATTCATTCGATTTTTGAGTTATTCCTTCCGATGAAATCTCATATTTATATTCGTTAGATAAATGACTTGCTGTTGACACTCGATTTGACATGGAGGAAGTAAAACAAAATTTTCATGTTAATTTTAAACAAGTTTCAAAAGCCAAAACCACTTTGCTTAGTCCTGAGCTCAATATCTTGTACTCATTGGTTACAAATTTGTTATTACCAACTGACGGAAATCGTACTGAGCCAGGAAAAATGCAATTGTATTTGTTCTATTGTGTTTTTAAGGGAATCAAACTTGATTTTGGATATTTATTTTGTTCCTTATGGGAATTATTCCTGACTGACACTCGAAAGAACATCCCTTTTGGAAAATTCTTAACTAAAGTTTTCGATCACTTTGATATCTCTTTTACTGAATAACTGGAAAAACAATATCCCCCATATTTCAATAAAGCTTACATTGAACATAAAGGTTGCATTTTTCAATGGCAAATGGCTCACTAAGGCTGATTATGAACTCGAGAAATCAAAAGAACATGCTTCAAGTTCAGGACATGCACTACCCCACTCCTGTCCTCCTCAACCCTTATCTTCCACACCTCCACTGCCATATTCCTCACACATTCACTCTTTGGAACCCTCCCTTTCCCAAATGTGCACACTTGTCACAAATCTCAACAATCAAATGAGTTCATTTTAATGCCGCATATTCGAAAATGAAAAAGCTAGAGACCAAACGAACCAATCTTCAAGAAGCCTTAAGTCTCAGAATGTCTGCCTCAACTCAAGTTCAATTTGCCAACATTCAGTTGAAATACATTCTCGAGTCCTCTTTCGACAGCGACGATGACGACATTGAAGATGTTGACCATTCTAATCCTGAGCCCGAAGCTCGTGAGAATCCAGTTGGTGCAACCAATCCTAAAAATTCCATTGTTCCTTGCGTTGATGCTGATGATGACGAAGATATTGAAGACACATTCAATTACATTATGCAACGTTGTAATCCGCAAGACCTAAGTGAACATGATAGTGAGACTACGGATGATGATTTGGCCGCCAAAAAGCGCAAATGTGAGGAGCGCTCCAAGAAGAAAAATGATTTAGATTCTACCTCCTAATTTATCCTTGGATTCATGTGTTTATCCTTTGCTTTGTTTATCCCTGGTTTCATGTGTTTGAACTTCAATTAAATTTACTGAACTTGGATGTATCTTCTTGACTATTTCTTCTATTTAAAAAGGTCTTTTTACCTTTATTTTATCCCATGTTGTGGTTTGTACAAGGGGGGAGCGTCCTCTCAGGGGGGGACCGTGTTTCTAGATGTGTTGATGATGCCGATATAGGGGAGTCTCATATAGTTGATTGCTAATAATTGTGTGTTTGATTGATCATGGTTGATGGATTATGCTTGTTGGATTAATTATTTGAGCTATGATTGGGTCTAATTGGTTTGCTTTTCATCTATGATTTGTCATTATCAAAAAGGGGAAGCTTGTTGACCTACAATCTTAGTTTTGATGATGACAAATGTAATCAAACAATCTAAACTTAAGTTGTGCAGGAATTCTATTTTATCTGCTCATAACAGGGTTTTCAGACGATGCACATTGTCCGAATGGAACAAAGTTGCTCAGACGCAGAAAGCAAAATTCTAAGGCACTTACAATGGACGCATCTGACTGTCCGATGTGAACCGTCTAAAAGGTCAGGCAGAGAGCAAGATTATTCTCTAAACTAGTAACCGTGGTCACTGAAACTCTAGCAGCCTTGGACTTGTCATCAATTTTCTTCTAATTGCATCTTTGGTCCTTTCTCCTTTGATTCTTGAAATTGCTACCCAAGTTCCAAATAATCTCTACAAAAATAAACCAACAATCACTAAGTTAATATGCACATAAAACCAATTAAGTCCAATTTAGTGCATATATACTATCAAACATCTTAAAGCATTATTCTAAAATAGCTAAAATTACTAATAGACACGAATTTCAAATAAAACACATAAAAGCCATTAAAATGGGACTAACATGGTCAAAATTGCAGGTATTTAGAGGTAAAATAACTCTATTTATTAGAGTTGCCAATCCTAAGGGTAGAATTGAGATTCTAACAACAATGCAATCGAGTATTTCGCATCATAAAAAATAGCATTGTCAAGTCGACCATTGAAAATCACATCTGCTTCTGTTCTCAAAACAATTATCTTCAACAAAGGGAATTGTCTTCCATACCATAAATTCTTTTTGCAGTATTCTATTTCCTTGAGAGTAAATACAATTCGAGAAATTAATTGACTATGTTTCTTTGAAATTCCTATAGGACAACATTGTCCCATTGAATAGCATTATCTTGTTTAGCACAAGTGTCATCATAATTTGATCCAACTAAATTGAAGAATAGGAACTCCAAATTTCGTAAGGTCCATGGCATCATTAAAAAATCCAATACTAGCATTCAGAAGCCTCAGAGCTCAACTGAAATTAGTGTAAAGGTACTTTATTGGTTTTTGGACACACAAATACACAAATAATGGTGTATCGGGTACACATTAAGAAATTACTTTCTAGCCATGGGCTTTTGCCAAAGTTCTATTTGTGCCCCCAATGAATTAAAAAAATAATTATATGTACACCCGGCTATCTTATCTTACTATATATAAAGGTAAAACCAACTTGGTATTGCCTATGCGGTCTTTCCCTTTGGACTCTTTCCTAATTTTAAGTATTTTAAAAATTGCAAAAAAATAAAAAATTAACTATCATGAAAGGTAACTACAAATAATGAATAAGTGATAGCAATTAGCTCACTTTTTGCTAACTGCTATAACTTATTCATTAGTTATCTTCCTAAAATGTACTATTGTAGAATCCCTGCACGATACAAATCTAATATTTTGTCTTTTTTTATGGACTTTACTAATTCATCTTTTAACATAAACTCTACTACTTGACCTCAGTTTTATGAGCAATATCAGAGGATAAAACTTTCATTTTTTTTTTTACATAAACTCTACTACCTGACCATCAAAAGCAACATCAGACGAGACGACATCGGGCGAGATATGTTCTATCTTAAAATAAATATCAGGCAAGTTCTATCTGTATTTTCATCTTTTTAATTTACGCTCATTTAATGTTTCGTATGTCCAAGTAATGGAATGGATCGTGCAAGTCAATTTTTAAACATCTTATTCAACCAATCCATTGGGAATTTTTGACAAAAATATGTTGGGTGTTGCTTAACAGTTAAAACTATCTCTACCAGAAAAATTTTAAAATAAAATAGTAAGATTACAGACTATATCATCACTTACTGTTGTTTTGATTCCATGATGCATCCATCAAAAATGTGACACACACATAACAGTCAAATACTTTGTTGTTAAACTTTTATAAGAAACAATATTTTGTTTACAGTTGCTTTGGGTTAAAAACAAAATTAATGTTATTTCTTATTCAGGTATCTGTTTCAGAAACATTCTTCAATGTATTTAGCAGTGTATAAACAAAATTAAAATTTATGACCAAAAACAAATGATTTGGTTACATCAGTCAACTTTGCTTCGAAAAATCAATTTTCCATGCCTAATGTACTCTCCAACAATAAAATTAATCACACAAAGGATGGTTGCAACCCAATGTTTAAGGTTAACACATTATTTGTTGCATAAAATATCTTATTTTTTGGTTATGAAAATCATCTAAATTTGATTTTTTTTTTTTAATTGTTTCTACACATCCAACACGTGATGATAGGTCAATTCTTTGAATAGGTACTTGGAGTAAAATTAAAGGTGACAGATATCTTCTTATAGTTTTAAACTAAAGAAAGCAGGTTTTCTATATATATGAATATATATATATATATATATATATATATATATATATATATATGTGTGTGTTGTTTTCATATGAACATGTATACTCAATGTAAATACCAATGTAAACGCATACAATGTTTGAGCAATACAATTTTTGATCTCCTAATTTTAGAAATCCGTGTTATAGATTATAATTTTCTTTTAGTTATAATATTCTTCCACTTTTACATGCCAAAATTCATGAAATAAACATAACTTTTTAATAAATCTATGTTGTTTGATGAGTACATTTCCTTATCAGGAATATTAATCAATGGGTAAATGATTGGACAATTAAATAAGATACAAAAAATAAAGTGCTACATTAACTACCTATTGGGGGCATACCCGATGCAAGTGTGGTGATAAAAGAATTTGTATGCCTTAAGTTGTTTTGCAAGATGAAAATGGTATTAATTAATAGGGGATGCATATATATGTTTTATTATCGAGAAATCAATGTACTTATGTAACCTATATGTACATAACTCATCATGTGCAAAATAACGGTTTCCTAAATTTATAATCAATAAAGTTTTAATAAAACCAGGAATATATATATTTATAGAAGTTAAATTGAAAACATATTTTTTGCGTCAATCTTAAATAAAATCACACCCAAATATACAATAAAATAAAGAAATATTAAATAGAGATAAACTGTATCAAATAATAAATAAAACCAAAAAAAAATCATTTCAATATTTCAAAATCTTAAGATAGGATAGGACAGGAAAAAAGTGTTGATCAAATATGGAAGACAAAATAACCGTTGAATTAACATTTATTATACATTACACAATTAATTCGTAAACCCATGTCTAATAAGACCTATGTAGCTAACTTTATACAAATGTTTCCCTATTTAACTTATTTCTATTATATAAAAAAATTCAAATTTTCATTGTACCGTTCCATAATTTTAATACGTAGCATGTGTGTAAAGATAATCTATACTATCTTAGGCAAATCTCAACCACACACTTTTTTGTAAATAAATTACATAAAAATAAAATCTAAACCACATATCAACCACAAAATAAAAAATACTCTTTCCAAATATCTCACTAAAATGCAATCAAATAATAAAAATATATGGACAAAAGTAAACCATGAAAAAAATTCAGAAAAACTCAGAAATTGATATCAACTCCATTGTAATACATTATATTATCAATTGTAAAGGTTACTTAATTATATCTTGTTATAGCTAATACAAGATATGTTCTCTTAATATTTATATCTAGATTATTATTCTAACGACTAATTTATATATGGATTCCCCTCCAATGTAACCATCTTCAACTATTGTAGACTAATGAAAAGTCGAACAACAACAAAGATGGAGGATCAAAAAATGTAATAGAAGAAAATCAATAGTTCACAGCAATGGGATTAACACCTAGCACGTCAACATAAATATTACAAAAAAAGACATTTTCCTCCGATAGCCAATTTTGGGTCAACAACCCTGCTTTCTCAACAACAAGTACAGACATTTATTAGTGAGCAAGAACAATTTACTACAATGCCTAATGGCTGTGATAACCAATGACTTCTGATCAACAAAAGGAGCAATATCTAGCATGCAGATGTGCCAATTTTAGAAGAAGGTAGTTGGCATTAACAACCGATTGCGATTGTAGAAACAATAAATTTGAATCCACCAAACCTACTATCAAACTATGGCCGAACATCCTTAATTTCTTAACAATAAGAATAACGTCATGTTCATGAACAAGATCGGCATCACTCTATAACTAACGAACAAAGGAGCTAATATTTATCACGACATCGTTTTACTTATATGAAACATCATGAGAAATTATAAATTTTCTACTTAAACTATGCACTAATTTACTAGTTTTTCAGTTATACATGTGTATTATTCATGCCATTAATATATTCATTTATATTGCAGTCAATGAATCCCTCCTGACTTTGGAACCCAATCTACATCATCCTCGACGAGACTTCCAAATGACCCATAGCCATCATTTCTACAAATATTCAAGAGTGTAAAAAAAAAATTATTTTCCTTACTTCGACCAATTGTTGAAAATTTTAAAAATAAATTGTTACTATAATAAAAGACTCATAGTTGACTCAATAAGAACAAATTCCTAGAAAATAATTATTGTATTTTATATATATGTTACAACCTCTGAAATCATGACAATCAAGGGACAACTCAACTCACACTAATAACTTATATCCCTGAATTAAATCCACACTCTTCTGCATTTGAACGAGGCAATACAAGTCAAGCAATACATATATGTGCAACTAATTCTAACGGTAGCACATTAATTACTTATTTCACTCATGGTTGAAATCATATATATTTGCTAACAAAAATAGCTTACCATATAATTTTTTTTCTTACTATTTCATTTTTGTTTCCCACTTCGAATAATTATCAAGAAACTGCAAATGAAGGAAGACAAATGTTGCAAAATGTAATTGCCGTAATAATTCAAGGTATGCTACTACCTTAATCAATTAATTATTTTTTACCTTAATCAATTCAATTATTATTATACATTTTGATGCTCATACTACTAGATGCTATACTTATTATCTCTAATTGTTATAGCAAAAAAAAAAAAAATCATATTTTCACCAATATTCTTCACACTAAGTAATTATCAAAATAAAGGTTTCATAAAAAACTCTTGATATCTACACATTTCCAATACTAAGCGAACTTGAGTACAAAATCTATATTAGTCCAATTTAAAGATCCTAATAATATACCCATATGAAAACATAACCTTCAATTATGAATACTAACAGTAGAATGGGTCAGAGGATTACATATAACATAGCATAAGATCATCATGAAGGTTTAGAAAATCCAAGATTTCAATTGCACCACCACGAATTTGTCCCCTATTGTCAAGATAAATTATTCTTTGCTAAAACATCTAAACTATGTTGTTCAAACAGAAAAATCAGCTTACCATCTATTCCATGTAACTCCTAAATTTATTCAAGTTCTATACGTCTTAAAAACCCAAAGGAAAGTACTCCTAACAACATTTGATATCATTAAATTATATCTACTCATTCACTTGCATGGGTTTACACCTTGATGAGAATATTAACAGAGCTGGTAGAGTGTATTCTCTAGAGCTTAATGATCCGTATACTATAAAATTGCTGAAGTCTATTATTAGAAACAAATACTCGAAGTAGATATATCTAAAATCTATATATGGGATGTGAAGCATGAAATTGATAATAGGATTGCTGACAATCCAAACTTGAATAGGGAAATGGTAGAAAAAAGATTAAGAGAATTCTTGATGATCATAATCCATTTGTGAAGATTCTTAGACTTCCACCATCAATGCTATCGCAAGCTAATTATCAAGCAGCAACCAACTAATCATAACCAATACAGTTTACCCACTATATTAGAAGTGGCGGCAATTGTTGTTGTGGTGAAGAGATGGGGCAGTTAAATAATTGAAATACAATTGTTCAAGTAAATAATACACAATTACTAAATGTCCCTGATATTTTTGGTTGTTAGGATGCTCTACAGTATCTCCTTCTTCTGTTCTTCTGAACTTATGGATGGGATCTATACACATGAAATGTGAATGGAAGGAAATTAACATGTCGTGAATTTTATGCCTATCTATTGCAAGTATATATCCATTTGGTATGCTTATTTACTTGTATGAACCTCAATTCATATAATCTAACATCTATTATTTAATTATTATTAAAATCCTGATACGAATTCATGATACATTTATTTTTCTTCAAGCTACTTGTCTTTTACAACAATATGTAGTTGACAATTATGCAAGATGTGTATATTGAGACAAATTATAATGAGTACGTGCAAACCGACATACTACCAGATCTATACTATATCAAGGATTGCAGGATGCAATACAAATTAATGAAACTAATATAGGTTTACAATTACTCTTTTAAAAAACAAAAATTCACTTCCTTTAGTTAATGCTTCTTCTTTGTTGAACCTGAATCTATACCTCACATTAGGAAATCTTAATTGGTTAAAATATTGTTTTGCCCTCTTCTTTTGTTGGGAATCGTAGAGATATGCATCAACATTACTAAGATGCCATAGCATTAGAATAAAAATTTGGCAAGTCAGATGTAATTCTTACCATGACATGCAATTGAAATTGGCCTGAGATAAAAGAAAAGAACTACTGCCAAGCCAGGCTTCCCAAGATTGTCTAGATCTTTTAACCAAAATGAGTTCAAGGATGATATAGTAAAAGAAAATGTAATTGGAAAAGTACGAGCTTATGCTGGTAAGCTTGAGTATCAAAAAAAGTATACTTGGAAAGTATGAGCTTATGCTTATGTACTTGAGTATCACAAAAGAGGTTTGCTACACGCTCACATGGTGGTCATACTAGTCGAGAATGATAAGCTCAGGACTCTAGAGATTTTTACAGAGTTTCAAGAGTAGAAATACCATGCAAGCTGTTGAACCCCAGTTATGTTAATCATGTTTTGATGATGACCAAATCATACTAATGGTTTGAAAACAAGTGTGCAGAAAAACAGGGAGGTTCGGACGCAAATGATCGTCCGAACAAAAACAACCACACAGAGCTTCGGACGATGGTAATCGTCCGACACAAAGAATTTGAAGCAAGCCTCGAACGTATGAACACTTCGTCCGATCATTTTATACACATCTTATGCGCTTACCTCATACGCATTCTTCGGCCTTAATCCTGGACGTCCGAACGAATACCCTCAGAGAACGGACGCAGTGTCGGACGCAAGATTTAGTAACGGCCGTCCGAACGGTCCAACGGCTAGTTTGTTCGGACGCACTCCTACTGCATCGGCCGTCCGAAAGGTCCAACGGCTAGTTTTCCAGTAAACAGAAAATAGCCGTTGGGAAGTTGTTGGAAGCAAATATTTGGCAACTATAAATACCCCTAGGTCTGATTTAATGAAGCAGAGACTTCTACATTGATTACAAACAATTCTTGAGCTATTTGGGAGAAATAGTGGGTACAAGTGTTGTAATAGTGTAGGTAGTGTGAAAAGAGCATAGAAGTGTAAAAGTTCTTCAAGTGTGAGAGTGGAGAGATAACAATTGTAACAAAGGGAGGTTGTGAGTGTAAAACTCTTGGCTCAACTAAAGGAAATTAGTGTGAGCAAGAGTGATCCTCATTTGTGTACAAGAGGTTATTGTCTCACACCTTCCTACTTTGAAGAGACTTTTAGTGGCTGAACTTCAAGTTGTGAACTTGGTAGTTGCCTTGTAAGAAGCTCTTTGTAGTTGCAAGCTCCAAGCTTGAGAAGCTAGGGAGTTTGGTTTGATTCTCTTAATCTCAATATTCTTATTTGTTCTTTAAGGTTAAATTGTTGAATATCTATTGTATTCATTTGTGCTTAAGTTTTCATTTGGTGCATAAAGTTTGAATTTCTATTAAGCACATAAAAAGGATTGTTTTTAGAGACAACCTAATTCACCCCCCCTCTTAGGTTGCTTTTGGGGCCAACACAAGCATACTGAGCCTCGATTGCATGAAGCTGTTCCCAAGCATATGATATATGGTCCTTGGGGAGATAGAAATTCAAATAATCGATGCATGAGAGATGGTAAATGTAAAAGAAAATTTCAAAAACCTTTTTCCTCAAGTACCCGAATCAATGATGATTAATTTCCAATACATAGAAGGTGTATGCAACCCTAGTACTGCTCGAGCTATAATGATTGTGAAGTTTGGGTTGATAATAGTTGGGTCGTCAGATACAAATCTTGGCAACTTTTGAAGTGTGATTGTCATGTTAATGTTGAGATTACTAGCACTATAATGTATGCGAAATATTTTTATAAATATATGTTCAAGGGACCTTATCGAGAAGAGGTTAAAATGTGGCTTATTCCAAATAATGATGAAGTCCAACAAGTTGTTAACGGAAGATGGATCTCTGCATCCGAAGCCTTATGGAAAATTTTTGAATTTGAATTGAGTTTTATGTAGCCATTAGTTATCATATTAAAATGCCATTTCCTAGGCATGCAATGTATACAATTTAGACCACAACAAAGGGTTGAAGATATATTAAATGATGAGCAAAACTCAAAAACAATAATGTATGAGTTTTTCACCAAGAATCGAGAGTTATAAGCTTTAGCATATGAACATGGCATTTAGGTATCATCTTACTTATATAGTGAATTTTTAGAACATTTTTTCTTGCATCTTGAAAAAACAAAACATGGTCTAAGAGAATATCAAATAATAAGGTTGTTGGAAGGATTTATATCATGCTCACTTTTGAAGGAGAAAGGTTCTATCTCCGTATCCTACTTAATCATGCCAGAAGTCCTTTATCATTTGAAGACCTATAAATTGTTAACGGGATTTCTTGCAATTCCTTTAAGGAAGTAGTTGAGATGGGAAGTCTAAATATTGATGATTATATATGCTTATGTTTATGTAAGGCAAGATCCATACGTTTGCCTTCTGCATTTAGAAAATTGTTTATTTCAATGTCGGTTCTTTATGAACCAAATGGTGTGTGTAGTCTTTGGGATGAGTTCTTTACCTATATGGTTGACCATTCAAATTCATCGCATCAATGAAACAACATCATTGCAATCAATAGGCTACTCCAAGAATTGAGGAGAATGCTTCACAAATACAATAGGGATATTTCAGAGTTTGACTTACCATCAATCCTGGAAGACAGTGATATTAACTCGTCTCACAACTCGCCCAATAGCTATTTAAGATGAACTCTTAGTAACCTACCTGACGAGGATATTAGATCAAAAAGACCATTTGGATATAGACCAAAAGAGTGCATTTGAACTATTATTTTGACCATTGAACGGAAGGATAGTAAAATATTCTTCATAGATGGTCATGCAAGAACAGGTAAAACATTCTAATACCGTGCTATTTTGTCTTATCTACAAAAATTCCTATTGTTTTTGCCACAGCAAAGTTAGGAATTGCAACAACTTTGTTACCTGGTGGAATAACTGGAACTAAAGATTCAAAATACCGCTGAATCTTGACACCACAAGTGTTTGTGGTATAAGTAAGTAGTATGATCTTGTTGAGTTATTGAGGTGTACTACTGCTATTATATGGGATGAAACCCCCCAATGACTAATTGATATGCAATTGAAGTATTGGAGAAAACATTAAGGGACACCTTAGATTCTGATCTACCTTTTGGATGCAAAATCGTTATTTTAGGAAGTAACTTTAGATACAAGTTCTACTTGTTATGAAAAAAGAATCAAGAAGTCAACAAATTGCCGCGAGTGTATTAAAATCTACATTTTGACATGAGGTCTAATTCCTGTGACTAAAACAAAATATGAGATCACTTAATGACTTGTTGTTCTCTAAATTTTTGTTGAATATCAATAATGGTACAAAGGTTACGACCACAGGTGATTTAGTTAAACTGCGTTCACAAATGGTAGTACCTTGGGAATGTGATCACTCAACTTTTGTTTTAGTTAATTCAGTATTTCTAAATAAGGCAGATCATATAGATGATACTACCTACATGGCTAGAAGAGGAATAATCATGTGCAAAACTACAGAAGTATATAACCTTAATCACATGTGTGTGCAATATGTTCATGGACAAGAAGTGGAATACACATCTTGCAATTCAGTTGATGGTGACAACTACAACCTATATGAACAAGAGTTCTTAAATTCTCTTCGCCCAAGTGGTATGCCACCACACAGCTTACTCCTCAAATAAAGTGGATGCCCAATAATGCTTCTAAGGAATCTTAATCCTGAGTTTGGTCTTTGCAATGGCAAAGGCTGATATGCCATGATTTGAAAATCACTTTCATAGATGCAATTGTTGTAATCAGTCATTGTGCAGGAAGCAAAGCATTCTTACACTGAATACCATTAAGTAGTGCTAAAGATAGTGGACTACCTTTTGCATTAAAGAGGCAATAATTTCCACATTGTTAACCTTTGCAGTCACAATTAACAAAACCCAAGGACAAACAGTTCCAAACCTTGGAATTTTTCTCCGCAATTATGTTTTCAACTATGGTTAGTTATGTGAAGCCCTTTCAAGAGGTGTATCCGTAAGCACACTAAGGTTTTGGTGAAGAATGGAAAAATAAAATGAAAAAAATGGAGTATACACAGAATATTGTGTACAAAGAAATTCTGCTGCCTGATACAATGTAGTTTACTCCGTAGCTAATCATACATGTCTATTTTTGCATTCCCAATGCTGATCACGTCGACAATGCCTTCTACTTATTATACATATCTATGAGGCATCTCCATTTACTCTTCCTTTTAATTATTATTTTTGAACTAATGAATTCAACTTTACTTTGTATACAAGTACTGTAAAAATACCATAATTCCACCAAATGATGAAGTTTTATGGCACCTAGAGGAACAAATAGACAACTGGTATTTATGGAAGGAGCAAAACAAATAGAATCATGATCTGATAAAGGTTAGACCTAATATTGCAAACTACAACTTCGTTGACTACAACAAAAACAGTCTTGCTATGTATTTACTCAAATTTGTAAAATTATCCTACTAACATACTGAATTTCAAAAATAAAAAGAAACAAGTTGCAAATATTAAGCCCAGGTTGAAATTTTTTTTTGGAGTAACTAGTATAGAACTTGGACGAGTCATATTGAGAGGCTAAGAAAACAAAAGCAACACATGTGACTTTTGTATCTTTTAACAAGCATTGCATGCTTAAACTATCTATGAATACTACATATGTGGTAAAAAAAAATAGGTTAAAAAGATTATCATGGATAGAAGGATGGGACTTAACACAGGTATGCTTATATAATTTTTTGAAATATGAACTTTATAATATGTGTAATTGCATAATTAATAACATCATTATTTTGAAATTTTTTTATATTACATAGAGAGGGGTTTAAAAGAGAAGAAGCATGAATGAGTCAACGTTGTTTTGTTATGTATCGCGTTCATGCTTAATATTTACAAAAGTAACTAACACTATCTATTTGATGATATACTTAAGAGTAATACTATGCTAGACATCCTTCACTTCAAGAAGTGTATATGAAAATTAGATGATACAGACATGCAAATGGTACCCTATATTCCAAATTTTTACTCAAAAATATTGAATTTCAACTTAAATATGAATTTTATTTTTATTTTTTGTTACTATTAATTTCGTATACTTGGATTGAAGTATTACAAAGAACTTGAGAGATGGTTGTTGGAAGATGGGAAACAATGTAAAAATGTCATTGTAAAGCTGCTACAAGGTGATCTTTTTAGATTGCATACACATGTAATATATAGTTGTATATACATATAGACTACAAATTTACATCCACATTTCTTTTTGCACTATAATATGAGTTTAGGTGCATAACTCAACAAGTTACCAAGACATTACATAAAGAAACTGGCCTACCAAAAACGGACTATATTTAAGGAGCTCGACATCTGAGATGGCTAGAACAAGAAAAATCTCTTCCCTTTAATTATTTTTTAGTTTTATATGTACATCATATCATTATTTAGTTTCTTAACTATTGTACCTATTTATTTGTGCTACATTTCACTTTCATGTATTACTCCATAATATTTTTACTATGTTTTAATGTTTTTTATTAAATTTAAAATATTTATTTTAGGTATTTTGCCATCATACAAGTAATTAACAAAATAAAATTTTTGATGAGACTATGCACGCATATCGAGTGTGCCTCAATCACTAGTTTAAATAATTTGTTACTAACTGTTAACAATAGAATAAATAAAACGTGAGAGTTATTTTATGATTACAACTGCATTGCTTTAAAGAATTTTGGTCCATTAGTGGGCTTTCTTGTGCAAAATTGTTGTGTTCCCAATGTAAAGTTTAATTCAAATCAAACAAGTAATAAATTACCGCGCAAAATCACTATACTCTATCTACATTTCTGCAAGTATACAGAGTTGGCGGTAATATAAGATGAGTGGGTATCGTTCTCATAAAGATTGCCAGTTAGCAAGTACCGAGACTTACGAATCTTTGTATACTTGGACAAATCAAATAAGAAGGAAGTAATCTAATATACTCTAATCTAAAAGTTTAGAAGTCAAGTTACTCTAATATACTCTAATCTAAAATTACACTCTACACTCCTACTAAGTGTACATTCACTAACTATTGCCTACTCTATATGTTAAGTGTTTTACAATTGCAGGAATAAAAATCTGAATGCCAAAAATTATAAAAATACCATACAATATAAGTCAAATGTACCTCAATATATATCGGGACATGGATATTTGGTGTCTCGACATCAAGTTAAGAATTACTAATTGAATTCCTGCCTCGATGTCGCGATACCAAATATCCACGTCACGACATCAAGCCTGTTTCAGCTCAAATGTTCAATTCTTCATTAATAGACTTTGGTCCTCAGAGACAGAGTAAACTTGACTTCTATCTTTACATTCCTAATCTGCAAACACACTTAACTAAATAAGCAACCAAATTAACTAAAATTAATTAACAATTCATGATATTTATAAGAAATACAAATGCAACTGTGAAATGCATCTAATTAAATTAAAACAATTAATTCGATACCAAAAATCAGGGTTAAACTAACAAAATGCCATACTTTAGAAGTAAAATAACTCTTATTTACTAGAATTATCACACTCCCATGTATAGAGTTTTGCTAGTCCTGACCAAAACAAGAAATAAAAAGAACTTACTAAACGATTTAACAAGCACACAACCAAATTGAAAATACAAAAGATGAACATCAATGGATGTACTTATCAACAACAAGGAATTCTCTCAAGGGATTTCGAATACCATATGACAATTGAACTATTTCAATTAGATACTCCAAATTTTTTGAGTTTTTTCATAAAATTAGAAGTTCAATTACTACTCAAAATTTCAAATTACTATGCACTAACTGCTCTAAAAAAGGTTCCCAAAAACTAATTTCTATTCTTTCAAAACATCATCTTTTCTCAAATCACAAGTATTACAAAGTTGTTTAACTATCCCGATAAGGTTGCATGGAAATAGAAGTTCATTAAGAATCTATCTATATGTGCATATAACACAAGTTGGGAACATTAATCTATAAAGGAATGAGTAGTTTGGTATCAATGATAAGTATTACAAATATTTTCTCTTCTACTTGTTGGTATTCTAAAATACAATTCCTAATGGCTTAATTAAGAAAAATAACATACCTACATGCCAGAATCTCGTACTTGCCTTATTACTAATCTAATGGCTTATTTCGGAAAAATGACTGGATATGGGTACATGCTAGAATCCTGTACTTCCTTATTTCTAAAAGAAAAATATTTTTTTCCACGTCCCTAAAACCAAGAAAGAGGAGTGAGACATACCTTAATTAATATCTAATACCAATCATTCACAAATTAAAATAATATTCCCTATGCAAACACACCAAAGTCCAAAATTCATTCTATTCCATGTAAACCAATTTTTTTCAAAAGATAAATCGACCAACAAAGTAATATTTATGATTTGATCAAAAATAATATTTCAAATATATTTCACCCAAATATTAGTCCCTCTTTCGAAAATGGTAATACCAAACTTTTGAAATTCTTGTGTTGTAAAGAATCATTCACACACACTTAAGTTCATGAAATGTCTAATTCAAATAGTTCAATCATATAGTATTGCAAGTCATGTATCATCATTGAGTACCAAATTGGTTAATTTTCGATCCCAGTGCCATCAAACACACACATACAAACATAAAATGACCATTCCCGATACAAGAAATGGGTAGACACTCCCAAACTTGACACTTTTATTTATTTGATGAGTAAAACTCATCTTACCTCTTACCCAAAATTCAAACATAAAACCACATGTGTATAAATCACCCAAAACAAGAACAAACTATACCTGGGCAAAATCTTAACAAAACGAACACCACTAAGTGACATTACTAATAGAACACAAAGTCATGCCATGCAATCCATCAATTAAGTTCACAATTATCAATTCTAACATTTAAACATCAACAATAATTTACATGGCATCAGCTTAAGACCCTTTGCCACTATCAAAATTTAAACAAGTAAATCAACTAAAAACAAATAAGCATCAAACAAAGCATTCCACCATGAAGTTCAAAAAGATCAATTCCAGATCAAGCACCAAATAGAGTGAGTCATTTGGCATCAACCTAAGGCCCTTAGCCAATCTACTCCAAAGTAAAGTATATAAACCAAAATATTTAAAAGTATAAACAAACATGATAAAGTACTAATTACTAAAGAAATGAAAAAAATACAAAAAAGTTTCAAATGTCTATAATTCCCTCAAGTGAATAAATCATGAAGCATTGTTATATAACAGTGTCTTCTCCAGATGTTCCCAAAATCTATCACTCTTCATCACAATCATCTTCTGCTCTACTATGTTGGCTCTTCACTCTTCATCATTTCTGTCCTCTTCCATCTCCTCATGATCATCTTCTGCTCCACTATGTTGGCTCACCTCGAAGTCTTCATCAAGTGCTCCACTGGTGCCACTAGCCTGTTGTGCTTCACCTTACTATGTCGGTACCACTAGTGTTGTGTAATACTATTTAAGAGGTGGATCATAGTGCCATAATGGAAGCTATGGTGGCTGAAGACAAGTGCTGAGTGAAATAGTCCACAGATACTCTCCTATTATAGCAAAATTGTTATGCATCACCAGTTGATTATATGTCTAATAGCCTTGCAATTCATTACGCTTCTTTTCTATAACTGGTGCATTGCAAACATAGCCTGGTGGTAAAGGGATGTTACCATGATGATGTTCTTGGGAGAGATGGTGGAGGCATGTGAGCTTCTTCGGGATGATACTTTTCATACTCCTGAATCATCTTGTAGACATATTCCTTGTTGATTCTACCTCTCGATGGGTTTGTGGCTCGTGAACAGCATATGGCCATCCTGCAATAATACATAGATGAGTGATCAAACTAGGTACATAAAAAATAGATCTCCTGGACCTCCCACTATCAAGGAATCCTTGTCTAATCAAATTGCCCACATCTAATGTCATCCCTGTCAATATCGCATAAACCAATAATACTTTATCCCTTTGAATATAACTTAAAGAATTTGACCCACAAATTAGACAACTAATGAAATAAAACCACAATTTTATGACAAAAGACAAAACATGATGAGCAAATTTTAACTCCACCGTCTTTGAAGTATTTAACAGCCAATCAACATCAACATCACATAAAACCTTGTTAATTTCATTCATATCCTTGTCCTTACTATGCACAAGAGTATGGTATTCACTAAAGAACGGAATAGAAGGTACATTAAAATAGACATTAATTACATCAACACTGAAATTAACCAGTACCCCCTGACTCATACTTTATAATCCTCCAAATCACAAAAATTGCAATGAAAATTTTTAACTAACTTTGTATACCCCGGCTCAACTGCCCCAATGCCTTGACTTAATTTGTGCTTCTATTTCCTTTCTTGCCTCCTCATAATCCCCCCCAAAGCATGAGCACACTCAATCAAAAATTGAGGTTCTAGATCGGTTCTTATCCACACCAAACTACTGTGTATAAGAGAGATTTACTTGTACCTTCACATATTTTTTATTTCTCAGATTTTCTTCTCTACCCCTACTTTTTCCTCTCCTACCACCACTACAACAAAGTCCCCTCGTCATTTTTCCAAACAAATTCAAAACAAAAAGCAATAAACAATGCTTAATTCATAACCAATTTGAAAACAATTTACAGTAAAAACAATCCACCAAAATTCCTTAATTTAAGAAATTTCCAAAACCAATTAACAACAATCCACCAAAACAAATATGTCCAAGTAATGCACAACCAAATTTGTAGAAATATCACCAAAATTTTGCACTAAGGAAATACCCACAAATTATCAAAAATTCCAAGCAATAATTTCAAAAAATCCCAACAATCCAACCAAAATATTCCACAAATAATGTACTTATGGGTTTAAGCACATGAGTTTGATTGAAGAAATTTCCACTTGAATTGTTGAAGAGTACTCCTTTGATACTTGAAATTCATCCTTGAAAAACCCAGTTATTGTGGATGATTGATGGTGAGGATGATTTGTGTGGGTGGAATATGTGTGTTGGTGGAGAAATTAGTGGAGAAATTGAAGAATTAAAGATGAATAGAAAGAGGGTTGTACGGCTAGGGTTTGGATTTGGGGAAAAATAAAGAAGACGAAGAATTCGTTTATAGTTTGATTCTGGCAGTTTTAATGTCGCGACAATAAAATTCAATCTCGCGACGTGGACTGAAAAGTGGATTTATCAAAAGGCGCTTCATTGTTGCAACATGAGATTTTTATGTCGCGACATCAAATGAAAAGTGAGCATCTCACGTGTTTGATGTCGCGACATCAAATCTAATATTGCAACGTTGAGATTGACCTCAAAAATAGCCTTTTTAGAAGTTTGCGTTTGATTTCACGACATCAAATTTGATGTCACAACATCAATCAAATGAGCTAAATGCCTTCCAGAAAAATGTGTTTAATGTCAGGACGTCAAATTTAATGTTGTGACACCAACCCTATTCTAGCAAAAATGAAATTTTCAATACTTAGAAACTTTTTTCCTTCTTCTTCACCACTTCTCATCAAGTCCATGTACTATCTACAAACATCAAAAATACAAGTTTAGGAGACTGATTCCAATCATTTCTTAGCACAATTTGTTGAAATCAAAAGCAAACTTTTCAAAACCAAATCTAACCTTAAATGAACCAAATCATACCAAATTAAAACTAAATACAATATAACACTAAAAATGAGGCAAAACCAGTAATGTAAAGCTTGGGTTGGCTCCCAAGAATCACTCTTTTATTGTCACTAGCTTGACTATGGCAATATTTGATCAATTCAATCCCTTAGCGGTGGTCGACCACCCTTTGCCGTTTGGTTTTCACAGGAAAAGCTTGAAGCCATTTTTCTGAACTATTAATGCTTGATTCCCATCTCTAACTTGAACATGTCCTCCTTTCCATGTTTTTGCCAAAGCTAGTGCTCCAACTATCACATCAAATTATTTTTTGATTTGAGAGTGGGATCAAGCGTTACTTCAGTTGATGTCCTTCGTTAGATCTTGCGGTACCAACAAATATCCTTGCATGTTCATTCATATCCCTTTGGCTTCTTAAAACAAGTCTTAGGGATTTTCCTATACTTAAAGCAAATTTTAAAGGAAAATGACTTATTTTCTCTAATTCATTTTGCATTTGAATTGGCATTTCTTGAACACTTCATTAGTAAAAGTAATGTTTGCGACTAAAAGTGGTTGTTTACAATTTTATAAATGGAGGAATAAAAGAAAATGTTGAGTTTGGTGAGTTAAAACTCAATTTTCACTTCCGATTACTGCATTAGAGTTCAATATTTTAATTTCCTTGGTGGTGTATTTCTTATTTTCATGTTTAGTTATGCTCTTTTTATTTATTGTTTTTCTCAAGACTAGCAAAATTCTAAGTTTAGGGGTATGACCACTCTAGGAAACTATAGTTATTTTTCTTGTTTACTCTAACATTTTGTTGGTATTTTTCTAGACTTTAGAGTTGATTATGTGTTTTTGTTTAGTTTCATTGCATTTAGTATTTGCATTTGCATTTCTTATAAATATCATGATATTAGAGTAAATTTTAGTAAAATTTGTTTCTTATTAAGTTCATTGGTATTTTGCACGTTTAGATTGAAAAGTATTGAGGTTAAAGAATGGAAGATTCAAAACACAAAAAGGACAAAATGAAGAAATTGAAGATTGTTGAATCTAGACTTCATACTGCTGGTNTATCACATTTTGTATAGAAAACAATACCGTGGTATGGATATTGCATTTCAGCATTTTAAAATTTTGTCATTTGTAATCATTTGTCTCAAGCCACCTATTTAAACTAAGCTTGTACTCTACCAACGGACAGATAGTGGTAGTGTTGTTTGTTTTTTAGTAGTTTAGTTTAGTTTTAGCTTAGAGAAACTTTTCTTAATCTTCAAGTTTTATCTAAATTAGAAGTTCTCTTTCATTTCATCTTTAGATCTAGTATTTAATTTCTTGCAGGTTTAAATCTTTATTAGTTAATCTTAACAGGCTTTTAATTTGCAGCAAGTAAATATAATTTTACTTTTTTTCTATTTAAATTTCTTGCAATCTTAGGAAAAAAACTTAGATTTTCTAAAAAAAAGTTCTTACTGTACACATCTATTTTTGGTGATTTCATAGTTAATATTTCATTTCTTGCTTTCAATCCATTAGAATTTAGTGGCTTTCATTAAAATCTCTTTTTAAACAAAAAAAATTTCTAATTTTAACTTTAGATTTCTAGTCATTTCCAAGAATTTCTTAATTTAGTAAAAATGATGATTTTCAAATCTTCTAAGTCAATTAATGCTTTCCAAGTTAAAATTAGTTAAAATTACCTTTATGTTTTAATCAAACTTTCTTAAAAATAGTTAATTAGTGTTGATTTTAATTGCTATCTCAATTTAGATTCACTTGCTATTCTAGATTAATCTTTACATGCTTTATTAGACTAAGTTTCTTGTTTTATTATGAGTTCAATTATGTTTCTTAGTATAGAAAATAGTGTAAATCTCTACTTTCTTTCTTAGATTAACCATTTACTTGGTTTTCTAGTTTACTTGGTTAATTTACTGTTGATTTGATTTTTCTCCTAGTAGCACTTGTAGTTATTGATACAATACTTCTGGGTTTGTCTTAATAGCACAAGATCCATAAAACCTAGTAATTGCTATCCTCAATCTTTGGGGCATGATACTTAGTCCCTTATAACTACAATCCGCATACTGCCACGTATACCTTCAAGAATGCGGATAAGGTTAAAGTGATCATTTGACTTTATGTTATTACATGTTGATTTTGAGTTCATCGCTAAACAAAAACCTTACCATAGTATAGTGATTAGTGTTAATCTCTACTTGCTTTCTTAGATTAACCATTTACTTTCTTTCCTTGTTTAGATGGTTAATTTTGTTGAATCATAATCATGGTTTTGATGATAACCAAATTAGTTTAATGGTTGAAATCTAGTGTGCAGGAAGTTTTTAGAATCAACGAACACTATTGATCATCTGAAAGAAAAATCTTTGTGACAAAGATAATCATCCAGAATAAGACCAGTACATACTAGAAACATGTATTTGATTGTCCGAAAGGTAACATTTCGGACGCAAATGATTGTCCGAGAAAAAAAATTTCAAAATCCAAGATGAGGTACTAGAATCATAGAACGGATGCAAGCAAACATCTAGAGGAGTAATATTTACATCTTTTCTCGGACGAAAAATAATGTTTCAATTAGTCACATGGAAAAATTCAACAGCCACAAACTTTTTACCGGACATAGGATTGGACAAAGGCTCGAACTTCGGAGCAAAGGCAAAGCAGGACTCCTTTGAAGGCCAGACAGACTTTTGAACGTAGAGGCTTTATATCTGATGGCTAAACAATATAACGGCTAGCTTTTCTGCATTTAATGCATAGTTGTTGGAGAGTAGTTGGAGGCCAATTTTGAGTACTTAGAAATACCTCTTAGTCTGAAATAAATGTAGTGAACTTCTACAATTAATTTGAGAATTTACTCAAGCTATTTTAATGAAAATAGGCTATCTGTTGTGTTGTATTATGGGAAACACAAGTGATCACATGAGTGATCTTGAACTGTAAGGGTGGAGAGATAAAAATTATACGAAAGTGAGGTTGTGTGTAAAACTCTTGACTCACCTAGAGGGTCTTAGTGTGAGCAAGAGTGATCCAACTTGGTGTACAAAAAGGTTATTGTCTCACCTGCATTGAAGAGGTCACAAATTAGTGGATATACACTCCAAGCTTGTGAAGCTTGAGATTTTGGTTTGCATTTCTCAATCTCAATCTTAACTTTTATTTATTTATCTTAGGTATTTATTTCGTTGATCTTTAAATTACTTCATTTATCACTTGTGCTTTATCTAAATTTTTTATTGTGAAATATTTCAAATTATTTTTATACAACTTAATTCCACCTCCTCTTAGGTTGCTTTGGGCCAACAATTGATATCAGAACATTGGTCTCTCATATTCAGCTTAACTAGCTTAGGAATAAAGATCATTATGGTAAACAACAATGCTTTGTTTTTAGAGGGTCAATCTATCACTAGACCACCTATGTTTAATGGAGTGAATTTCATTAGTTGGAAGAGAGAATGGAAATATTCTTGCATCCCATAGACATTGAGTTGTGGTATATAGTTAATGGGGTCCTTTTCAAGCTACCATCATAGATGAAGAGACTCATAGACCTAAACTCAAGACTAGGAATGAGTTAACAACTCAAGATAAGGCAGATTTGATCTTGAATACTAAGGCTATGAATGGGTTGTATAATGCCTTAGATGCTTATGTGTCTACTCAAGTGAAAGGTTGCAAATCGGCCAAGGAGATATGGGATAAGTTGAAAGAAATTCATGAGGGTAGTGATGATGTGAGAAAGCAAAAGAAATCGTTGGTTGTTGCTAAATATGACTCCCTCAAAATGTAATCTCATGAGAGCATTGATAAGATGTATTGTAGATTTAATGACATTATAAAGGATTTGGAGACATTAAGTAAAGATTATTCTTCGGGTGAAAAGAATAGAAAGATTTGAATGCTTTGTCTAAAGAATGGGAAGCTAAATCTATTTCTATAGAAGAAGCTAAAATTTGAATTATATGCCTATTGAATCCTTGATTAATTCTCTTACTTCTTTTGAGTTGAAGCTTAAATCCAAAATTCAAGATGAGGAAGATGGAAGGATAAAGAAAAGCATAGCTTTGGAGACTTCTCAAGAAAGAATATGAAAATGCCTCCCTCAACTTGGAGGATGAAGAGTTTGATGAAGGTGACCTTGCACTTATTACCAAAGGATTCTTGAAGCACTACAACATACACAAGAGAAGGATGAGAAAAGAAGGAGCAATCAATTCCAACAATTTCAAAGGGAAGACCAAATTTGAAAACAAGAAACAAAATGACAAATTTTTTGAATGTGGTCGTACAGGGAAATTTGCAAATGAGTGTCCATCCAAGAAAAAGAAAGAAGGAAGAAAGCCCCACTACAACAATTTTCAAATCACATGGGCTGATTGTAATTCTGATGGAGAAGTGAAAGAGGAGATTGAATCCACTCAAATAACCTTTATAGCACTTGGAGGTGATGAGTTATCTACATGTATAATTCTTTTAATGGTTTATGTGATGAACTTGATGAAATTGATGCTCTTGAGGCTTTTATGATAAAATTGCATGATAGTTTAAAAGAATCTTATGCTAGATTCAAGGAATTAAAGAGAAAATACTAATACTCTGTTGAGTATAAAGATTAATATAAGAATACAACAATAGATTGGCATGAGAATGATGCTTTGAAGAAAATATTAGATGTGAATACCAAGATTGAAGAAGAACAAGCTTCATTGTACAAAAGAAAAGATGATCTCAGTGTTCTCTTGCATAAGAAAAAAGAAAATATTGTTGAAATGAAAAAGAATAGGAATGCATTTTGATAGTTTAAATTGGAGTTATTTTCCTCTAAATTATAGCATTTTGATAGTTTAAATTCCGAAATTAGATAAGTAATTGAAGATTTTATTTAATTTATTTCATATGTATTTGTATTTTTGTTTTTGAATTAATTAAGATAATTTTGTGTTAAATTTTTATTTTAATTAAGTGCTTATTGGTGTTAATATTATGCAGGTTAAAAATTAAAGGTTAGAAACTGGAAGGAACAAAGCTCAAGGGACCAAATTGCAAAATGTAAGGAAATGAAAATTGCTGGAAGGAGAGTTGATATATCGCGGTCTCGACTGTTCCAGACCGCGATCTCGACTCAGGAATTAGTGGAATTAGTGTTACTACTTTAGAGTCGAGATCACAGTCACAAAACTTCCAGACCGTGATCTCGACTTGCTAAATGCTAAGTTGTAACGGCAATTTGGTAAACTTCAAGCCCAAAAACCCTGATTTTGCTTTGTATAATACTGCACTATTTAAGCTAAGTAGAATTAGTTTTGAAAAAAAAAAGGAGAGTAAGAGTAGAGAGTTTTAGATAATTCTAGATAGATTAGGATAGCTTAAACTACAAGTTACATTTTCTAAATAGAAATTTCTCTTTATCTTCATCTTTGATCTTCTTGTCTCTTATACACTTCTTGTCAAGTTGAATCATTTTTATTAGAAAATCGTAGTGGGTTCCAATGTAAGTTTCAAGTAGATCTCTAATTTTACCTTGCTTATCTTATCTAATTTAGTAAAAATTTCTCTGCTTTCAAATTAGGGTTTTTAGTAAAATTATGGTTCTTATCAATTTCTTGCATTTCTACTTAAGAATTTTTAATTTCTAGCTTTAATTTCTAGTCAATTCTTAATGGGTTTCTTTAATTCTAACTGAAAAATCCAAATACATTTAATTTCCTAGTTTATCTTTATCAAATTTTCACTTTAGAAATGAATGCTTTTAGTATTCAATTTTTCTTTCTTCTTTAGTCTTTTTCATTGATTGACTCACTTGTTCTAAGTTTTAGTCTTAATTAGATTAAATTAGGTTATTTAAACTATAGTTTTCATTAGAATAGTTCTATCATCTACCATTTGAATTAGCTTAACTACACACATACCTTTAAACCTTGGTAATTGCATCCAAGAATCCTTGCAAGAACGATCCCTACTTCCCTAGCTACTAGTTGACAACCGTATACTTGCGGGATGCCATCTAGTTAGTTGTAGGATTTAGGTGTTTAATTGAATTATAACTAGATGTGTTAAAAAGAAGGCATCAAGGTTTTGGCGCCGTTGCCGGGGATTGTCTTCGGTTTTGACAAGATGAATGTGGCAATATCAAGCGCTTTATGGGTCGTGTAGATTAAGCACTTTAGATTAGTTTAATTTAGTTTTTAATTTTGTTGATTTTTATGTTTGATTTGGTTGTCTTGAGGAATTGACTTGGAACTTCAATTGACTATTGTGGTTTTGTGTAGTGCATGGTAAGAGGAGCTCAAGAGCCATTCATTTGCTTAGACAAGGAAAGGGAGAAAGAGCTAAGACAAATTCGAAGGTTGAGAAGGGTGCAACAAGAGCAAGAGAGGATAGAAATGGCACATGCTAATGCTCATCAAGGGAATGTGAACATGGAGAACGAAGAAGAAGAGGTAGGTGGAAATAACGGAATGGGTGGCTATAGAAATGGGAATGACATGAATGGGAATGGAAGGCCATTGAGGGAGTATGCTTTACCTAATTTTGATGGGGCGAACTCAAGCATTGCATGGATGCCCGTGCAAGCCAACAATTTCGAAATCAAGCCTGGCCTAATCCAAATGCTCCAAGCCCATGTCTGCCATGTTCGAAGGTGGACCAAATGATGACCCTTATACACACCTCATGAATTTCAAAGAAGTATTGGACACATTCAAGTTTAATGGAGTACACCCGGATTGTGTTTGCATGAGGTTGTTTCCTTTTTCTCTTCGTGATAGGGCAAAGTCGTGGTTGCAATCCCATGCCCAAGGAACATTCACCACTTGGAACTAACTTGCTCAAGAGTTCTTGGCGAAGTATTTTCCTCCCGAAAGAACCGATAAATTAAGGACTGAGATTACATCGTTCAAACAAGATGTGGTGAAAGCCTAGGAGAAGCATGGGAAAGATTCAAAGAGTTGCTAAGAAAATGCCCGCATCACGCCATACCTTTATGGCTTTAAGTTCAAACTTTTAATAATGGTTCAAGAGACGAAATCCATTGTAGATGCCTCCGCCGACGGTTCTATCTCATATAAGACTCCGGAAGAAGCTCAAGAGTTGTTAAATAGGATGGCATACAACCATTACCATCATGTCTTCCGACCGCTAACTCCACCGGTGGTTCAGCATCAAGCTAATCAAGCCAATGCAAGTAGTGGAGTGTTGAATCTAAACATGCAACATGCCCTTTTAGCTCAACAAAGCAAGTTCATGAATGTAATGAATAACATGGCAAAGGCGTTGGAGAATCTAGGGAAACCAAGTAGTGTGAATGCAATGCCTTCTTCTCCAACTCAACCAAGCATGACATGTGATTTTTGTGGAGGCGGCCATGCCAATGGGAATTGTGAGATGCCATATGGAGCCAATGAGCAAATCAATTATGTGGCTAATCAATCTTCATTTCCAAGGAACCAATTCGGAGCCTACGGGAACACTTACAATCCATCTTGGAGGAATCACCCAAATTTCTCATGGAGTAATGCCAACAACCAATCCAACACTCCTTACCAACCAAATTCTCCACCTCAAAATGCCCAACACACTCAAGCTCTGAATTCCTCATCTAGACCTTATCAACCGCCACATCAAAGAAATGTCCAAGCCAACCCAACTCATATCAAAATTTTCCCAATCCTTCTTTTCAAAACCAACAACAAAGACCTCATTTCCATTATGCAAATTCTTCCCAACCCATGTACCATGATCAATATGCTCCTAGAGATAATTTGGGTGAAGAAGGTTGGAAAAGAGAAGCCGAATATTTGAGAAGGGAATTGGATATGAAAGTGAAAGAGCATAAAAGAGATTATGAGAATTTGAAGGCTTCAACAAGAAATTTGGAGATTCAATTGGGACAATTGGCAAGGTTGAACAATGAGAGGCCGTTAGGAGTGCTTCCGAGTGACATAATTCCAAAGCATTTCTAATCTTTGCAATGCAAGACTATTACCCTTAGGAGTGGTAAAGAGTTGGAAGAAAGAGTTGGGAGAAATTCATTAAAGAATAAGAGAACAAGAAAGGGTGAAGGATGAAGTCAAAGAAAAAGGGGAGTATTCAATTGGGTAAGACAAAACGATGAATGAGTCTATCATGCCCAACTCACAAAGCAATGAGCGAAGGAAATGATCCTAAGCATCATGAGCCAAAGCATGTTAATGTGCCATTCCCCCAAAGGCTAAGGGATGAAGAGAAGTCAAAGAAATTCAAGAAATTTCTAGAGATTTTCAAAAAGCTAGAGATCAACATCCCTTTCATGGAGGCACTTGAGAACATGCCTACCTATGCCAAATTCATGAAACAAGTCCTTATTTCAAAGAGAAAATTGCATGGAGATGAAATTTTGTGCTTAACGAAGCATTGTAGTGCATTTCTTACAAAGAAGTTGCCACCAAAGCTCAAAGATCCCGGTTCATTTTCTATACCTTGTGAGATTGGAGGTTTGCAATTCGGAAGAGCATTATGTAACTTGGGAGCTTCAATAAATCTCATGCCCTTTGCAGTATTTAAGAGGCTAAATGGAGGTCAATTGAAGCCAACAAGCCAGTCATTGCAACTTGCGGATCGAAGCATATAGTTTCCAAAGGGGATCATTGAAGATGTAATTGTGAAAATTGACAATTACTTTATCTCCCGGCCAATTTCATTGTGCTTGAAATAGAAGAGGATGAAGAAATGCCAATCATTCGTGGGAGACCTTTCCTTGTTACCGGCCGTGCACATATTGATGTTCAAGAAGGGAAGTTGGAATTCTGAATAAATGATGAAATTGTTACATTCAATGTTTTTAATTCATTAAAACTTCCTTCAATTTTTGAAGATGCCATGAATATTAATGTGGTAGTCAACTTAATTGATGATTGTTGTAGGAATGCAATGGAGAATTTATTAATGGAGGATGAGGTCTTGGAGTCAAATGTGCCAAATCAAGATGATGAAGAAGGAATGAAAGATGTGAGTTACTTTGAGGATGAGAACTTATTGCAATAAGAAGATGAAGAGAATCAAGAAAAAGTTAAAGGGGGGTCTCTGACCAACGAACCCCCCAATTTGGAGGTAAAAGCCCTTCCTACTCACTTAATGTATGCATATCTTGGTGAAAATGAGACATCCCCTGTGATTGTGAATTCATATCTTGACAAATGAGCAACTTGAAAGATTGATTGTGGTACTTAAAAGGAATAAAAGTGCCCTTGCTTGGTCTATTGATGATATAAAGGGAATAATCTCTTCTATATGCATGCATAAATTTTTGATGAATGAATGGAATAAACCGGTAAGGCAACCTCAAAGGAGATTGAATCATACTTTAAAAGAGGTTGTGAGAAAGGTGGTTCTTAAGATTTTGAAAGCCGGTATTATTTACCCTATTAGCGATAGTGAGTGGGTTAGTCCCACTCAAGTCGTTCCTAAAAATGGTGGTATTACCGTAATCATAAGTGAAACCAATGAGCTTCTCCCCTCTAGATTGGTTACGGGTTGGCGAATGTGCATTGATTTTCGAAAGTTGAATGAAGCCACCCGAAAGGATCATTTTCCCTTGCCTTTTATTGATCAAATGCTTGAGAGGTTGGCCGGTTTTGCATATTATTGTTTTCTTGATGGTTATTCCGGATATCTTCAAATTGTTATTTCCGTCCGGAAGACCAAGATAAAACAACTTTCACATGCCCATTCGATACCTTTGAATATAGAAGAATGCCCTTTGGACTTTGTAATGCTCCAAGTACATTTCAACGTTGTATGTTTGCTATTTTTCATGATATGGTTGAAAAGAGCATAGAGATTTTCATGGATGACTTTAGTGTTTTTGGTAGCTCATTTGATGATTGTCTTGAAAATTTGTCCAATGTATTAACAATGTGTGTGGAAACTAATTTAGTGCTCAATTGGGAAAAATGTCATTTCATGGTGAGAGAAGGAATTATTTTGGGTCACAAGGTCTCATCAAAGGGAATAGAGGTTAATAGGGAAAAGGTGGAGGTAATTTAAAAGTTACTTCCTCCGATCAATGTCAAAGGGATAAGAAGTTTCTTAGGTCATGCGGGTTTTTATAGAAGATTCATTAGGAACTTCTCTCATATTGCTAGACCATTGTGCTTTTTACTTCGAAAAGATTGTCCATTTCATTTTGATGTTAAGTCTTGTTTGAAAGCATTCAATGAATTAAAACACGCTCTAGTGAATGCACCAGTTATTGTAGCACCAAATTGGTCTCTTCCCTTTGAGCTCATGTGTGATGCTAGTGATTATGTAATAGGTGTCGTGTTGTGTCAAAAGTGAACAAGATGTTGCATGTCATTTACTATGCTAGTAGGACCTTAAATGATGCACAAATTAATTATTCAACAACAAAAAAGGAACTACTTGCTATAGTTTTTGCATTTGATAAGTTTAGACATATTTGATTTGATCAAAGGTAATTGTCCGCATTAAAGTATTTGTTCTCTAAGCAAGATGCTAAACCACGTTTATTGAGATGGATACTTTTGTTGTAGGAATTTGATTGGGAGGTGGTCGACAAAAAAGGTGTGGAGAACATGGTAGCCGACCATTTTTCACGAATTGAGGTATCTAGACTTGTAAATCGTGAAAAAGGGATAATCAATGGAGAGTCTCCAAATGAGAAGTTGTTTGAGGTGAAAGAGGTGAGTCCATGGTATGCGGATATTGTGAATTATCTTGTGGCAAGGATAGTATCTAAGATGCTCAACATCAATGAGAGGAGGAAATTCTTTGCTGAACTTAAGCATTATTTTTGGGAAGAACCATATTTGTTCCGAAAGTGCAATGATCAAGTCCTAAGGAGATGTGTTCCGGAATGTGAAATATCCGATATATTAAGACATTGTCATTCATCTCCGGTTGGGGGGCACCATGGAACTCAAATGACGGCTTTCAAGGTCTTACAAAGTGGTTTATATTGGCTAACTATTTTTAGGGATTCCTGGGATTTTGTGCTCAAATGTGATGAATGTCAAAGGGTAGGTAATATTTCAAGGAAAAATGAAATGCCCCTTCATGGCATTGTTGAGTTGGAGGTCTTTGATGCATGGGGGATTGACTTCATGGGACATTTTTCGGTCTCATACTGCAATAAGTACATTTTGGTTGCGGTGGACTACGTGTCAAAGTGGGTTGAAGCAATTGCTACTCCAACAAATGAAGCCAAGGTGGTTAATTCCTTCGTAAGTGTATATTTTCCCTGTTTGGAGTTCCCTGAGATATCATTACCGCGATGGGGGATCACATTTCAAGAATTCTCAATTTGAGGCGTTAATGACAAAATATGGGGTGAAACACAAGGTTGCTTTAGCTTATCACCCACAAACATCGGGTCAAGTGGAGGTTTCCAATCGAGAATTGAAGAGAATCCTAGAGAAAACGGTGAATAATGCTAGGAAAGATTGGGCATTGAAGTTAGATGACACTTTGTGGGCTTATCGTACGGCATTTAAAACTCCAATAGGCATGTCTCCGTACCGTATTGTGTACGGAAAAGCATGTCACTTGCCGGTGGAACTTGAACATAAGGCATATTGGGCAATAAAGAACTTGAATTTCGAGTTGAATGAGGCATATGAAAAAATGATGCTTGATTTGAATGAGTTGGATGAATTCCGAAGGGAAGCATTTGAAAATTCTTTAATCTGTCTCATAAGGAAAAGACAAAGTCTTGGCATGATAAGCACATCCAAAAGAAGGAATTTAAAGTCGGTGATTTGGTGCTCCTTTATAATTCAAGACTCAAATTATTTTCAGGAAAGCTCAAGTCAAGATGGAGTGGTCCCTTTGAAGTGATCCAAACTTTTTCTTATGGAATGGTGGAGATAAAGGGGAAAGAGGAAACTTTCAAGGTCAATGGACATCGGCTTAAACCATATTTTGGAGGAATTATTGAAGGTTCTCGATCTGATCGTTGTTCTAAAACAAGAATGAGGGTCATGCCATAGTCAAGTTGTAAGAGACTTTTAAAAAGTACTTCTTGGGAGGCAACCCAGGTCTTTAAATTAGTTCTTATTACTTTCTTTAGTGTGATTTTTAATTGTCTTGATTTTGAATGAATTGGTTTGAAAAAAAAAATTAAATTATTTTGAGTTTTTTAATTGAATAAATGGTGCTAAAGAATGATGGAAAATTATCATCCTAATTTGTGAAATTTTTGTTTCATGTAGATTATCCTTGCAAATGGAAAAAAGTGGTCAAGAGTGGAGCAATTTCGGCTAAGTGTAACAAATTCACTTAGCAGAAATTGAGGTTGAGACCACGATCTCAAAAATTTGAGATCGCGGTCTCAACCTCAAACTTCTGGAGGGCAGAAGCGACATTTGGTCGAGACCGCGATCTCAAATTTGAGATCACGGTCTCAACTCTTAACTTCTTCAAAGGCTTATTTTTAACCGAGTTGAGACCGCGGTCTCAAAACTGAGACCGCAATCTCAACATCAGTCCAGACCGCGGTCTCAAAATTGAGATAGTGATCTCAACATTTGTCCATACCGCGATCTCAAAACTGAGACCGCGGTCTCGACTGTCAGAAAGTTTTAAAAAGATCGAATCCTCTCTTTTTCTTCTCACAAACTCTCTATTCCTCTTCCCTCTTTCGAAAACCCTAACCCAAATCCCCCAATTCTTCTTTCATCTTCGCCAAAAAACTCCACAACCACCACTAATTTCACTTTGTTTTTCCATAGGAACATCAAAGCAACCACCTTTTTGAAGATTTGTGGAAGAAATTTGGCTGCAAGGGAGATTGACATAAAGGCAATTTTTGGAGAATTTCAACTCAAAAACAAGAACGGGTAATATCTTTCCTTGAATTATTAGCAATTTTTTAAGACAATTGTGGAATTTGGTGGATTAATTTGTGAAAATTTTGTGGTGTTAGTGAATTGTGGACAATTAATTTGTGCTAATTTGTGCTAGAACAATTTTGAATTGTCCAATTGTTGAAATTTTTGGTTTGAATTGTGACTGAGTTGAATTGAATTATTTGAATAGTTGGGAATTTGGATTGTGATTTGTTGGTGTTCATCATTTGCTTGAAAGTTGGCTTTTTGAATTGGTGATTGAATTCTTTTGAGAATATGATGAGAGGGGTTTATGGTATGTTGAGAGAAGGGTGAGAATTTTGTGGAGAGGTATTGGTTCAAGAAAAAGGAAATCCGGATAGGGGAGAAGCGGAGAATTTTATCAGGGGATCCGAACAACCATTTGAGGGTGGTGATCAAATTGAACCTCAATTCTCGAGTGATAGAGCTCAACAGTTATTCAAAAGTAACGAGAACCATGAGGTAGTTAGAGAGAGGAACTTTGACCTAACCATGAATTGGGGAGTTTACGAAGATTCTAGGAGAGCGATAGAAGAACAAATTAGGTCAAGGCATTGGGAGGGTTTTAATGCTCAGGTTGACCCCGGGGCTACTCAGTTAGTCAAAGAATTTCATTGCAGTTAGAAGATGGCAAGGAGCGCATACGGGGGGGTTTTGGTAGATTTTGGTCCTGATGTGATTAACGCGTATTTTAAATACCGTACCTTCAAGTCAATAATTGGCATGTTTGAACAATAAAAATAAGGACATGGAAGCAATCAAAGATGCCATTTGTGATAGGAGGGTAGAGTGGATTAAGAGTATTCTTCTGCCATGGAATTAAAATTTCCTCGTCAAGGACTCTCATTAGTGGCTAAGTTGTGGTTTTAACCCACTTTCATTAGTACCCGTATTTGGGGGTCCAATGCAGTGAGCTTTATACAAAGAGACAAGGTACTCTTAGTCTATGCCATCATGACTGGGATCCCGATGAATATTGGTCACCTAATTAGATAGGGGTTTTTAGAGAGTGGGAGGTCGGGATGACCTATATTTTATGCCCCTAGTCTCATTCACCATCTTTGTACAATAGCTGGTCGCCCAATTGGTCCTTCGGAGTCATTGACACATCCTAGAGGTAGGATCAATCGGGAATATGTCTATAGAATGGTGAGAGAATGTGAGAAGCACCACCAAGAAGAGCACCCTGCCCAGCCACAGCCATAGCCTCAGCCTCCACCACCTCAGAGAACGTCAATGATTCTGATACCCCCGGGTGTAGTATTCAATGCTCCGGTAAGTGAAGAAGAAAGGAACGATCTATAGGGGTACTGGTCGTACAGTCAATTGGTGATGTACAACAACTTGACTATTATTGGGGAAGCTTTAAGGATGACTTCATTAGGTACTACTGGGTCCAGCCACCATCTCCTCCGGCATGGCAATTTGGTCAACCTCGTGGACAGTACTACACACCACCGGCGGCTACCACACATAATGAGGGATATAGCCACTCGGGTGCGACTGGAGGAGACGTAGATGATGATCATGAGGAGGCCCAACCTAGTGACGCAGAAGAAGGTCAAGATGAGATGGAATGAAGAGAAGAAGCCACCATTTGTTTTTGCATGAAACAAGACCGGCCTTGATCATTGAACTACTTTGATGGATGATGATTATTTTTTCTTGCTTTCATTGGACACCATAGTTTTTAATTCCTTTAGATTGTGTTTGTTTTATTTTAAGTTTTCGCAATTGAAGAATTTCAGTTTGTCTTTCTTTTAAGTAGTATGGCTAATGGGCCTAAACTGATGCCAAGGGATACATTTTGATGCTTTATGGATGAAATTTCTTTTGGATTATTAAACTGACACTTGGTGAAGTTTGGTTATTGCCTAATAAGAGTAATATGGCTCCAAGGGCCCTAAGCTGATGCCATCGTTGCATTCGTTGATGAGTTGAATGGAATATTGATCTTGTATGAAACTTACTTGGTGAGACGCATGGCATGGTTGTCTTTAACATTTTTACTCAATTTTAATTCTAGGGTTAAAAGTTGGACATAGTTTAAGTAGTTTTCATTATTTTTGAGTTTTGTCGTGATGTTTAATTTTGGGTGAGTGGAAGGATGATTTATTCATCAACTTGAATAATAGAGACAAGTTTGAGGGTGTTTATCTTTTTGTGTTGGAAATGGACATTTTATATATTTTGTTGCCACTTGATGATAAATGGATGGAAAGTTAATCAATTAGGTACTCAATGATGATAATTTTGATGTTCAATGCCTTGTAAGTGAAGTATATAATTGATTCTTTTCAAAAAAAATTGTGTGAGTGAGTAGCTCATTTGCAATATGAAGAATTCATAAACTTAGCATTGCTTTTTTTCGAAAAGAAGTGCTGAAATTTTAGGAAAATTTATTTGAAATGTTATTTCTTATCAAATCACTTATATTATGTGGTTGATGAGACTCTCTTTTGAGATCGAAATCTCGTATAAATGTCGCTTCTGCCCTTATTCCTAATCATTTGTCTCTTATACACATCTAATGTTCTATAATTTCTGAATAATTGGTATTCGAGATTAATTTTTGATACATTTCACTCATTTTCCTTGGTTTAGGTCCGAAAAAAAAAATTATTAGGAATAAGGCGAGTACGGGATTCCGACATGTACCCATGTTGTTTCTCCGAATTAATAACCATTAGAGTAGTAATAAGGCGAGTACGAGACTCCGACATGTACCCATGTTGTTTCTCCGAATTAAGCCATTAGGAATTGCATTTCTAGTATGCCAATAAGTTAAGGAGTAAATGTTTGTAATACTTATCATTAATCTCATATTACTTATTCCTTGTTAGAGGTTTATTCCCAAAATGTGTGACAATTGCATTTAAGTTGATTCCTAATTGAACTTCTATTTTCATGATAATTCTGCTTAGTCGAGAGAGTTGATTAACTTTATAATATTTGTGATTTGAGAAGTAATGATGTTTCAAATGAGAAGAATTAAAACTTTTGGTAACTCTTTTCGAGAATGGTAATGCTTGGTGATGTGAAATCTTGTATAGTGAATGAATGTCTGCTTCTTTGTAAAACGGAACTTCAATTTTGGATTGATTTGCTCATATTCTTCGCATGTCACGTAGTGTTGAACATTTCTTGAGAAGATTGCTTAATTGTTCTAAGTACATCCATGATTCATCAAGTGTCACGTCAACTTTGGAGGTGTTTAAATGTTTGAATGTTAGTAGGTTTCTTTTATTGTTAATCTTTGTTTTGCTCGGGACTAGCAAAACGCTAAGTTTGGGGGTGTGATAACTCTAGTAAACTAGAGTTATTTTCCTCTAAATTATAGCATTTTGATAGTTTAAATTCCAAAATTAGATAAGTAATTGAAGATTTTAGTTAATTTCTTTCATATGTATTTGTATTTTCCCATTTTTGAATTAATTATGATAATTTTGTGTTAAATTATTAGTTTAATTAAGTGCTTATTGGTGTTAATATTATGCAGGTTAAAAATTAAAGGTTAGAAGCTGGAAGGAACAAAGCTCAAGGGACCAAATTGCAAAATGTAAGGAAATGAAAATTGCTGGAATAAGTTGATATCGCGGTCTTGACTGTTCTTGACTGATCTTCTTTAAATTTCTTGTCAAGTTTACATTTTTATTAGACAATCGTAGTGGGTTTTTCGTAAGTTTCAAGTAGATATAATTTTAATTGCTTTCTTATCTAATTTAGTAAAAATTTCATTGCTTTCAAATTAGGGTTTTTAGTAAAATTAGGGTTCTTATCAATTTCTTGCTTTCTACTTAAGAATTTTTAATTTCTAGCTTTAATTTCTAGTCAATTCTTAGTGGGTTTCTTTAATTCTAATTGAAAAATCCAAATACATTTAATTTCCTAGTTTATCTTTATCAAATTTTCACTTTAGAAATGAATGCTTTTAGTATTCAATTTTTCTTTCTTCTTTAGTTTTTTTAATTGATTGACTCGCTTGTTCTAAGTTTTAGTCTTAATTAGATTAAATTAGGTTAGAATTTAAATTGTAGTTTTCATTAGAATAGTTCTATCATCTACCATTTGAATTAGCTTTACACACATACCTTTAAACCTTGGTAATTGCATCCGACTGGATAATCCTTGTGGGAACGATCCCTACTTTCCTAGCTACTAGTTGACAACTGTATACTTGCGGGATGCCATCTAGTTAGTTGTAGGATTTAGGTGTTTAATTGAATTATAACTAGATGTGTTAAAAAGAAGGCATCAATCATAACTAGTGGTTAGAATTTTACCACTTTTGGGAAGGATGGTTTATAATTTGTAAAGTCTAAATCCACTTTATATGAAAATAAAAATATTATGTGCAATTATTGTCATCAATATGGACATGTGAGAAATGATTGTTATGTTTAAAGAAGTAAAAAATTGGGTATGAAATCTATGTGGATTTTAAGTCAATTTACTAACTGGACCCAAGAGAACATGGGTATCAAAAATAATTTCTTAAATTTCTTGTTTGTAGGTGTGCTTAAAGAAACACCACTAAGGATGCAAAGTGGTTTATCGATGTTGTTCAAGGCACGTGACTGGTGATCCATCCCTCTTCAACAATCTCAAATCAAAGAATAGTGGAAAAGTAACTTTAGGAGATAACATGAAGGCAAAATCAATAGGGAGTGGTGATATAAGTAAAAATGGCGAGACTTTTGTTAAAAATGTTCTTTTAGTTGACTATTTGAATTATAATCTTCTAAGTATGAGTCAATTATGTGATAGAGATCTATATGTCTTCTTTAATAAGCATGAATGTTTCATTCTTGATAAGGATATTGATGTCATCTTTAGAGGAAAAAGACATAATGATGTTTATGTGATTTATCTTGACAATATTGGCAATGGTAAAATTAAATGCTTAACCAAAACAAAAAATGATCCATGACTTTGTCATAGGAGATTGTGTCATTTTAATATGGACTTGTTGGATACTCTTGCTAAGAGAGAGTTGGTTAGAGTTTTACCAAAATTGAGTTTTATGAAAGACAAAATTTGTGATGCATGTCAATTTAGTAAACAATCTAATGTGTCTTTTAAAGGCGAAAAATAGTGTGTCATCTTAAAAGACCACTAGAGATTTTGTTATTTGGATTTAATTGGAACCCAGTAAACATGCTAGTTTAGGTGGTAGTAAATATGCTTTTGTGATTGTTAATGATTATTCTAAATATACTTGGGTGTGATTTCTAGCTCATAAAATTGAACCTTTTGAAAATTTTGTGAAATTCTTTGCTAAGGTGCAAAATTTGTTGAATTTGGAAATTGTTAGACTTAGAAATGACAATGGTGCTAAATTTAAATATGGAAGTTTTCCCAAATTTTTTGATCATAATGTTATTTCTCATGAATTTTTGATTGCTAGAATCCCTCAACAAAATGGTGTAGTAGAAAGAAAGAAAAGAACTTTTCAAGAAGCCACTAGAACAATGATTAATGAATGTTTCTTGCCTAAATATTTTTGGGGCGAAGCCATTGTTTTGTGATGAATATTGTTCTTTTGAGACCTATTTTGAATAAAATATCTTATGAACTTTTGTTTTGCAAAAAGCCTGTTGTGAGTTACTTAAAAAAAAAAATTTGTAAATATTCTTATTTTGAAAATAAAGGAACATCTAGGAAAATTTGATAAGAAATTGAATAAAGGAATTTTCTTAGGTTACTCTAATGATAAAAAGGCTTTTTGGGTACATAATAGAAGAACTCTTGTGATAGAAGAGGTTATACATGTTACTTTTGATGAATCTAATGATGTTGTTTCAAGAGACTCCTGTGAAGATGAAGATATAGGTATTCAAAAGGAGGTTAAAAAGCTAACAATCCAAGAGGATTAACAAGCACCAAGTGAGAGCAAGGAGAATAATGCACAACTTTAAGATGAAGAAGGTGAAAAGGAGGAAGAGCCACCAAAGAATCTTCCAAGAGCTTGAGATTTGTTTCAAGCCACCCACAAGACCTCATTATCGGTGATCTTTTCGAGGGGGTAAAAACTTGTTCCTTTAAACTTATAAATAATAATTGTGCATTAGACAAAGTTTAAGCCTAAACTTGTTGATGATGCTTCGAAAGATGAATTTTGGATTAGAGGATACAAATGAAGTGTTAAATCAAGTTGATAAAAATAATGTTTTGGACATTAGTGGAAATACCTTTGAATCACCATATAATTGGCACTAAATTTTTAAGGAATAAATTAAATGATAAGGGTTAAATAGTGAGAAATAAGGCTAGATTGGTAGCAAAAGAATATGCACAAGAAGATGGAATTGATTTTGATCAAACTTTTGCCCCCATGGCTAGATTAGAATCCAATAGAATGTTTCTTACTTTTGCATGTTTTATGAATTTCAAACTTTTCCAAATGCATGTAAAATGTGCTTTCTTAAATGGTTATATTGATAAGTGATCTATGTAGAACAACCTCCGAGTTTTGAATATGAAATATTTCCTATTCATGTTTTTAAAGTTTCAAAGGCTTTATATGGCTTAAAGCAAGCTCCTAGAGCTTGGTATGAAAGATTGAGTGGTTTTCTAATTAAAAATGGTTTTAGAAAAGGTATTATTGACACAACTCTTTTTACAAAAGTTAGTTATGAAAAATTTTTAGTTGTGTAAATTTATGTTGACGATATTATTTTTGGATCTACTAATGAAAATTTGTGCAAAGAATTTCTTGTTTAATGCAAAAAAGAATTTGAGATGAGCAGGATGGGAGAACTTCAATTCTTACTTGGGCATCAAAGTCGCCAAACAAAGGCAATTTCATCGCTCAAGCAAAGCATACAAGAGAGTTACTCAAAGATTTGGCATGGAGGATTCCATGCAATTTAGAACACCAATGTGCATCTCAACCAAGTTTGACAAAGATAATGAAGGTGACAAGGTTGATGAAAAGCACTATAGGGGTATGATTGGTAGTTTACTTTATTTAACTGCTAGTAGACCTGAGATCATGTTTGTCGTTTGCTTATGTGATAGATTTCAATCTTGTCCTAAGGAATCTCACTTAATTGTAGTTGAAAGAATTTTTCAATATTTAAAAGCGACTATTGATTGTGATTTATGGTCTCCTAAAACAGCTAGTTTTGATTTGATTGGATGATACTTTGATGTTGACTTTACCAGTTGTAGAGCTAATAGAAATAGTACTAGTGGAATATGTCATTTATTAGGAAGTTGCTCAGTATCCTAGTTTAGTAAGAAACAAAGTTATATTTCGTTGTCAGTGGCGGACGCAGAATTCATAGGCACTGGTAATTGTTGTGCAAAACTTCTTTGGATGAAACACACTTTGAAAGATTTAAGTATGAATTCTGGATGTATGCCTGTTAAATGTGATAATACTAGTGCTATCAATCTCACTAAAAATCCAATTCAATATTCTAGAACTAAGCACATAGATATTAAGCATCATTTTATAAGAGATCTTGTTTGCAAAAAGGAAATTTGCATTGACTATGTGTACACTAAGGATCTATTAGTCGATATTTTTACTAAAGCCCTACCTTTGGATCGTTTTAAATTTCTTAGGACAAATTTAGGGATTTTGTTGTCAAAAATTGATATTTGAATTTTCTTTTTTTTGGTTCAGACACTTAAATCTGTTCGAACGAGTTGATTATTTTTCTCTGTGTGCGATCAGACACTGTAATTCATTTGACATGTTCAGACAATAACCTAACCCTTTTGTAAGTGCGTTCATCCTAGTAAGATGCTCGTTCGGATGCGTACTCATCATTCGGCCATCTAAACGACACTCTGTTATTGATAAATGACCTTCTATCCTCATTTCGAACACAACCCTTCTTCGGAACTCTTCTCTAGTGAAAACTTAGACATTTTAACCCCTTTCATTTTTCTTCTAATTTCTACTATTCAAACATCATTTCTCTTCAATTAAGTCAAGCTTAAGCCCCTCTATAGTCAATTTTAGTAGTTTCCAACCTACTTTAAATCTACACAACTATTTGGTCTTAGAGTGCCTATTTTTCTTAAAACTTTTCATTTTCTTCCAAACTAGTTCGATCTCATGGTGGATCCATTTCTGGCAGCAAGAATAAGAACTCAAAGGGAAAAACACCATCCAAGGGGCAAACATCCAAACCAGGCACTTCTTCAGCATCTTAAGGCCTATCTTGACACCAATCCGAATCCTCTATCACTTTGCTAAAATTCATTGATGAAAATGCCTTAGAAGGGTACACTCTTCTTAGCAAATCCGTTATACCTCAAAGACAAGTTACTAGAGGGCTATTTGATGAACTACACTTGAATCTTATTAAGGAATGTTTTGGAAAACAAAATTAGGGTAAATTGATCTATCTTGATTTGCCTATTTATCATGACATGGTTTTGCAATTTACTGCTAATTTTCGAAAGAACACTGATACAAATTGCTTAATTTCATGAGTAAATCATAAGGACATTAAACTAAATGCTGGAACAATCAATGCCATCTTTAAATGTGAAGTAAATGATCTTAATGTTTCTTGTATTTCTTCTCTTCTGATAAATGGCCCAGTCTTGATGGGACAGTTGGACATTGAATATGTCAAACAAATTTTCACAATTCATTTCAAACAGGCTTTGGAAGCCAAAACTATTTTGCTTAGTCCTAAGTTAGTTAACATTTTGTATACTTTGGCCACAAATTTGTTGCTTCTTATTGATGGTCATAGAACTGAACTAGGAAAAATGCAATGATACATATTTATTGTGTTTTCAATGGAAATAAATTGCACTTCGGATATCTATTCTGCTCCTTATGGGAATTGCTACTTATTGATACTATGAGAAGCATCCCATTTGGAAAATTTTTGGGTAAAATCTTTGATCATTTTTCTATTTCTATTTCTAGCAAACAAAAAATTTCCCCTTAGTTTACCAAAGCATATATTGAAAGAAAAGGGCTGTGATTTTATATACACCAGTGGTTCACAAAAAACGAGTACTTGACTGAAAAAGCAAAAGATGATGCCTCTACCTCTGGTCAACAACCACTTTCCCCTAGCCCTATTCCTACCTCTTACATTCAACCCACTACCACTCTATCTCTTTCTTCTAAAGCTCCATCTTTATCCCAAGTGGTGGATCTTTAAAATACCCTCAATGCTCAATTGACCAAGTTTCAAATCTGAGGAGGACTTCAAAGAAACTTAAACGTTTGAAAACCAAACAAGATATCCTTCAAGAAGCTCTAGCCTTGGGTATGTCTGCCTCAACCCAAGTCTAATTTGCAAATATATGATCTCAGTACTCCCTTGAGTCATCTTTCAAGAGTAAGAGTGAAGAGAATGAGAGCTTCAAGTTTATCAAGATTCTGGACGTGAGGAACATGGAGCACAAGAAAATGAGGCTCAACACAATGAGGATGTTGCCCATACTACTCAAAAGGATGCTGAAGGTCAAGAAACTCCAAAATTTAATCAGAATGATGTGATGATGATGGGATTGATGCAACATGTGATTACATTATGCAATGAAGAGAGCCTATCTCTACATCTCAAGAGAATCCACCACATCAAGACCAAGAGGAGGTTGGTCCTTAGAGTGAAGAAACTGAAGACAATGTGGACTTGATCTAAATGGTTCATTCCCACAAACTCAAAAGAGAACGTAGGACCAAAAAGAAAAATGACTTGTCTTAGGGTTTAGTTCTTAATTCTTTATGTTTTTACTTTGATTGGTTATGAATGTGATCTTGGGTATTACATAAATGCTTTGACTATTCATTTTGACATTCCCTCGAAAGTATTTATAAAATTATTTGGTTGATATTTTTGTGTTTGGTTGAGGGGGAGTATTCATTTTTGTTTTGATGATTCCAAAAGGGGGATAAATACTTACTTGGTTGGTGGTGTAAATAAGATTTTCTTGGTTAACTTTTTGTCATTGATTTGTCATCATTAGAAAGGAGGAGATTGTTGAAAAATAATCTTGGTTTTGAAGATTACCAAATAAGTATAATGGTTGAATCTAGTGTGCATAAGTTTTTAGAATCAACGAACGTTGTTGATCATCCGAAAGGAAAAGCTTTAGACGAAGATGATCATCCGAAATAAGACTAGTACCTACTAGAATTAATACAGCTTGTTCATATGTATTTGACTGTCCGAAAGGTATCCTTTCGGATGCAAAATGATTGATTGTCCAAGAAAGAATTTTCAAAATCCAAGATAAGGTGTTACCATTAGAGAATGAACGCATGACAATATAAAAGGAGTCATAATGACATCTTTTCCGGATGAAATTTAACGTCTGATTAGTCAAATGGCAAAATTCAAAAGCCGCTGACTTTTCATCGACCAAAGGCTCAGACGATCAAACAGTCAAAACAAGACTCCTTATAAGGACTGGACGGACTTTCGAATGCAGAGGCTTTTTATCGGACGACCGAACAATCTAATGGCCATGTTTTCAGTATTTAATGAATTGTCGTTGGAAAGTAGTTGGAGGCCAATTTTGAGTACCTATAAATACCTCTTAGTCTGAAATAAATTTAGTACTTCCACAATTAACACAAGAATTTACTCAAGCTATTTTAATAAAAATAGGCTCTTTATTGTGTTGCATTAGTGGTAACAAAAGTGATCAAGTGAGTGATCTTCAAGTGTAAAAGTGGAGAGATAACAATTGTACAAAAGTAGAGGTTGTGTGTAACACTCTTGGCTCAACCAGAAGGAATTAGTGTGAGCAAGAGTGATCCCACTTGGTGTACAAAAAGGTTGTTGTCTCACCAACATTGAAGAGGCACAAATTAGTGAATATACAGTCCAAACTTGTGAAACTTAGGAGTTTTGTTTGCATTTTCTCAATCTCAATCTTAACTTTTATTTATCTATCTTAGTGCATTTATTTCTTTGATCTTTAAATTGTTTCATTTATCACTTGTGCTTTATCTAATTTTGTTTTTTACATGTGATATATTTCAACTTATTTTTATACAACCTAATTCACCCCCCTCTTAGTGTTTATTTTATTGTTCTCTTTGTAGTACTTGTAGTTAGTGACAAATTACTTGTGGGTTTGTCTAAATAGTACAAAGATCCATTAAACATACTAATTGCTACCCTAAATCCTTGTGGGATGATACTCACTCACTACTACCTACAATCTCACCTCATATACTTGCAAGATTGTGCGTGAGGTTAGGTGATTGTTTGAGTTTATTTTGTTACTTGTTGAATTTGATTTTATTGCTAAACAAAAATCTTACCATATCCCAAATACCACCAAGTGTCTAAAACTCTCCTATATATCCAATGGTGAATTTCGAACAAAGGATATGGTACCTTTAAAAGACTGTAGAATCCCACTAATTCTTTGGTATTGACATCCATTAAAAAGAAAAATATGAATCCAAACTGTGTAAGATCACCCAAATTATCCAACTTATGCTATTTTAAAATTTTTATATTTTCTTTTCCCATATGAGTAACTCCTTTAGACTTGTCTTTGTCTTTTATCTCATACAAACTCTTCATGAACACACATAAAACTATGTTAGATTTGGAATATTTACATATAATATATGCCAAGTTAAATAATATTTTCATAGATAATATAATTCAAGCAAAGCATCGAGGAATCTGAACTATATTTGAAATCAAAACTCAATTTTCCTAAAAGCAAATAGAGCAAGCCCACGTGCTCGATTCAACTTATTTTATTTTTATCCAATTAATTAACTAAAAGATCTATACACTTCAATACATAAAAAGCTTGAAAAGTTTTTAATATTTGAAAACTAGCTCTATCACTATATAAATGGATTTTGATTGAAAAATAAATACAAAAGAATTAATGGACTTGTCGTATCAACTATTTATTTCTAAAAAATAAATTCTTTAATTTCTAAAACAATAATGGGTATAATCCTTTAATTTTTCATGCCCATGGAAAAGGTTAGAATTTTTTTTTTCCAAAAAAAACAACGTGCATTCATACCAGTGATAATGTCATAGTTATTGTACAAGAATAGTTAACATATATTTTTTAGTAATTTTTTGTTCTATATCAGCTTAAATATTTTAACTATACATTATTCGTAGTGTTGTAAAATTTATAACAATATTATTTAGGTCTATTTGTCTTTATTTATTAAATTATTAAAAAAAATTATGTCATTATCATTCCTAGCAACATTTTTCGTTGTAGAAATTAAATATATTCATATTCTTGTGCATAAACATGGGGTTATAATATAGAATATATAAAGCTTATTTTTATTAAAATATTTCCCCTAATGGTATGTGGACTAAGTTCAAAATTTAAATTACAAATCTATCATTCCAATTTTTCATTTGGTAAGTTACATTCCTTGTTACTAAAATTAATTCACATAATTTCACTTACAATCAAAAAATACTTTCAATTATCTCCATTGTCATTTACTGTAAATCCATTTTTTTCTAAAATTTTGATCTATCCATTGCTCAAAAGTCTTTCCGTAACAACTATTTTCTATTCAATTTTTCAATTGTTTCACCAAGTCATTAGTGTGTCTTTTTAAATAAAACATTTGCTATCTGAGTTAAAAATTAAATAAATGCTAACTAAATATATAGATACATGAAATTGGTCCCAAATACTTTCTAATCTAGTACTCTTTCTGCTTGCCTAAAATTTAAAATGAGCATCATTTGATTTAAATACAATCTGATATTCTATTTTTCATGAGGTAGCTATATTTGGATTGTCTAAAATTATAATTGAGAACTGTACAGATTGAGGAGGCAAGCAAGAAGTTAAGAATAAAAAAATAGTTCCACATAATAGATAAACAGAATATAATCAAAATGATATATTAAAAGATGTTGACTATTTTTATGATTTTTTATTTTAGATTTTCCTTTTATTTTTTCACATTTGACAAAAATTGGAGTTGAAATTAGATTCAGCATTGGTAAATTTTTTTTTTCAAAATTCAAAAAGAAATTAATATTTATGGGAGAATTTCAAAATTTTCTATTTTAAAACACATTTCTTTATTAATTTTTAAAATATTTTATTGTATAAAAAATTATAATACCTCTCACATATATTTGGTGTAAATTTGAAATTTTAATTAATAAATAAAAAAATTCACCCCCTTGAAAATAAATATTCTTTAAAGACATGTAATTACATAACAAAGTAGATTAACTAGATATGGAAAATACTGTAACCAATTTTAAATACTATCTTTTCTGATTGAACATTAATATCAATCCATTTAATTTATATCTAAATGTATAATGTGCAATGTTACTTTTTCCATTCATAGAGTAATTATAGTTTTATATATGAAGAATTCCATTTACTTTAATTGTTGTTTGTAATCCCAATTTACTTATATGTTGCTTTTCCAAAATTATTTCTCGTATGTGTGTGTGTTTTTTTGTGGGTGCGCATATGTGTGTCTATAGATACATACACACACACATATATATATATATATATATATATATATGTGTGTGTTATTTTAAATATTTTTATTATGCAAATATATTTGTTTAACAATATTTAGGGATAATTTCACATACCTCTTTTGAGGTTTAACATAAATAAAGGAAGCTCCCCTCAAGTTTAAAAGAATGCACTTACCTTCCCTATTTTAATTTAACAGGTAACAAAACCAACCCAAAACAATGACATCCGCACAATTTTCCTCTCATTATCCTAAAATACCCTTCTTGGTGATCTTTATTTTTTTTAAATAAAAACTTTTTCACTGTGTTTTTTTTTTCTATCCAAGAAACTTCATAATGCCATGCCTACCATAGGCCAACTTCCTTTTCCTCCCAACTACCACCAATCTCTCATAAAATCTTACATTTGACCTCCATCAAACTGTCCGTCACCATCAATTTGCGATGTACTCATAACTCCCCCAAAAACACCTAATACACCTCCCTCTACAGCACCAATTTGTGAAGTCCTTATAACTGCCCAGCATTTTCAACAATCAGTACAGACAACAAAATGCCAAATTAAGATATTGAACCATTGAACAATCTAATACCAACAAACACAAAAGCATACCCACTCAATTCTCAAAGCAAATACATAGATAAATGCATACAAGCACTTTAGAATCAATGGTGTAAACACAAAAATTAGTAAAACAGAGACAATCATAATATTGATCTATCACTAAAGACAACTGGCAGACTACAAGTTTGACAAGTAAAAATCGTCATTTTTGTAGAAAGAAAAAAAAGAAAACAACTCTAATGATCCCTCACATTTCATAATTGTACATTTTTAGTCCCTAACATTTAAAATGATGCATGTTAATCCCTCACAAAGTCAAAACATACCATTTTAGTCCCTTTACACAATTACAGATATATTTTGATATGAAATAATCACATGTATATCACATGTAATATTTTCAAGGGGAAAATTGGCAACGTATAAACGTAAATACTAAATTGTCCCAAAAAGAAAAGGGATGGGGCTATTTGAGTAACACATTAATGTGTATAAGCAGCAAGGGAGGGAAGTAGGAGTATTGATGGTAGGTAAGAATTTTTTGAGTGGTGGGTAAGAAAGGTTTTATGTAGTGCCGTTTAGTATATGAAATTTGTGTGTGGCAAATTTTGCCTAAAAAAAATGTAACATATGATATGTGAGTATTTGAGGCCAAAATATGTTCGTAATTGTGTTGAGGGACCAAAATGACTTGTTTTGTATTTGTGAGGGACTAAAATGTGTCATTTTTAATGTGAGGGACTAAAAAAGTACACAAGTGAAATGTGAAGGACTATTAGGCTTATTTTCTCCGAAAAGACAAAAATTAAAATGGCAAATGATTGAGGAGTTGTTTTTGTACTAAGCTTTAAGAATTAAACTATAATTTTGTTTGTGGGAGTTGGAGTGGAATTTATCTAAGTGGTGTTGAGACCTAGAAGAGAGTGGGGTGAGTAGAAAAGAGAAAGAAAAGTGGTGCTTTGGGGAACTAATTGCTTAGTTCTATAGTGGATTGGAGAAAAAAGATTTTTGGTAGAAATATTATGTAGATAGATGGTGACCGTGAGTGAAGGTGGATTTTTTGGGTAAGATGGTTTAAGACAGAAAGAGCATTTTTTTTTAATTTTTCTTGAAGCTTTTTTGGGGAATGATAATATAGTCATTTTAGACGGTGAAGGAAGATAAGCGTAAATATCAAAATTTGAAGAGAGCCTTCCACAATTATGGTAAACCTAAGAGAAGTATGTGAAATTATACTTAATATTTGTTATATAATATTTAATAGTGACTCTATTATAAAATTGATATTGTACGTACATTATCATGTACTTAACTCAGGTACTTTCCTAGTATACTTAAGAGTATAAACGAATAAATTGAGAAAGGTCCAAAATAGAGAATAAAACAACACGAAGAACCAAAACAACATAGAAGTATAGCGTGGGTACTTTGATAGTATACTTAAAAAGTATAAATGAATAAATTGAGAGAGGTCAAAAAACAGGACTAAAACATGGAGAACCAAAACAACCTAGATGTCCCCGTCTACCAAAAAAAGAAAATTGAAAAGTCCTAAATCCGCAAAATGTGGAACTCCCCTAAACTAACTGAGTGGACAGAGAGTCACACGGGCTTGCATTCCACGAATTAAATCTTGACAAAAAATACATAAAAAATTAATGTTTTACTTGGGTATGGATCAATAAGAGAGCAATATTAGAAGGCTGGTAAAAAAAAGCAAAAAAATAAGAGAGAGAGAGATAATTAAAATTTGAGAAGCATTCTTTTTGGGGAAAAGATGCATCCAATGGATAAATTGATAGCGGTAGCTATCGACAAGGATAAGGGAAGCCAAAATGCTCTGAAATGGAGTATTGACAATCTTCTTGTGAGAGGCCAAACTATACTTTTGGTCCATGTCAAAACAAAGACATCTGGATCCTCCTTCTCCTCTTCCTCGTCTCTTGCTCTTCCGAGTAATTAACTCTCTCTCTCTCTATGTAATTTAGATCCAAAACATTAAGTACGTGATCCATTCCCTCTTTCCCATTTACATTCATCAATAATTGCGATTTATTTTTTAATGTTAACCACTATACTACAGGAATGGATCACATAGTGTGTAATATCCCATAAATCATGTGGACTACATTGTGAGACACAGAGGTATTGTGTTTGAAAATCATTTAGGATCATAAAAAATGTAGTTTTTCATGAACTTACATCATTAATATTTGGGGTTTTTTTTTAATAACTGTATCCTTGAAGAACATACAGATTAAATGCTAGAAACCTAAATTTGATAAATTTAATTTTTTTTGTTGGAGAAGTATTGCAATATATATATATATATATGAACCAGGATAGTTCCCAATATTTTTTGTTGTTTCATTATTAGAACACAAATGACATGCTCCTCTTCCTTTTAACATCTAGAAAACTGGATTAAAATCTTTCCTCCTCAATTAGATGAAGCAGGAAGGCACTTGATTTTGCCTCATTGAGTAGTTGTACTATATTCTTCAATTAGTTAGCCTTTTAAGTTTTAAATAATGACCAAATGGGGCTACTCCTTGTTGGTTTTGCTTTTTATTTTAATGGGATAAAACAGAACTGCAATCAAGTACAAAGGAAAATGTCTTAGTTGACAATTATGGATTTTCTGTACATAAAAACGTGTATATAGGTTTATGCAAGCATAATGTTAAGTTTTTGGTGTTCACTATTACTTCATTGAAAAATCATGCGCAATTGATTTTTTGTTTGTAGATAAATATGTTATGATATATTTGGAAATCAGATCATTTTTACTTGCACATAATTGTGTAGTTTTACTTTAAAGAAGTTTTTCTCAAGATGACCCACAAATCTTATATTGGCTATACTTATTTCAGTGATTTTGTGTTTCAAGAACATATTAATAAAACTTTATTTTTGCCTATTTGATAAATACTTCGCCAAATGTTAATAATCCTGAGCAGGCATCCAGTTTTTATAGAGTGTACTCTATTAAACACGTCAGAAAGTTTCTCACGTTTGATTGATAGTATTCACTCAAATGTTAAATGAGATAGGAATGATAGTAGAAAATAAATCCTTTGGCAAAAAAAAAAAATTTCATTTATAAACAAAATACTCCATCCATCCCATTAAAAATGTCATTTTTCTCATTTCTCATTTTCTAAGTGTTTGTCACATTCAAAGGTCAAAGTATAATAATTACCCTTTTTCAACGTTTATCCTTGGTATTTTTATGGGCACAAATGCTATACCATTTACTTTTTGAATTTTGAAGGGTAAATTGGAAAGATTTAAACAACTATCACTGAATACATTATTCTTTAAAGATTTGATTCCCAAAAAATAACAACAATTATGGGATGAAAGGAGTATCTTATATCAATCATAATGGCACTTTGTCAAGAACCTAAAGTAATTCATATAATGCACATCAAAAGTTTCAAGAACCTGTAAACTAACCTCTTAAACCTTCCACTATTCCAACAAATTTGCAAAAATTAACCTCATATTTTTTGCATTATTACATTACAATCTGACCAAATCCTTGGAATGTAATTCAATTTTCACTTGGTAGAGACTTTCTAATGACAAGCATAATTGGAACCCAAAACATGCGTAAAATTTTTAAAGTAATTAGAATAAGCCAAAGTGATTTTTTGTTACAGTTTATGGCTCTACCACCACCTATGGCTTCTCTTAGTTTTTTTTCCTTTGGCATAGGTATCAGAGATCAAATTCACCATATCTTGGCAATGGATAACCTCAACAATCTTGAACATTGATACACAAATTAGATTGTTGAGATTCTCTTTAAACAAAGCCTCACCTTTTGTTGTATCTCTTCCATTACAAAAGCAAGGGTACTAAATAAATTTGCAAACATTTTTATATTGGTCACATCTTGAATAGGATTAATCATCTAATCATCAAACTAGAGATGGTTTGCATCTTTCATAACGCTAAACAAATCAGCAATGTACTAAATCAGCAAATATTAATTACCTAAGAGCTAATATATAATGCAAAATATAGGTTATGATCTATATAGTGCCTTAAAATAAGATAGAAATTTTCTTGAAAATAACAGTTAGAGAAAATTTTGTCCCACAATTTCTATAATTCTTATATCAAACACATTTGCTATCCTGTAGGCATCTTGAATCCTTTTAAGGTCCTAGATATCTTTGGTAGAAATAAATTTGTGCTACAGCCTCCATTTCAAGAGAGTAATCGAGTAATTGGAAAACATAAAAATTTCACGGTCTAAATACTCATTCTAAGGATTGTTTAAGAGACGTTAGAGATAGTACTTTGTTTTTCTTTTTATTTTTTTTTTCCTTGTTATCTATTTCTATGTGTTTGTATTAGAATAATTGAGCTCTATATACAAGTAAAATGAGATAAAATAAGAAACAAAGAAAAAACACATGGAATGCTATGTAAAAAAGGCAAAACTAATTAACATTAGTAAACATGTATACTAGCATGCAAAACTCATTGGCTACTAGCAAGCTTAACTTATGGAACTTGGCTGCCTATCATGGCGCTTTGTTGTTTCACGAAGAAGTGAGAATGATAATAATTAAGAGAATTAAATTTAATTCTTTCTTTGTACCAATTTAGAAGGGAAAAATACAATGAGAAATGTGTATGAGAATGGTTTCTCAATAAAGGCTTAATTGAGTATTGTTAATTTGCTAAGATCAAAACTTGTACACAACAGACAAGACATGCTTCACATTCTAGGAATAATGCTAAAATAAAACATATGATCTGATATTATTAGAGTTTGATTCATTAGGTTAAATTAGTTACAACTTCTATTCCATTGAAGTTATCATACCACAATTTTCCTTTCTATGATCATAGACTCCACTACATACCTAGCCTCAAGCATATTCATCCAAATATTAGAATTGTTAATTTGCAAACAATTTTTACCAGATAAGCATTATTACCATTTCATTTTCCAGCATGAAATTTAAAGTTCGAGATCTTCATCATATTTTCGTACATTTAAAAGAAGCACATCTTTTAAAATTATGAAATCTAATCTATTTTCCTTAATTTGATGACAGATTTTTTGCAGAGATCGATGCAAACCATAACCTGTGATTACTTTTTTATTGTGTTATTATATGCAGTAAATCGAGTTCTAGTTTAAAATACAAAAATGACAATGTGGCCCATAGTATTCGCCAATTATAAATTTCAATCTTTAATATTTTCATAAAAGAGGCAAACGAGAAGGTCACATGGTAATTACTCTATTTCTCTATCTGTTTCTTGTAGACATATATTTGTGACTATAGTAGTATGCCATTTTTAGGATTGGTCTATGTAAATTTTAGCATGATTTGTATATCATTATGTGAGACTTTAATTTTAAATCTATTCAAATTTTAGCATGATCTGTATATCATTATGTGAGACTTTAATTTTAAATTAGCATCACCAACAAATTTCATGCCTTGTGTAGAAAATTAAAATAAAATTCTAAATTAATCATTCTATTGATTTTCTTATTTTTCTATGGCTAAAAGGAATATGTTTGGTTTTTTAGAATACTTTTATACAAGAAGCAAGAAAAAAGAAAGAAAAAATTTAAAAACATACAAAAAAGCTGAGAGCTAATGTCAAACAACAACCATCACCAAGCCTTATAACCCCTAGGTAGGGTAATGTAAAACAACTAAATTTGTGAAAAAAAACAAAAAAACTAGAAAAACTCATGAACTTGTTGAAGATAAATCTGAAAATGTAATCTTTCCTCTAAATTTGTAAACAAAAATCTGTGGCCTTAAGAGATACCAAGATCTTTGGGAGAAAGCATCTCCTAATTGATTGTTCGATTTGACAAAAACTATTGTTATATTTTATTGAATATTGTCATGAGTACTTGAAAACAATTCTAGCTAGTGAATCATATTCTAAGAATAGATACATTCAGTAAAATAGTCTTCCGAATCTATTTGTAACCCTTACTGTGGGGAACATAAACAATGATTTGGATAGATATTGTTTTCTTTATAACACAATCAAGAATTACGTTCATCTTATTTTAACTTGATGTAGGATCAAGCCATTCAATTGATATTGGTGATGAAAATTGTACATACGGTGGAGAAAGTGATGCAGAAAACAAAAGAACTTTTCCTTCCTTTTCGTGTATTTTGTACACGCAAAGATGTAAGTCTTCTAGTTGTTTCTAAAAGTTGTCTTTATGATTAATTCTCTTAAAAATAGAGATTTCTATATTTTGAAATATCTACTATGTGAGACAAAAGATATATACCCATGGAAGCAACAAGTCCGTTTCTGTCAAATTTTGATCCACACATCAATGTAAAGATAGTCCTTGATGCTGTTGTTCTTAGTCTAAAGGTACAATTTAATTTAAAAAACTACACCAACAAGAGTTGGTTTTGAATATTACAATTAAAGAAGTTGTCCAACAAATATGATACAGAAAAAACCTAGAAATCATATTGAGTAACTATCAAATTATTCTTAGGAATCTTGGTTTCATACTAAAAGTGGGAATTTGAATATTATTTCTAGCAAATATTCTGTTTTATAATTAGTTGGATATAAATTTATATTAGGAGGTCGAATATGCTCCTAATTGATATTAAATCATAATCAACAGATTATTAGGTAACATGACCTTGGCTGCTTAATTTATAGAGTTCCACTACTATATATTTGACTAGAAGAGTTCATATAAGGAAATACTAGTTCTAATAAATCTTGAAGTTGTATAATAGCTCTTTTAAGCTTTATTCTTGTAGCAGGCTTTGGCTTTGTAACTAAGGAGTTAAAGATGAATGGAACTTCAAGAAAACTTAGAATATCATTAAAGATATGATCCCTATTAATATATAATTGCACAAAATTTCTTTTCATGACCTCTGTATTTCCTTTGAAAATAACTTTCAGATACATTGCAAAGATGTTGTATTAGAAGATACAGATGTAGTTAAAGCACTACTTGAATGTGTAAGTAGCACAGGGATAGATGTCCTGGTACTTGGTGCAACAGCAAAAGGTAGCCTTTTCAGGTATGAATCCTCATTTCTTAGTTAGTTCCACTGAGCATTGAAAATAGTTCTAGTATTTGTTAGTTTTTCAGTAAATAATGCTAACATCCAACATACCACATTTATCTTTGAGTGATGCCATTATGTGTTGAAACTGTAGATTGAACAAAATCATGTGAACAAATAATGCTGATATCCAACAACATTTATCTTTGAGTGAGTCCATTATGTGTTCTAAATGTGTAGATTGAGTGGTATCATGTGAACAACTTTATCGTATAAACTTTAAATATATAAAAGAAATCTTGATAAGAACGTTGTAAGACTGTAGAGTTTTCACCCCATTGTATTTATTGAAACTATTTAATCCAACAGTTAGAGCAACCCAAAATTTAACATGTTTGGCATGGATAGGAGCATCCCTTCAAAGAATGCAGCATGATCTTGTAATATTGACATGTATTTTAATTTCTAAAGAAAATATTCACAGTCTGATACATCGATCATTTTTTCCTTGCATTTTAAGAATTGGACTAAAAAAGAGTATGACTATTCTAATTTGATCTTCTAGTTATTTTCACTTTGATAATCATCAGTATGTTTATCTAAACTATTAAAATTTCATTAATTTGATAAATTATTTGAAAATACAATTAATTAAGGATCATAAAACTTTAAAATCACGGAAGATATTTTTTGGCATGGTAAAATGACAAAAAAAAAAAAAAAAACCTATGTTGTGTGGAACAGGCACTTTACTTATCCTATGGTTATCTAATATACACATTACCCTCTTATGAATCAAATTTTTTTGCAACATTGATGAAAATTGTCAAAACTAATAGAATTTGACTCTCACGGGCCAGTACTACATGTGAATTTGTTTTAAAAAATTTCAACATTAAAATTGTAAATTTTCAACATTAAAATATTACTTGAAATGACCAATTTACCCCCCAAAAACCTAATCCTTCCTATCTTTTACTTACCACTTCCAACCTCTCCTACTCAGCCACCACTACTGATCAGTGATCACCACCACCCGATTAGTCATCCCCACTCCTATATCCACCATCCTCTTCCCTTTTCCCATCCCAGCCCCACCATCTTCTCTTTCTCCCCAGCCATGTCACCCTTTCCCCATCCTCTCTCCCAACCCTACCAACACTTCCTTACCCCTAGGCCTATAGTCGTGATGCCTCCTTCAATTTTGCTCTGAGAGTAGCTATCAAATGGCAGAGGCTTCGATCACAGAAAATGGCCATCAATATTACTTTAATATCGACCTCTCCATCACTATTGCTATTCAATTTTATACTAATCGAGAAGCGAAATGAGAGAGAGAGAATCAGGAGGGAGGGAAAGGGAAAATCAGAAGGATAGAAGGAGAGAAGAAAGAGAATCAGGGGGGGGGAACTGAGGGACATTGGGAGGATGAGGGGGAGGTATAGAATCGAGAAAAAGAGAGGAAGATGAGGTACTGTGGGTAGGGTAGTGGGCGATAAGAGTAGGGATAGGACCATGAGGAGGACGGGAAAGAGGGAAACGATGGGAAATGAGAAGCTTTTTGCTGATGTAGGGATGAGAGCAAGGAATGAGGTGGCTAGAATGGGGGTGGAAGATTAGGGTGGGGAAGTAAAGGAATGTTAGATAGAGTTTTTTTGGATTGTTTTGTTTTCAGTTTTACCCTATTTTATTTTAATTTGACCCCAAACTTTTTTATTCTTTTTTATTTTCAATTTTACCCAAAACTTCATGGGACACTTGGGTTGGTTAGGGACATTTATGACATTTTATAAGTTAGTGTTAGTTTTCACGGTTTCCTTCCATTTTACAAAAAATATTTGAAGCATGATGGGATCAAAAGTATATTTCATAATCACAGGAGGTAAAATGCCTATTCACCTAACTATGTCTGGGGTTATTTGCATTTTACTCCTTTTTGTTCAATATTCATTGTGAATCTTCATGGCAAATGCTAACAATTAGACAACTTAATGTAAAATGAAAATATCGAGCCTACTTCATTTAAGATATTCATCTATTGTGCTAATGAAGAGATAAATTTTGGATTTTAATATTTTACCTAATGTTGATATTCTATTAAGTTATATATGAACCTTGACGTACTACTAGATGAGATAGCAAATCCTTTCACAGTAATAAATTCTATTACAATGGTTTGTTTTAATTGAATACAACCACCCTAAAAATATCTTTGGTTAGCAAAATGCCCCTTGAACTACCAATTGCAGTAATGTAATACCCTAAACTATCTGTCTTTTCACATTACCCAAATCAATTCAAAGATAGAATAAAAAGAAAAATTTGCCGAAATCAAAAAAGTTAACTTCCCTAAATGTCCATACCTTCCTTCCCTTCTGAATTCCCCAACCTAACAAAATCCCATTGCCCCTTCCCTTTCTTCAAACTATTGGCAAAGTAATTGATCACATGTAGGTGAGAAATTTTCTGCTATCTACCTTCTTAATTATCAGGATCTTAGAATCTTCTGATTCTTCTTGCTTTCAATTTTTTAAGCATAAGATATTTTGATTTTTAAATCTAAGGCAAGACTTATTTTGACCTTCGGTTAGGGGTGAGCATGAGAGAAAAGGAGAAGAGAAAAAAATGAAGATGACCAATCAAACCAAGATCATCGATAGTAGTAACATCATAAATTATTCGTTATATAAAATAATATAAGATTAGTAGGGAAAGATTCTTCTTAAAATTGACAAATATTGTACAACAAATATATTAAAAATTCTTTACCCAACAAAAAAGAGAAAGGAATATTGATAATTCTAAGTCAAAAATAATTGAATAAAGAAATAATAAGAAAAAGAAACATTCAAATAATCATATTAATTTACTCCTCAAAAATCTGAGCAGAATCATCCTCAAGGATTGAACTCACGCTAGTGCCACTTATTCGAGATCATGTTAAATAATTGTGTAATGATGTGGGTTTTTGATGTTTGGGTTTTTTAAGATTGTTTGTATTCATTAGTTGTTTGTTTAAAAAGTTTTGTATAAAATGGCTAATGGTGGTGACAGTGATGGAAGGTAGTGTTGGGAGTTAATGGTGGTGGCAATAATGGAGGAAGTGGTGAAAGAGGAGAAAGAGTGTATATTAGGGTTGGGGTAGTTTATGCAATAATTATTTTGAAAATAACATAGTCTTTTCATTTAAAATAAATTGGTCAATTATCTTAATTGGAACAATATGCTATCAAATTCATACCATAAGATAGTCTATTGTTTCTCTTGGTCCCAAAGCAACCTAAGAGGGGGGGTGAATTAGGTTAATTTTTCTAAAACAAAACCTTTTTGTGCTTAATAGAAATTCAAACTTTATGCACCAAATACAAACTTAAGCACAAATGAATACAATAGATATTCAACTATTTAAGCTTAAAGAACAAATAAGAATATTGAGATTAAGAGAATCAAACCAAACTCCCAAACTTCTCAAGCTTGGAGCTTACAACTGCAAAGAGCTTCTTACAAGGCAACTACCAAGTTTACAACTTGAAGTTTAGCCACTAAAAGTCTCTTCAAAGTAGGTGAGACAATAACCTCTTGTATACAAATGAGAATCACTCTTGCTCACACTAATTTCCTTTAGTCGAGCCAAGAGTTTTACACTCACAACCTCCCTTTGTTACAATTGTCCTATCTCTCCACTCTTACACTTGAAGAACTCTTACACTTCTAAGCTCTTTTCACAAAACTACCTACACTATTAAAACACTTGTTCCCACTATTTCTCCCAAATAGCTCAAGAGTTATTTGTAATCAATGTAGAAGTCTCTTCTTATTTAATTCAGGCTTAGGGGTATTTATAGTTGCCCAAAATCTGTTTCCAACAACTTTCTAACGGCTATTTTCATGTGGAAAACTAGCCGTTGGACCTTTCGGACGGCCGATGCAGCAAGTATGCGTCCGAACGAACTAGCCGTTGGACCGTTCGGATGGCCACTGCTAATCCCTGCGTCCGACGCTGCGTCCGTTGTCTGAGAATATTTGTTCGGACGTCCGAGGATGCTTCCAAACATGTGTCCGATCGAAGCAAAGTCTTCTGGAAATATGATCGGACGCTGTTCTTCGTCCGAGACTTGTTTCAAATTCTTTGTGTCGAACGATTACCATCGTCCGAAACTCTGTCTTTCGGACAATCATAAATTGCGTCCGAACCTACCTATTTTTCTGCACACTTGTTTTCAAACCATTAGTGCGATTTGGTCATCATCAAAACATAATTATCATAATTGGGGTTCAACAGTTTCAATTGATAGTTTCAGGGACACGTACCGAAGATAGTTCAGGGGAGTTGTTTGCAATTAACGGTAATTGTTTTTGTACTCTTTATGTGATATTCCGATATAAAAATGATTAAAGACACCATCTATCTTATAAATATTTATATGGATTTATTACTTGATATGGTCATAAACATTTCCATGAAAAGTCTTACATTTTTTTATTGAAGATTTCTTCAACAAAAATTTCCAAATTCAATGTTAACTATGCTGATGTGTCAATAAACATTAAAATACTTTAGTAGAAGTGTCAAACAAAATGTATAAAGTAACTTTGCAATTCGGTGGCTGACTCTTTAGCAAAAATAGGAAGTAATAAAACTAATTGTAATTTACATTTTGATTCTACAAATGTACCTATCTCGATTGATCTATTAGCTGCCTAATACTAGTTGCCTGTGGTGGCCCCAAAATTAAAGTAGGTTAGTATCAAGGTTGCAATCTATTAAACTTTGAAATTCTAATAAAACCATCCACTTCAAGTGTTTTTTGAATAAGTAAATTTGCAATTCAAAATGCATAATTCTCCAATAGAAATTTATGTGATGTAAAGCTTGTTCACTTCTCCTCATGGATCAGGATATGAAGATGTCCCCTCTAAATACCGAAAAAGAGATAATCTTTTTCGGAATAGAGGGGACATCTTTCTTTGGGTGAATGATAAGAAATCTGTTAATCAAATTTAAAAGAAATAATTTTAAATGTAATAAATCCTCAAAAAAAGTACGAAATGTTGTGATGATTTTATTTGCGTGTTTTTATAATTACGAATGCATTATTTTTAAATTTCTAGATCACAAAGACCTACAAAGAAAATACGAAAACCGCGTGATGCCAAAGTAACAAAATAGGCATGAATTTATAAAATCCATTTCTATTACCACACACTTAATGCATTAGGAAGTAAATACATAGTCATTAGTTTTTCATGCTTATTAATTCCAAAACCTAAAAATTTGATTTACATATATTCTTTTACATTTGTTGGGAACTCCTCATCTCATCAAAAGTGCAAACTACTTACCCGAGAAACTCAGGGTATACGACTGTGCAAACATTGATATTTGATGTGTTTTTCCTACTCAGATATTTAATAAAACTTCAACATAACTCACATTTAAGATCCAGGGGCATTTTCGATGTTTCTTAAAATAGTTGTTTATTAAACTAAAATATGATTTCAGGTGTTGTCTTTAATTTTTTACTTCAGAAATTCTTGTAGAGCCAAAATTTATTTTAAAAGCACTTTAGTTGTTGTTCCACTATGTCAACTTTTTACAATTTTGTACATAGTTTAAGAAAAAAGGGATAAACTGATTAGTATTCTAGTGTAAAAAAGAAAGTGATTTGAAAGAGCATGAATTATCTCCAAGGCAAAAACTCTTATAAGAACTAGATAGTTAAGAAGGACAATACATTTAACAAATGTGCCTATTTGTCCAATTCTATTTACATAAAATTCTAGAGAACTGAAGATGTAAGACAAGGCTCATTGTAGAAAGCAAAGAAAAAACAACATAGAGCGTCAAAAAAATGTGACACTTTGCTGTGGCTCGGGAGTGATTCAAAAACTGTGCATTGATAGTCCAAAGATTTTGTCCTAGGAGAAAATAAAATACACATCACTAACCTCATCTCAAACAAGAGGAAAAATGGTAGGATATCTCAAAATCAAACTTTAATTTTTAGGAAGTCTTGGTTTTATGTCCCTCTCCTTGTACATTTTTCATATTAATAAAAGGGTGTCTCACCCCTCACACCAATATACAGGTGATTTGCTCAAAAAATATAATAACAAAAAGCTTCCAAAGAATTGTTATTGAACACAAATGCAACTCCTGAATCATCAAAATTTTGTTATAGTTACTCTTCTAAGCTTAGGTTATGAAGGCAAATCTTATGACTAGATGAAACCTCAGATAGCATTTTCCTGCAAGAGACTTGTTGGATGACACCAAATTGTAAAGACTTTATATGTACTGATTGACCAGAGGTTCCCCGTGAGCGATGAATTGATAAGAGTAATATATTCCGCTATATAGATGTATCCACACATCCAACAACCAATATCAAATAAAATGTTGACATACTTAAATAATAGTAGATATATATTTTGATGTTTCCAACATTTGTAATTGGTCAGTGATGTAGGCTAATAAAGCACAGACACATTTCAATATCTCTAATGAAGCACAAACAATAATGTGGAAGAACACAACATCAATTTAGTTTTCTCAATCAATGTTATATTGCCTTCTATTCTTGTATTTCCTTGACAATCTAACGTTTACAAATATGCTTATCATAGAAATTTTTGAAATTGTGTTTTTTTTTTTAAATTATTTTTTTTGGGTGTTATTTGAAATTGTATTTCCGTCAAGGTAGAACTCGCATTTATTAAATTGCGAGTTCTATAACTTCGCATTTATTAAATGCGAGTTCTATAACTTCGCATTTATTAAATGCGAGTTCTATAACCTCGCATCTATTGAATGGGAGGTTTGGGAAAAAAAAATTTTATTGCTTTTATTAAAAAAAAAATTTCCATAACCTCGCAATCGTTGAATGCGAGGTCATGGTGGTGGTAATAAATTTGCTAGCGGCTAGCCCCAAGAGCTGTACTCTTAATTTACTACTACCTAATCACAGAGTGAGATAGTTGTTGGAGTACTAATGTATGCTGCCTGCTACTATTTGATTATGAGAAATCTTATTCAGTTACCCTATCCCTAGTCGAAGAAAAAAAAAGAGGGATTGAAATTTAAAAATAAATAAATAACATGGGGGCTAGCAGCGATCCGATCCAAGATTTCTCAGACGAGCAACTAGCGATGGTCAGAGATATATACAAATTGAGGGCCTTGGCACACATCTAATTGGAGCATCCGCAGGGATAAGAAATACCGACTAGCCACTCGCCAGCATCATGGAGCAGTATCCCAATCGGGTGGAAATTGTCCAGACCTCACATTTTTCAAGTGTGAGGTCCGCCAATTTTATTTTAAAAAAATAAAAAATTCCTCAGACATCACATTTAACAAATGCGAGATCATGCAAAAAAAAATAAATTTAAAAAAAAAATTCAATTCCGCATGACCTCGCATTCAATAAATGCGAGTCATAGAACTCGCATAAATGCGAGTTCCACCTTGTCAGAAACTCAATTTTAAATTAACACCAAAAAAGAACGATTTTCAAAACAAGCACTACTTAAGAAATTTCTCATGCTTATCATTATACGACCTTTCTATTATTCATCTTAGTTTCCAAAAACAGTTGTCATATTAAAACCTTCTTCCATGTTCAAGTGTTATTGATTCAACAAAAGGTTGCATATAAAAATAATAAATTTTGTTCCTAGGGAATTTATGAAATTTTTGATTATGAGTTCTTATTTAAATATCATTATGTCGCTGAAGATTCAGAAAGCAAGGGATATTCCAGCAAGTGTGTTGAAAGGGGTTCCCGATTTTTGTACTATATATATCATTTCTAAAGGAAAGATCTCAGCTACACGACCTGCTTCTCGTTCTGCTCCATTCAACCACCCACTTCGCCGGCCGATACTACATCAAGTTAACAGTAGGTCCAGTGCTTCTAGTACACCAACGCAACTGATTACCAGCTCAAGAAGTCAGTTACTCATGAGAACCTTCCATGGCCTATTTGGTTTGTTTTACTTTCTATAATACTTACCTTTTCGTGCAACTAGGTTCTCAACACACAGGTTCAAGATCAGCATCCGAACCACCTTTACATAATATTCAAAGTGACACCACCATGATGAAGTAAGTTAACTAATTGATCAAGTTATCTAGTTACAGTATTTTGAAAGTAACATCATAAGAATATATATTTCTTCTGGTTAGAAATAAATTGTGATAGAAAATTATTAGGTTTGAATCAATGTGGCTAATTTACTTTTTTTTTTCGGTTGAAAACAGATCACCTTTTACTCATAGAAAAGGCCCCAATGGAAAACCATACGAGCTCCCTCCTCCTGATACGGACATATCATTTGTAAGTTCTGGAAGGCCTAGTGTTGACAATATGTTTCCATCGTTCCTTGGTAGCTTTGATAAACAACCTCTATAATTTTCATCGAGAAAGTGTATTACAGAAATTTGTCAAATTTATAAAGCTAGGCCACTTTACATTCTACAATGAGCCTTGTCAATACACTTCATTCTCTAGAACTACAATTCTCATAGAATCAATATGAGAATGAAGTGGTGTCGTCGTCACAAACAACGGTAAAGGGATCTAACTTTTTTTCTTCTAGAAGTCATAATTGTCACAACTGATGATTCCTATCGATATGCAATTGTTGGGTTATTTCTGGAAGTTATTTGTTGAAATTACATGACAAGATCTTGAACTTTTGGTATTTGTTGTCAAATATTACTTCTTGTCAATAAATAAATTAAGCCAAAGCTAGTGACGTTTTTTGTATTTTGATATTTAGAATGAAATTATCTAATACAAGTTGTTAGTGTTAGATATATACCACTGGTTTAAGTGGATACAGTAAAATCTTATAAATCACTATGGAAATAATCTGGACCTGTTGTGTAAGAATTAATTCATTAAAAAATTGAATTTGATATTTGGAGGATTATAATTTTTAACTAAAATGTTTATGCAAAAAAAAAAAACCATGGTGTTAATTCTAAACTCGAAGTTTGAAAAGAGACCCTTCAGATAAAAGGGTTTAGAATTAGTCGATCAAAAACAGAATATATAAAATTTAAGTTTAACAAGGGTGCAAGTAGGAATGGAATAGGGGTTAGTATCGAAGATTAAAAGATACCTATAAGTGAAAATTTTAAATATTTAGGATCAATTTCTTCAGAGTGATGGTGATATAGATCGAGACATTACACATTGGATACAAGCGAGTTGGACTAAATGGAGAATGGCATCGAGAATATTATACGAATGCAAAATTCCTAGCATTCGTTTACAACTTAAGAGTAAATTCTATTGAATAGTAATTAGGCTAGCAATGCTTTACGGGTTTGAGTGTTGGGCAGTGAATTACACACATAAGCAAAAGATGAGAGTAGTAGAAATGTGAATGTTAAGATGGATGTGTGGGTATACTAGGTGTATAAGATGAGCAATGAGCATATTCGTGAGAAGATTGGAGTAGCATCTATTGATGAGAAGATGAGAGAAACACGCTTAAGATGGTTAGGTCATGTGTTAAGGCGACCAGTAGAAGCGCCTATCAGGCGAGTAAATTTTAGAGAGAATAGTCAACATAGGAGGGTTAGGGGAAGACCAAAAAAGATTTGGTGGATAACTTGGAAGAAATATAAAACCCATCTAGGAATTGAAGAAGATATGGTCTATGATAGAACGCAATGAGGTAGCAGGATTTATGTAGCCGACTCTATTTTCCTGATTAAGGTTTGATTTGTTTGTTTATTTGTTTATGCCAAAAAAAAAAAAAAACAAACAAACTTTGCTATACGTTAGTTTTCGTCCCAGTTAGTCTAGAGCATCAAACTAAAACCTCAAATCACCAAGGATGTGGAAGAAAATGCCAGCCTATATCCTAACTGTATATCAACATTTGCTTTTAATATGAAGCATGTTACTCAAAACAAATAGTATAACTACGGTAGAATAAGCAAGTTCATCCTGAGCTATCAATTTGGAGTCAATATTTGTTTTTTTGTTAAGTTCAAATTCATATTTCCCCGAAATTTGATGAAGTGCCATGTTTAATGGGAAAAACTTGGAATTGAGCCAAGAAATGCTTATGGGATTACTCCTATTCATCCTGGAAGTAATATGTGCATGAGAGTGTAATTGCCTATGTACTCATGGAAGTTAATTAATGCAATCTAATTCAACAAATTGGCATACTCCTACAATTCGAAAAGCATCAAAACGACAATAAGAAAGTAAAAGCAAAGAGAAATTTTTAGAACTCTTAAAAGTTCTAGGAAGCGTATTTAGTAATTTGTATAGAGTATGGTTTTCTTCCAAGTATCTGCATCTTGAAAAATGAAAATAGATATTAAATGTACTTTCTAATGATGAATGACCTGAATCTCAATATTTAAGTCAATTTCAATCACTTTACTTTATCTAACACACAAGTATTTTGAAATATGTAGAAGTGAAAATTAACCAACAAATGACAAAAGAATCAACTTCTAAAACAAAAAACTTGTGTGATGAAATGGAACTACTTCATTGAAGTTCAAATTAAATATGAATGAAGAAAAACTTGTGTACAATCTACTCTGGTTGTTTGTATATGGCCAAATATCACGTCTCATCCAAAGTATGATGCCTATTCACCATCATCAATATTTGTGATTATTATGATTATACAATTAGTTTTACCGGTAACCGCTCAAAGGATGAATAAGAAGAATGAGTGCTTTTTCTTTCTAGGAAGAAGAAGGTGTTGGAGGGCCTATACTTGGCTGTTGCGATCGAAGTACCAGTTAAGCAACTTACTAGATCTTATTCATGTTAAAGGTGATGAAAAATAGTGGTTGTGGAGGGTGACGAGCGGTTTAAGAAAGTATAGGATACATAGAGAACTTTTCCTTAGTTCTAGGTTAAAGAACAGTGGAGTTCCTCTTGTTTAAATATTGAATAAGGACTCAGAAGTTCTATTGGAAGACTCTTATATAAGAAGTAGCCATCCCAACAATTCTAATCATAGCAAAAGAATGAGAATTTTCAATTAGGAAGTTGCCATTCCAACATTTCTTAATCATAAGAAAAGAAAGAGAAACTAGAGAGCTATTCAGTGTAGGTGATTCAGTTTACCACGCGGGATCAAAGCAGTGGAGGAAGTAATACATAACACGTAGATGTGAAATAAGGTGTTCTTTTATAAAGGGGATACATTTAATGTATTAGTATTTTCTTCTATTGGAACTTAGGGTCAAATATTAAAGTCAAATTTGATGACTACCTCTCAAGGTAGTTAAGTTCAACTTGACTTCCTACACTTTGTATACATTTTTGCTTTTAGAATTCGCAGTTGTTAGCTTTGTTAGCTATTAAGTTCTCTAAATTATAGGAATACTTAGCCTTTAAAATTATGTATTTTATGCATCTATCATTTTCTATAGCTTCAAAAGGTTGTAATGAAACTATTTTGTTGAGTTTATGATCGTTTTGTGCTATCTTTGAGAAATGAAGGCAGCATCACCTTGGGTGATAATCCTAAGTCTAGTTGGAATTACAAGAATTTCTACTTCTCAGATGTTGGTCTCTTGCTCATTCGTAAACTCCCTATTGTTTCATTATCCTATCTCAAAAATATAACACTCTTCTCATTCTTTTAAGATTCTTAAAAATTCAAGATGAAAATCAGATGTTATCTCCACGCCCTTCTTGGTGATTCATCATTCACCAAGAAGGATAATATCAACTTTAGTACTTTTCCTCCAAGAAATAAAATGGTAAAATTATTGCTCTGAAAGTTTTTTCATTAGTCATTATTATATTCTTTCCTTTTTGTGTTTTATTAATTTCAGAAAAATAAAAACCTAGACTATCAAAACTTAGTCTATCTTTCCATTCCCCATTACCCTTCCTTTCCTCAACTAAATAAATAATCATTTAAAATCCCAAGGGAATAAGGTAGCTAATCCCGCACTTATTTTCTCTCCTTTGAGTTTTTTAAAATTAAGTTTTAAAATTTGTTAGGGCTCCATTCCAAAACCCGGCCTATTTTTTGGTTCTTGTTCTACCGAAAAAGGCACTACTTAATTCTTGAAGGCTGTCCAAATTCAAAAATTATTTTGTCTTCACATATATTTGGTGAAGGAAGTTTTAGAATTTATAAGATGCGAGAATTTGCATATGTTATTATGAATGAAACATCATAAAAGAAATCTACACATATAGACCTAATTACATGTAATTATGTAAAACAATGTGTTTCTAATCAAGAACCCCAATAAAGGAAGTTATAGAAGAAATCAATTAGGTTAGCAATTGATAAAACTTACATTCTTAGGTGGTTGAGTTGATACAAAATTAAGTTTGGAAATCAAATTATCACAACGGCAGGGTGGATGAGATTTGGTGAAATGATTAGCAGTTTGATTAGTAAAAGAGATATGAATCAACCGCACAACATCTTGAATAAAATGTTGATGTAAAAAGTGACAACCAGTCTTGATATCCTAGTTACGGTCATGCAAAACACCATCCTAGGTAATCTGAATGGCATTTTAATTATCAAATCCAAGTATGGTACCAAAGGATCGTGAATATAACAAGAAGTAGAGCCAAATTAGTTTGGTTTAGCATCAGCTATAGCTCAATATTCAACTTTAGTGCTTGATGTTGAGACAACAACTTGCTTCTTACGATGCTAGTAGATGAAAGAGTTACCTAAAAAGAAGCAAAATTCAGTGGTAGAATGTCTATTAGTAGGATTGTCATATAACTCCATGGGTGAGTAAGAAAAAAAAAGGTAAAGACCATGATATAAGGTGTCCTTGAGATACCAAAAAGAACCCGAAGAATAGCCGAAAAGTTAATGCTCTGAGGGGCGCCCATAAATTTGCTAACAATGTAAACTACATAAGAGATACCAGAACGAGTAATAAAACCAAACTGTTGACCAACTACAGATACAAAGTAGGAACACCAGGGGGAGAACTATCTTGAGCTGTGAGATGAACATTAGGTTGAATTGGCATAGGTGCAGTCTTATTGTTAGACAAGACAACTAAAATTATAATGTTATAAGCTGGTTTTCTTAATAATATCCATCAAATTTGGAAGAAATTCCATGACCCAAAAAATAATTAAGAGCACCAATATCTTTCATCAAAGTGTTGACTGAGATACTGCTTAAGTTCCATAATGTCTTACAGATCAATACCAGTAATAATCATATCTTTGATACAATGTATTACAAGCAGAGAGAATTTATGTATGTAATTATGAATGAAATATTATGAAAGGAACTACATATATAGTCCTAATTGCCTGTGGTTAAGGAAAACAATGTCTTGCTAACCGAGAAACCAAATAGAGGGAAGTATACAAGAAATTAATTATGTTAGCAATTGATACAATTTACATGAAAACCTAAAAGTAGAATGGTAGTGCAATAATGATAATCATGCTAAAACCGCATGGTCATTTGTTTCTCTTAGATTTCTTTTATCTAGCTAGGGGGAGGAGAAAAGATTGCAACGTCAATCTATTGAATGTTTCACATATATACGTGATGTTCAAAGAAGGCACACCTTCTGTGGAACAAAAGTTCTGTTACCATCATCCACTTCTATTTTCAATTTCACCATTATTATTATTTGTGATACTGTACACAGGTTGATGTGGAAGCAGAAATGAGAAGGTTGAAATTGGAGCTCAAGCAAACAATGGAAATGTATAGTACAGAAATTCCTAAATTCAACCTTGCACTTTCAGAGAAAACAAGGCATGGAAAACTCTAGGAAATCTATTCAAAATTAATTATTGTATGCATGATCTGACATGTTACACATTTGTAGGCCGTGGAGCTTATCATCGATGGAAAATGGAAGAACAACAAAGACTAGAGGAGGCGCGACTAGCCGAAAAAGCTGCATTGGCACTTGCAGAAAGAGAAAAGATCAAGTCTAGGGCAGCCATAGAGAATGCTGAGGCAGCTCAAAGGATTGCAGAGCTTGAAGCTCAAAAGAGGATTCATGCAGAAATGAAAGCACTTAAAGAGATAGAAGAGAAAAACAAAGTATTAAATAAATTACAAGATCTGTATGTTAGGTATCGGATATACACGATTGATGAAATTGAAATTGCAACGCAATATTTTGACAAGTCTCGTAAGATTGGAGAAGGAGGTTATGGACCAGTGTACAAGTGTTATCTGGACCATACACCAGTTGCAGTCAAGGTCCTCCGCCCTGATGCTGCTCAAGGAAGATCACAGTTTCAGCAAGAGGTATGTGACTCAAGGGAAAGAATATCTTTGAATAATCAATATGGTAGTTCATAAGCACCCTTTAATATACTAGTATGGAAGCACGTGCTTTGTATGTTCGAAAATACTAATTTTTTGATTTTTATTGCTATGAATTAAAAAGTAAAGATGTTATAATCTAACTGTTTGATAAATTTAGGTCAAAAATTTTTTGCTTATATGAATTTTGTTTCAATGTTTAATTAAGTTAAAATTTTTATAATTCGTATGAGTTTAAAAAAATATTTTCTCATAGGTGATTTTTATGCATTTTCTTTAGATATAACTTTGTTGGAAATATAAGAGATTTGTTTAGTTTAATAGTTCTAATTGTTTCTTGTAAATAACACATCTACCTTGCAATTTTTAAAATAAAAATCCATTTTCTCGATTGAGAATTATTGAAGCATGCTATAATGAGCTCATTGGTTTACTCTATTTAATTTCAAAAATAGGAAAATTTAAAATATCATCAAACTGGAGTATAATATATGATAGGAAATATATTAAAGTTTTTTTATTATATCTTGTTATGTAAGTTTAATAATAAAAAAGGATAGTGTAGTTTTGAAAAATATTGGCATTTTATAGAGTTTATTGGAACCATTTATTATCATCCATTATTCAACTTTTATCCTAACAACTTTGGATTTATCAAGTGCATTAGGGTACTTAATTATTTTGAATCCCTATACCTCTAGATGGAACCAACTTGATGAAGGAAACATTCATGTGCAAATACTAAATAGAATTTCTTATTTAGGAAAAAAAATTTCTCTTAAATATATAGTTTGCACAACTATAGAAATTGATCATAAAAATAGAAAGAAAAAGTGAAAAATACTATACTACTATTTAGCAATTTATACGGGAAATTAAGTTTAACACTAATTATATTATGTTAAAACTATCAATCTATATATTAGTAAATTAAAAGGTAAATATTTAATATTATAAATTTTGTTTGAAAAAGTACAATAAACATTTAGTATTTAGGTTTTATTAGAAAAAGGACACTTTAATTAAAATCTAGTTAGTAACTAATTTGATATCTTATTTTTAATAACTAATTTGCGTCATATCCTATTTTTCAGTATGTCATCTATACAATTACTAATATTTAGCATTAGATATTTATAGGTCCAAAAATAATAATAATAATTTTTTGTAGGAGGACAATAATTATGTATAAAGAATTTTAGCTAATATTATTTAGGAACTAATTTTAGATTATAGGAAAAGCATAACTTAGATTAAATATGTGTTAATTATTCAATGCATGAAAAGGGAACTAAGAATAAAGTAAGAATTGCAAGATAAGGATTATATTCTTTTAAGAAAAATAAAATAAGTGTAGATCACATTTTTCACCCCCTTTCCTACTTATCCAATTAGTTTAACAATAATCGAAAAGATAGGTTCTATATTGTATTTGTTTTTTAGAAATCAAATTCTTTTCATATTTTGAACAACAAATCTCTTTCATTATTACAAAGTCTAGACAATAATATAAGAGACAAAATAAATGGCATTAGTCTCTTATACAACATGTTGACAATATCTCTTATAGGATAATGTCGTTTATTGATTCAACTTTAGATGGCCTTGAGGCTTTTAACTAATTTTATGTCTCCTTTGTTCATTTGTTTTTTTTTTCCTTTTTGTATCAAAAATAGAAAAATATTTCAAAATTATTTTCTCAAAAGATTCTAAAGTTTTATACGTGATAGATACTATTTTTTCTGTTTAAAGATAATTCCTACTACAATTATTTAGCTTAATTTCTAATCCTAAAAATGTTTTACTTGCATACTTGTATAATTTCTAAAATTCATCCTTAAAAAATGGATATTAAATATAACTCTCTATTTTGTACAAATCTTATTCTAACATTACAGTAATCACTACAATTGAAAATATATTTTAAAATTGTATGCTTTTAAAAAGTTAATTGTATTTTGTTGTAGCGAAATACAGTTTGGATGGAAAATTAGAATAAATTTTCAGTTTAGAGGGTTTGATAATCTTTTAGTTTTGAGGGCCATACATTTGTTTTGAATTTTGAAAACCAAATTGAGGCTCTTCCATTGAATTTGGAGGACTATATTGGAATATTTTTTCAATTTGGAGGTTCAAATCGAGACGACTTTAATTAATTTAAAATTTCATATTAAGATTTTTCTTAGTTTGAATGACCAAAATGGTATTTAACTCTTTGGAATTAAACTAATCTTGTTTTCCTTGTTTTCCTTTATTTGTCAAACGAATTTTTCTTTTTCTGTTAATATTTGTTAATAAAAATTAGTTTCTTTAATTGCATATAAATGTTGCCTAGTCTATTAATGTACCCACAACATATATATGTTAATAATAATCATATGCATAATTCTATTTGATAAGAAATTTTATTTCATTAAGTTTTTTTTTTTTTTGATAATTTTATTTAATATTCATCTTCAATTTCTAATCTATCCCAAAATTCTTATCTATGAGAAAATTAGCTTTAATCAAATTTAATTCTAAATGAAATCTCAAAAAGTTATTATTATTTCATGTGTAACTTTTTAGGATTTTTTCTCTTTAAGTGTCCCGAGGAATATAGGTGAAACCTGTAAATTTATTTTCCAAGTAAATTTTATGTTTTATTATTGCTTGATTTCTAAAACCCATCCCAAAGAAATATTTCCTACTCTTCTTTAATTTCTAAAATTCATTCCTAATATTCTATTACATAAGGAAAATTATTTCAATCAAATTTATTTCCTAGTATGAAGTTTTAAAAGTAGATTTTATTTATTCTTTTATTCTTTGAGGAGTATTTACATAAATAGCATAAAATATATATATAAAGGTCATTCAAGTTGAGAACATAACAAGTCATTAAATTTTATAGTGAGGGTCACTTGGGAAAGAAAATCTAAAACTAAATCAAACTTTTTGATTTATTATAGTATATATTCAATTAATATTGTAAATAACTTTATTTAATATTCATCTTTTATTTCTAAATCTATCTTAAATTCTATTCTATAAGGAAATTTAATTCTAAATATAAGTCTAAAAAAATTAGTTTTATTTTCTGTGTACCTTTTAGGGATTTTTTTTTCTCATTAAGGGTCCAAAAATATATATAAAATATGTAAAGAATTTTATTTTTTATTATTCATTGATTTCTAAAATCCATCACAAAAAAAATTATTTTCTACTTTTCTTTAATTTCTAATACTCATTCCTATTATTCTATTAAATAAGAAAATTTACTTTAATCAAATTTATTTCCTAATATGAAGACTTAATAGTAGGTTTCATTTCCTCTTTTGCTCTTTGAGGAATATTTATATAAATAACCTAAATAACTATAAAAAAGGCATTCAAGTTAGGAGACATAACAAAGTAATTAAATTTCATAGTAAGAGTAACTTTTGAAAGAAAATATAAATCACTAAATCACATTGACTCTTTTAATATAGCATAGATAGATAGATTCATTATTTTGATAATAAAACTAACGGGAAAATATGCTACATAAAAAATAATAATAATAATAAAATAAAATAAAATAAAAAACCATACTTTCATTCTTTAGTAACATATCAGACTTTTATCTGATTTCATTCTCATTTTGTAAACAAAAACCATAATTTTGTTTTGTATAAAGAAAAAATTGTTTTCAATATTTTAGAGTTCGGGATGAAATAATTCTCGAGTCTATATATTCAGATACAAATGATCATTATTGTTAAAATTTCATGGTAGACAATGTGCTCTATGAAATAATATTGTTAAACTTCCACCATGCCTTATTGTATTAAAAGGACTTTGCCACATTCTTGGGCTATTGTAATCTAGTATCTTGCCATTTGTTTTCCCAGGTTAAAGTATTAAGCTGCATACGGCATCCAAACATGGTGCTTCTTTTGGGAGCTTGTCCTGAATATGGTTGCTTAGTATACGAGTACATGTCGAATGGTAGTTTAGAGGATCGGTTGTTTCGGAAAGGAAACACCCCAGCACTTCCCTGGCAACATAGGTTTAGAATTGCTGCTGAAATTGGTACTGGACTTCTTTTCCTCCACCAGACCAAGCCAGAGCCACTAGTTCACCGTTGGATCTAAAGCCTGCCAACATCCTACTTGATCGCAACTATGTTAGTAAGATAAGTGATGTTGGCTTAGCGAGGCTTGTGCCTCCATCTGTCGCAGATGCTGTAACTCAATACAGAATGACATCAACAGCTGGAACTTTCTGTTACATTGATCCTGAGTATCAACAAACAGGCATGCTTGGGGTAAAATCTGATATATACTCCCTAGGGATCATATTTTTGCAGCTACTAACTGGAAAACCACCAATGGGTTTGACTCACCATGTAGAGAGGGCAATTGAGAAGGGGACCTTCGCTGAGATGCTGGATCCAACTCTTTCTGATTGGCCCATTGAGGAAGCTTTAAGTTTTGCCAAGTTGGCACTGAAATGTTCTGAGCTAAGAAGGAAAGACAGACCAGATCTTGGCAAGGTTGTCATGCCAGAGTTACAAAGACTAAGAGCATTTAGCGAAGCAAAAATGTCTTACTCACTTGAGTACAATGCAGGTCACTCACCCATTCAGAAACCAAGTTTCCATGTCTCGAGTAAGTTCATGCACAAGTTCTAATTTTTTTTTCTTTGAAATCATTTATGAAGTGCAAATCCTTGAACAAATTTGTAGAAAAACACTTAGTAACTTATATTTGAAATTTAATGACGTAGGCAACAACTAAATATAAATATAGTATATGTAAGATAAATCCAAGGAACTTATTTTCGAGCAAAATCAGATCAGCTTGGTGCGTATGATGAAATGCTAAATAATTTGTTGTATATTGACTTCTTAGTCTGCTTCTTTTTCCTCTTTAATTCTTGCCATGCTACAAATTGAAGTTCAACCATGTTAGAAACTGTAGAAAGCTAAACATTCATGTGCATACGTGAAATATTAGCGATCTATTTTAATGAATGATAACACTTCTTGACTTTTGTTAGTATAGTATATTGTCATTATCAAGAAGGGAAAATCAAAGAATTCATAATAAACAAAACTCCTATAATTTATTCCCTACAAACAAAATATTATACCACAATCTAGCAATGCCCAATGGATTTTTCAGAATAATCTCTCTGCTGTAAAAATGTCTATACTCATTGCTCCAGTCCTATCTTTTAGAGTAAATCTTGTCAAACAAAAAGAAATGAAAAATTTGTCACTCATTTCATGTAGGATTCTTTCTCCTTATACCATGTTTACTCATTTAAAGAAATTGATGTCATGTTAAGACATGAAATAGATTTTTGCATCTTCATAGTGAATATTATTTACAATCTTAATTATGTAGTCAAGATCATTATTTTTATAATGATTTGAGCAGGACGAATTGAGTATCCCCCAACAGGACAATGTAGCTTTGAAAGCTCTAAAAGTCAGACATTCTGAAGTTCCTGATTGATCGACTAAAGTCTACTCATGTAATTACCTGTTTACTTTTTAGGACTAAATTGTAAAAATATAATATAGTCCTAAATGAATGAAGGGTAAAATGGTTTGCCACATTAAATCCCTATGGTTTGGAAAATATGCAACTTACTGCTTTGTTTGTCTTTAGACTTTTTTAAAAATCGCCGGAAACTGTCTAAATTAATACTTATTTGTGAAATGTGATTTTTTTCTGTTATAAGATTTAATTGTGTAGATGCATATTGGGGTAAAATTGACATTGAGGGATTTAATGATTAATTTGACAATAAAATCTAGAATCCAATTGAAAGAAGAAAAAAGAGGCCTAAACCTTCAGCTTCCCTTCCTCTTTCCCACACAATCTGCCATCCCGGCCATTACCACTCCCATCTCGGCCTGCTAGCATCTTCCATCACCTACGTAACCGTCACCCACCTACCCACTCCCACTCCAAATTTGTCACCTTAATCTCGACCCCCGTGCAAGATTTGCCATCCTATTCCTCTCCCACAATCCAACCCCATCACCTCTTGCCACTCCTACCTAATTGCCAGACACATTTTCGCCACCTAGCTCTACCTCCCAACTATGGTTTGCCACATTACATCCCTACAGTTTGGAAAATATGCAAGTTACTGCAATGTTCTTTTATTAGACTATTTTGTGATATCTGTCCTTAACCAATTGAAGTGTAGAGCAATGTATATTGAGGTAAAATTAAAGGTGACAAAGTTTCGGGGCTAAATTGATACTAAAAGAAGTCAAATTGGAAAGGAGAAAAAAAATCCATATCTTTGCTCAATTTGCTCTTTCCTACACTCCATCTTAGCCCTGCTAGCAACTCTCTCACCCAAATAACCGCCACACTTCTACCACTCCTGTTCCAGTTCTGTCATCATAGTCTCCACATCCATACAAGATTCGCCACCCTACTTCTCTCCCACAATCCAACCCTGTCACCTCTTGCCACCCTGCCCAACTGCCACCCACATTTCCCCCACCTATCTCCATCTCCTACAGAAACCGAATTTCGATGCAAGGTATGTGTCTGTTTGGGTCAAAAATCAAAAAGTGGTCAAATTTTGAAATTCGAACTCCATGGGTGAAATCGTTTTTTTATTTTTCAAAACTTCTCATTCCATGAATTTATGAAGCCTATCTATAAAATTTGGACTTCTGCTGGTTCATTATCTAATGTACATCATGTTTCAAAGAAAAAAAAAAAAAAGATGACAACAAAGAGGTCATTTTGCCTAACATTGATGTTTAAGTTTCAAAATATTTTTTTTATGTTTCAAACATTCCAGTAAAACTTGGTGGCTTTTGGAGTTTGTTTGACGTAATTTTAATTTTAGTACCCTTTGGCACTAGCAAGCTTTTCAAGACAGCTATCTAGTTCACTGATTCAAGTTTGTAAAATCAATTTTAATGTCTTTAAGCAGCTTTGCAAATTTTGGTGACCTCCCATATCCGTTTTAATATAGTTTTTACTTTTCAGGATTCTTTTTTCCGGACGAACTTTCCAAAAAGTAGCTTTTTGGGTATTATTTTCGAATGAAAATATTTTATGACCATAAAATAAAATATTGGAATTTTTAACAAAGTTGCAAGATTTTTAGAGTAATATAACTATTTTTCGTTTTTCTAATGTTTTGACTTATATCACATTTTTTAAAAAGTTGGGTTACAGGTATTATTTAGGATAAAGTTTTTTCTTAAGCTCTGTAATTAATACTAGATTGCACTTGTGAAATTTTGGTAATTTAACAATTTCACATTTTAGAACATTTTGTCAAAATTTACAAATTGAGACATGGGATTTAATGAGCTTAAATGGGTTATTTTTTCTGCATTTTGAGCCCCAAAATAAAGCATAATTTTTTTCCAAATTAAAATAGGAAATACATCTCTTAAAACTTTAAAATCTTCTTAAAAATTTTAATCACCAAAAAGAGAAAAATACTTTCCTATGTAAATAACAAAAAAGTAATAAAATAAAGGGGTTGTAGGTAACTGACTTTTCTCCTCGCTTTTCTCTCTCTTCCTTGCTCATATTTCCTAATTTGAGAAAAAACAAAAAAGGGACAATTTCAAAGAAAATGAATCCTACTATTTTGGTAAAAGGTATATTTTCACTGTTTTCTCTCCTTTTTCTCTCTCCTTTTTTTCTGTCCTTACTCTTGACTACACTGTCTCTCTCCCTAGCCAACACCATTTTGGTTCTTCATCTTCTTTCTTTCTCACCTTCATACATTAACACATATTCGCAAAAAAAGGGTCAATGCCATTTTCTCCTTTCAAAGTGAGTAAAAGTATCAATATGACCCTCTACACTAACAAATTCTCAATTTAGCCCTCCAAACTGGAAAAGTTTTCTATACGGTCCTCCAAATTGAAAATGCATTTTCATACTGTAAAAAGTACTACAATATTGCCCCTTAAACTAAAAGAGTCTCAATCTGACCCTTTAAATTGAAAAGTTATTCTAACATGACCCTTCATTTCAAATACATAATACAAGTGTGCAATAGTATTTTTGGATTGTATAAATATTATTATTCTTCTTTCACTTATAAAAATAAATCTCCATCTTTCTCTTTGGTTTATGCATAAGCCATTTTCCCTTTTTTTAAAAGTTTATATAAAGAAACTAAAGGATTTTAGTATTTTTAATAATGACTCATACCACTACTGCTTTTTCTATTAATTTTACACCCAAAGAAAGTCAGATTTATAACTAATTAAATCAATGGTAGAGGATTTTGGGTGCCACAGACCAAAATCCATTGTGCCCTTTAAGTATCTAAAATTCCTTGTTACAGCCATTAAGTGTGATTCTTTAGGGCAAGATTGAAATCTAGTACATAAACAAACAGCAACCATAATATCTTGTCTGCTAGCCGTTAAAAAAAGTAGGCTTCCGATCATACCTCTATAGAATTTTTCATCAACACTATTACCTCCTTCATCTTTATCAAGTTTGGTTGAGGTGCACATAGGTGTACCAACTTGTTCGCAATCTTCCATTCCGAATCATTTGAGTAACTCCTTTGTGTACTTGATTTGTGTAATAAAAGTCTCTTCTTTTGTTTGGTGAACTTGTAGTTGAAAGAAAAATTGTAACTTTTCCATCATACTCATCTCAAACTCTTTTTGCATCAAGTGTGAGAAAATCCTTGCACAAGCTTTCATTAGTTGCACCAAAAATTATGTCATCAACGTAAATTTGAACAATTAGCAAACCATTGGAATTTATTTTGGTAAAAAGAGTGGTGTCAATGGCACCTCTTTTAAATCCATTTTCAATCAAAAAATCACTTAGTCTTTCATACCAAACTCTTGCAGCTTGTTTCAAACCATATAAGTGCTTTGGAGAGTTTGAAAACATGATTTGAAAAATTTTTATATTCAAACCGGGAGGTTGTCCAACGAAAACTTCTTGATCAATGAAACCATTTAACAAGGCACTTTTGACATCCATTTGAAATAATTTGAAATCATTAAAACATGCATATGCGAGAAGCATGCGAATGGATTCTAATCTAGCAACGGGTGCAAAAGTTTCATCAAAGTCAATACCTTCTTCTTGAGCAAAACCTTTAGCAACAACAAGTCTAGCTTTGTTCCTTATGATTTCACCTTTATCATTTAATTTGTTTCTAAAAACCCATTTTGTTCCAATTACAAGATGAATTGATAGTCTTTCAACTAAGGTCCATACGTTGTTTTTCTCAAATTGACTAAGTTCATCTTGCATGGCAATGACCCAAGATTCATCATTTAAAGCATCATCTACATGTTTAGGTTCAATGTGAGAAAGGAATGCACAATTACTATTTAAAGGTTTGTGAGATCGAGTTTTTACCCCATCGGATAGATCACCAATGATCAAATCTTGATGTGTCTAGAGACAAATCTCCATGCTTTTGTAAGATCTTTTGGAATAACCTCGTTCTTTTCTTCTTCTTCATCTACTTGATGGTTGTTGACATCATTGCTTGATGTGATCTCTTGATGATCTTCATGGATAGTGAGCTTCTCAATCTTCTTTTGAATACCTACATCATCATCTTCACATATATTCTTTGAGATAACATCATTAGCTTCATCAAATGTAACATGTACAACTTCTTCAATCAAAAGTGTTCTTCTATTGTATACTCGATATGCTTTCTTGTCACTAGAATATCCTAGAAAAATTCCTTCTTCCGATTTTTTGTCAAATTCACCAAGATTTTCTTTGATTTTTAAAATAAAACATTTACAACCAAAAACTTTAAAATAGCTCACAACAGGTTTTTTACAAAACAAGAGTTCATAAGGAGTTTTGTTTAAAATAGATCTCAACAAAACTCGATTCATAACATAACAGGCCGTGTTAACAGCTTCGGCCCAAAAATATTGTGGTAAATCACATTCACTAATCATAGTTCTAACGGTTTCTTGAAGTGTTTTGTTGAGGAACTCTAACAACCAAAAATTCATGTGAAATACCGTTGTGATCACAAAATTTGGGAAAGCCTCCAAATTTAAATTTGGCACCATTGTCACTTCTTAATCAAGTGATTTTTATATTAAACAAATTTTGAATTTTAGAAAACAATTTTACAAAAGCTTCATTTTAGTGAACAAGAAATAATACCCAAGTATACCTAGAATAGTCATCCACAATCACAAAAGCATATTTACAACCACCAAGACGAGCATATTGAGTTGGTCCAAACAAGTCTAAGTGCAATAATTCTAAAGGTTGAGAAGTAGACACACAATTCTTTGGTTTAAAGGAAACTTTAACTTGTTTACCAAATTGACATGCATCACAAATTTTATTTCTCAAAAACTTAAGTTTTGGCAAACCTCTTACCAATTCCTTCTTTGCAAGTTTATCAATTAAATCCATATTAAAATGACAAAGTCTTCTATGCGAAAGCCAAGGATCATCTATGGAAGCGGTAAGACATTTTACATTGCTATACTAATTTTGTCAAGGTGAATCACATAAACATCATTGTGCCTAGCACCCTTAAATAAAACAACATGATTTTTATCAAGAATAAGACATTCATTTTTGGTAAATAACACATATAAATTTTTATCACAAAGTTGACTTACACTCAATAAATTGTAGTTCAAATTATCAACAAGAAGCACATTCTTAATCAAGGTTTCACCATTTTTACTTAATTCCTACATCACTAATGCCAATTTGATTTTGCTTTATTGTTATCCCCAAATGTTACTTTTCTACTATTTTTGGATTTGAGGTTTGTGAAGAGAGAAGCATCACCCATCATGTGTCTTGAGCATCCACTAACTATGAACCACTTAGCATTGTTGGTGATGTTAAGTACCTACACAACAAATCAATTGATAACTTTTGGTACCCATATTTTCTTGGGTCCATTAGAGTTAGTGAGATTGCTATTAATCCATATGGTTTTCATTCCAAGTTTCTCATTTTTCTTGACATAGCACATATTCTTGATATGTCCATGTTATTGGCAATACTTACAAATAATATTTTTATTTCCATATAAAGAGGATTTTGATTTTACAAAACATAAGTCATCCCTTCTAAATATGACAAAATTTTTGTTGATCAATACATTTCTATTTCTTTTCAAATCAACAACATTTTCTCTTTTTCTAGTTAAGAGAACATTCAAATCATCCAATCTTTTCTTCAGATAGAAGGCTTGCTCTTCCTTGACCTTTGATTTCACATGCATTCTTTTCTTCAAGTCACTATTTTCTTGTGATAACCTATTATTTTCATTCACAAGTTTAGAGTTAGCATTTAATAAAGCATTTGATTTCTTTATTAACACCTTATTTCTAGCATATGATTCCTTTAAGATATCATGCAATTTTCAAATGAAAATTTCAAGATCATTATCATCATTTTCATCATTGGAGTCATAGTTAGAATTTACCTCATCATTTCCAATGGCCATAAAGGCCATTTGTGTTGATTCCATTTCCTCTTCAACTTCTCGTTCGAAATTGTAATCATCCCATGTGATTTGAAAGTTGTTGAAGCGGGGCTTTCTTTCTTCCTTCTTTTTCTTGGAAGGACACTCATTTGCAAAGTGTCTGCGTTGACCGCATTCAAAGCACTTTTCATTTTGCTTCTTCATTTCTAGCTTAGTCTTCCCTTTGAAATTATTTGAATTGGTAGCTCCACCTCTGGCTCATTCTCCGTTTGTTGATGTAATGTTTAAGAAATCAAATTTGGTGATGAGTGCAAAATCTCCTTCATCAAGATCTTCGTCTTCTAAATTGATGGAGCCATTTTCATCCTTTTCTTGAGAGGTCTTTAAGCAATGCTCCTCTTTGGTCTTGCTTCCTCATCATCCAACACTTTGGCTTTTATCTTCAATTCATAAGAAGTAAGAGAGTTGATTAGTGATTCAATAGGCATCTAATTTAAAGGACAGTAGCCTACTCTATAGCGATTGTTTTGGCCTCCCATTCTTTGGATAGAGCATTCAAGATTTTTCTATTTTTTTCACCCAAAGAATACTCCTTACCCAAGGCTTCAAGATCCTTAATGATGTCATTGAACCTACAATAAATTTTGTCAATATTTTCATGTGGTTCCATCTTGAAGGACTCATACTTGGCAACAAGTAAGGATTTCTTTTACTTTCGAACATCATCGCTCCCTTTATGGATTTCCTTCAATTTATTCCAAAACTTTCTTTACATCTTTTGATATATCCCTTGACACGAGTTGAGCTGTCTATCCAAGGCATTGTATAGCACATTCATATCTTTTGCAAACTTTTGAAGTTTGCCTTGTCTTATGGAGTGAGCTCATCCTTGTCTTTTCTCTTCTTCCATTTGTATGATCATTAATGATGGTAGCTTCAAAGGGACCTTCATTTACAACATACCACAAATCAATATCAATAGATTGCAAAAATATTTTCATTCTATCTCTCTAACTAATAAAATTTGTCCCATTAATAGGGGGCCTAGTCATGGATTGACCCTCAAAAAATAGACATTGTTGGTTGCCATAATAGATCTTTTCTCAAAAGCAATTTAAGCAATAAAATGAGACCTTGCTCTGATACAAATTCTGGGTCCCAAAGCAACCTAAGGGGGCGTGAATTAGGTTTCAAAAAATATTTTTATAAAGATTGAACTTATTGAGATTTTTTCACTAAATAATATAATGAAGATGGAATCAATGAAGTTCTCTAGGGAATGTAAAGAAAGTAAGAAAGGAGATTAAACAAACAATACTTCCAAGCTAACAAGCTTGAAGTATTAATCTACTATAATGCTTCACAAACTTGGTGAGCCAATAATCTTTACAAAGTAGGACAATTCTTGCTCACACTAAAACTCTTTTAGTTGAGCCAAAAATTTTACTCACAACCTCACTTTTGTACAAGATTATCACTCCACTCAAAATTTTGAATTGCACTCTAAACTACATACTAATACAATATAGCACTATAGCCAATTTGCATCAAATTGCTCTTTTGTAAGGCTTGTATTCAATGTATTAGATTCTCCTTACAGAACAATAGAGCATGTATTTATAGGAGCAACAAATTGTGGTTATAACTACTTCCAAACGGCTCAATAATAAATGCACAAAAACTAGCCGTTAAGGTTTCGGACATCCGAGATAAAGATGGTACGTCCGACACAGCGTCTGATCTCAGTATAGTTGGTGAAGGATGTCGTTCGAACGGCTCGTGCATGCATCCGTTTCATCGTTCGGACTGGGTTTTAGATGGTCATGTTTGTCCAAAGCAAGATTTGTTCGGACAGTTGTATGTGTCCATTGAGGAGCTAGAAGAAGTTTGCTTTCTGCCAGTCCATTCGGAGGGTGAAATGCGTCCGAGTGAATCTGTATCGGTCGCTCCCATTCATCCAAGAGAAGTGGCATAGTTCAGACGGTGTACTGCGTCCGAACGACCTGTTTCCAACAAAAAATATAGCAGACCTGCACAGCTTATTTTTAGAGTTTAGTGCTTATGTCATCATCAAAATAAGGTTTGGGAAACATCAGCTAGTTTTTTAGCATTTATTATTGAACCGTTGTGAGGTGGTTACAACCCAATTTATTACACCTATAAATACCAACTCTGATGATAATGTAAAATCAATCTTACACATTGAATACAAGAAAGAAGAAAAGAAATTTGAGTGCAAATTAGATATTGAGCAAAATTGTATTAGTGTGTACTTTAGAAGTGCATATTCAAAAATATTGAGTGGAGTGATAATCTTGTACAAAAGTGAGGTTGAGAGTAAAATCCTTGGCTCAACTAAAGAGAATTGGTGTGAGCAAGGATTGTCCTAATTTGTGTACATTTGAGATTATTGGCTCACCATATTTAAGGAGCATTCTAGTGGATCAACACTTCAAGCTTGGTAGCTTGGAAGTGTTGTTTGATTAAATCTCTTTCTTTACCTTTTCTATACTTCATAAGTTTAATTGTTTTCATCTCTATCAGTCTACTTGTTAGTGCAAAAGATTTTATAAGTGCATACTTTGCAAAGTAATTTTTTAGGAAACCTAATTCACCCCCTCCTCTTAGGTTGCTTTGGGGCCAACATATCTAACCTCAACCAATTAAAGCATACTAAAATACATGAAAGTAAAGAAAAACTTGGAAAGCAAATAAAGCTAAACTAGGCATGAAAACTAATGAAAGAATTTGAGTAAAAGTTTATAGATGGAATGCATGTAAAGGAAACGATGTTTAAGCTTAAGTAAGCATGAAATAAATGCATACAAAAGTATATTAAACATAAATGGAAGTCTTACAACTAGAAGATTTGACCTTAAAACACAGAACAAAAGTTGGATAGGAAAGATCATGAAGAAGACCTTCGCTACAAAGCTCTTCCCCAATTAGGATGGAGTAAAGAAGGAAAAACAAGGGTGGCTAGTTTAGGGTTTTATCCCTTATGGTCCTAGATATAGCTGGTATATGGTTTGGGATTGAAAACACAAGAATACCCTCAAAAATCAGCTTGAAATATGCAAAATTGCATTTCCTACTGGTGGTTTGCTGAAGTTGATTCTTCTTTATCTGTTGCATTTGCTGTCGGCCAAGGGTGATCTGCCTCCCTTGGTTGGTGCCCAAGGATTACTTTAAGGTCGCTTCATCGGTGGCAAAAGGGCCCTTGGCAACCCCCATACAGTTTTAATACATGTTAAATAACACCAAATAAACACTAAAACACTAAACAAAACACTGAAAAAACTCCCACCTCGGTGAAGGAGGTTCAGAGACTCACCGGTAGAATGGCGGCCCTAAATCGATTCCTGTCCAAATCAGCAGAAAGGGGCCTGCCGTTCTTCCGGCTCTTAAAGAAGACTGAGGGTGTTCAATGGACCGAAGAAGCTTGTAAAGCCTTTGAAGAGTTTAAAGAATACTTGGGTACCTTGCCGAAGCTCGCATCTCCACAAAAAGGAGAGTCGCTAAACCTGTATGTCTCGATTGCCGAACAGACTGTCAGCTCGGTTCTTTTGAGACAGGATGAGCAAGGCAACCAATGTCCTGTATACTTTGTAAGCAAAGTGCTTCAAGATCCAGAAAGGACCTACACCCCCATTAAAAAGGTAGCCTTCTCGTTGGTGGTGTCGGCTCAGAAACTAAGGTCCTATTTTCATGGTCACAAGATAATAATTTTGACCAACCTTCCTTTGAAAAATATCTTGAGCAAACTAGATGCTTTCTTAAAATGCTAAAATGGTCTGTATAGAGCTATTTGAATTTGACATAGAATTCAGGCCTCGGACCGCAATGTCTACAGAGAGGCTTTGGCAGACTTCATTGCAGAAAACTGTGGCATCGAGAGGATTGACCTCATCACGGTGACTGATCCAGCATTCTGCAGAAAATGAGAGAAGATCTCCCATGGGAGCTTCATGTTGACGGAGCTTCGTGTGAGTCCAGAGCCGGGGCAGTGATAATAATCTGATCCCTAGAAGGGGACCATCTCACTTACGCCCTCAGGTTCGGATTCAAGGCAACAAATAACGAGGTTGAGTATGAGACCCTCATCTGTGGGACAGAAATGGCCCACCATATGGGTGCCAGAACCTTAAAGATTCATTCAGATTCTCAGCTAGTTGTAAATCAAAGCCTGGGAAATTACGAAGCTCGGGACGTGATTTTGAAAAGGTACCTAACCGAGGTCAAAAGCTGGATTGAAAAATTTAAAAAGGTGGACATCATTAAAATTGCCCGAACCAGAAACACGCACGCTGTAATTATGCTTTGTCAAAATTAGCCTCGGCAATATACTCGCATTTAACGAAAGAGATCTTGGTAGAACTGCGAGAATGCAGGTCTGTTGACTTCTCTGAAAGAGTCTCTTGTGTCCAAACAGATCTCGATTGGATGGGACCCATAATAAATTACTTGAGTAACGAGAAGCTTCCCGAAGATCCTGCTGAAGCTAGAAAGATCAAGTACAGAGCCGCCAAGTATACTCTTTGTGCGCAACAAAATATTTCGAGTCTGTAAAAATTGAACAAACAAGAAATATAATGATAAAAATATGGATATATGAATAAAAGATTACAATCTCTAGGATATTCTCAATATGGGGAAAAAATTTCTTCGATTCTTTACTTCAGATGCGATCCGAGGGCTTCACAGCTTATTCTTGAATCAAATATTGAATTCTTCACGTCTTGATATGGGAGACCTGAAGAACGCTTGATGAAAATCTTCAAACCTTGATATATGGAAGACTTGAAGAGAAAACTTGAAGACTCGTAAAGCTTTCACAGCTTGCAGACTTCAGGAATATGTATGTCTGTGTATCTGTGTATATCCCTCCGTGTCCGTGTATCTGTCTCTCTGAGGGATGACCCTTATTTATACATGCATGGAAGGGAGCAAGGTAGAAGACTTGTAGTACATGTGTAACCTCTTACTTGCATACCAAGAAACAAATTCTTATCTCTTTACACACATAAGAGATATTAATACATAAGGACTGTACTACTTTGATATTATCTCCTTATTTTAATTTATTAATAAAGAGATAAATACTAGAGTACATATATCCTTATTGGCCAAGTCTTGTAGACATGTGACATGGCACAATTTAATTGGAAGAGCGACACAAATTCATTTGATTGGTCGAACCACCTCATCTTGACATGTGGAGTAATATAATTGGTTTTAAATTAACCAATATTCCAATATATATATATATGACATATGGCATTATTTAATTGGACCATAAATATGCCAATTAAATTAATTTATAGACAAATGTATCTTGATAATTTTACTTGAAATAAAATTTCATTGTCTACACTCTTATCGACAGAATCTTGTATAAAAAAGCATACTTGTGCCCCCTGTTGAGATGCCTCGCACCATTTGAAGCTAACTATGTGTTACGAGAGGTACAAGAGGGCATATGCGGAAGTCACGTCGGTCCCCGGAGTTTAGCTCGCAAAGTCTTGCTGACTGGGTACTACTGGCCCACTTTACATTCCGACGCAAACACTTTGGTGCGGGGGTGTCATCAGTGTCAAATACATGCGCCAATACCTAAGGACAGTCTCAACCTGGCTCGGATATGGTTCCTATTCAAAGCCCATGGCCATTTGCTCAGTGGGGAATCCACATCTTAGGCCCACTTCCCAGAGAAATTGGCAAGCTTGAGTTCTTAATAGTTGCAGTTGGCTACTTCACCAAGTGGATTGAGGCCGAGCCCCTGACTACAATCTCGGGAAAGGCAATAGAAAAGTTCTTTTGGAAAAGCATTGTTTGCCGATTCGGTATCCCTGTTGCAGATGATGCCACCTATACTCGTTTCTGATAATGGGAAGCAATTTGAAGGAGAGCCTTTCAAAAGCTTCTGCGCTAACCTCAGAATTAAACAACACTTCACCTCGGTGGCCCACCCACAAGCAAACGGATAGACTGAAGTGTGCAACCGAACCCTGCTGACAGGACTCAAGACCCGACTTGAAAGAGCCAAGGGTGCTTGGGTTGAGGAATTGCCTAGTGTCCTATGGGCATACAGGACCACACCTCGAACGACTAATGGAAATACTCCATTCAGTTTGGCCTACGGGTCCGAGGCTGTTATCCCTGCGGAGATTGGGCTACCCTCGGCTCGGGTATCCTTGTGTGATTTGGAATCCAATGATGAGGCCCTGCGAGCTAATCTAGATTTACTTGAGGAGAAGAGATTAGATGCATCCATCCAAGAAGCCAAGTACAAGCAAGCCATGGCTAAACACTACAACGCCAGAGTCAAGCATCGGTATCTGCGGCCCGGAGACTTGGTGCTTTGGAAGAATGAAGCAAGCATTCCATGTAGAGGGGACTAAGAAGTTAGATCCAAACTGGGAAGGACCCTATCGTGTAATAGAATCTCACACCTCGGGCTATTATAAGTTGGTTGACATGAGAGGGGATCATGTCCCCAGAATGTGAAACATTGTAAATTTGAAGAAATATTATCAACAAATATAATGCAAATCCCTTTTCAAATGTCAGATGTTCGAACTGCTCCAACTCTAAGAGTTTTGGATTCAGTTCAACAAAAAAGCAAATGATTGAGGGTCGAGGCTTAGCAGTCCCTCCTCAAGGACAGAGGCTTAGTAGCCCCTCAAGCAAAAACAAAGTCGCGTCAATCCCCAGAGGTTCGGACAAGGCACTGTCAGATGTTCGAACTGCTCCAACTCTAAGAGTTTTCGGATCCAGTTCAACAAAAAAGCAAATGATTGAGGGCCGAGGCTTAGCAGTCTCCCCTCAAGGGCAGAGGCTTAGTAGCCCCCCAAGCAAAAACAAAGCCCGTCAACCCCCAGAGGTTCGGACAAGGCACACATCTGTCAGATGTTCGAACTGCTCCAACTCTAAGAGTTTCGGATCCAGTTCAACAAAAAAGCAAATGATTGAAGGCCGAGGCTTCTCAGCCCCCCCCCAAGGGTAGAAGCTTAGTAGCCCCCCAAGCAAAAACAAAAGTGCACCAACCCTCCGAGGTTCGGTTCAAGCACATAGCAACTTTGAGCTGTTCCAGCCCTCAGAGGTTCGGACCCAGTTCAACACAAAAGTGAACATTGGAAGCTGAGGCCAGACAGTTTCCCCGCATGGGTAGAAACTGAGCGGCCCTCTCCAAGCAAAATGAAATTGAAGAGGATCCGATCCTCAAAAAGGTTTGATTGCCTTGCTTAAACAACGCATCATCCTTTTGAGTTTGGAGAGTATGACTCAAATTAAATGGCTAAGGCAAACATAAGGAGCCAACCTTAATCCTTTTGCCTCAGTTCGGAAGGTTCTGAACAAGGCCTAAGTACAGAATCAAAGAAATGAAGAAATTGAAAAGAAATAAAGAAATTGAAAAGCAAGTAAAAAGCCAGAAGCAAAGGAAGCCGAGGCTCTTATCAAGAGGACAAAAGTTATCAAAACTTGGGAATTTTATTTAAAGATCCTACCTATTACAAAAGAAGTTCCTAACTATTTACAAAAGGAGTTCCTAATTATTACAACAAAATTACATCAACCTGAGCACCGGAAGTGGAAGGCTCGGCAGTGGAAGTGGATGCTTGGTTCGTAGGCTCGGACTCGGCTTCGCGGTTCGGGCCCTGGATCAGCAGAATCATTCTGAAAGTCCCGGGAATCAGAGCGGGAGCTTTGAATTGAGCTTGTAGGCCATTGATGACCTCCTCGGTGACGGAAGCATCGTACGGCAGCCCCTCGTACAAATCAGGGTTCTTCACCAAGTGGTCACACGCCAGTGTGAACCCCATGGAGAAAACATTTTTTGTAAACTCTTTCAGCATCTCGTCCGCTTCAACCGAGACCACGAATTGGTTCAGGCCTTCTATCCGCAGCTCCACCTCCCGAGAAGCGAACTCCTTGGCCTCGGCCAACTGAGCTTCTTCTTGAAGCTGAAGAACCCTTTGCTCCAGATCTGCGACCTTCTTGTCTCAGTCGCCAACATCCACTTCAAGGGTCTTCTTCTCCAGCTCGGATTGCCGAAGCTTGTCCCTCACCTCGGTCAGCTCGGCCTTGTACTCATCATATTTTTTGCCCGCCTCGATAGTACATTTCATCTCATTGGCATTGACATCCTCCTTCACTGCCTGGTCCACACTGGACTTCGTGCAGGCTAACTCCTGCTTCATAGAGTTAAATGCAATATTGAAAGAGGTCTCCCGTTCTGCCATGGCGGGTAAAATGATGATGGCTTGCAAAAAAAAAATGATTATTTGAAGTCCGAGGTGCAAAAAATTTGGAATCTGACAAAGGGTTAGATAGACATTGCGATCTAAACTCCGTGAATATTGACCAGCCTCTGTTGAGGGGTGAGCCTTTTGACATAGGCTACATCCCGAGGCAATGCCACCATTTTTGCCTGCTCCCGAGCTACCCCCAAGCTCGGGAATTGAGCCCGGTCGTTCACATCGATCGGTGGGGTGGGTCGGAGATCAGAGCTCCCCTAGGTGGAAGGCACCGGGAGAGCGTCGACAGACAACCGACCCCAGGGCAAATCCTGCGATCCTGCTGATTTTCTCTCCTCATCGAGAGTGTACTTTTTATCACCTAAAAAAAAAAGAGTAAAGTGTTAGCTCTTTAAAATAAAGAAGGAGTAAGAAGTGGAAACGAATGAGGTTCGGCGGTCCTTACCATATGAAGTGATGAGTTGCTTGGATAGAGGGACGTTTCCCGAGCCTGTCCCTGGGGTCCGAACCCTCGCTACTGGAACCATGGACCTCGGGGGTGATGACGAGGAAGAGAGGGTCATGGCTGAAGAAGGACCCTCTCTGAGGCCAGCTGCCTCCCTAGTCCTCTTCCTCGTAACCCCAGTCGGCTCGGGTACATGGCTTGCTTCCTGCCAGAGTATACACATCTTAGCTGCAGGGCAAACATCATTGGATTCGGACACTCAGTTTATTCAGGGGTGCGGAGAGAATAAGTCATGAAGGTGTAGCCTTAGCACTCCCTGATGGCGTGTTGATGGTGCCGGATGAGGATCCGCTTGCTAATGGAGAGTGCTGGTTTGAAGTACCCGCACCGGTGGCAGGTGTGGTGGACACCAACCCCCTGAGGAATGCTCCGAGCTCTGCAAAAGATGAAAGGTCAGGAAAAAATAATTATAAAAAAAGGGAGACAAGTAAGAAATGATGATGGTGACCTTGTTAAGGGTAGTAGCTCGGGTGGATATCGTGGGTAGGAAATAGTCCTACCTAGGCCAGAGTGTTGTTCGATAAGATGGCAGGTTGGTTATTGAAGTTTATCAGGAGGTTGGATTCGACGAGCCTCCGGGCGTGGAGGGAGTCCGGGGGAGAGGCATTTTTGGTTTTTAGATTTTCTTTTATAAGGTTCCATGCACCCAGGGGCATTGGAGGGTCGAGGTACCGGACGAAGAAAAATGACTTTTTCCAGTCATGAATAGATGAGGGGTTACCCGAAGTGAGCTGTTTGCCCGCAGTTCGGGGAGAGATGTAAAAAAATTCCTTTGTAGGGGATAATTTCAGCATCATCCTAAAGGTGTCTAAGGAGAGGGGGATGTCGTGTAATCTACATAAGGGTGAAGTCTCTTATATGACCCGAAGTGCGTTTGGGGTCAGCTGATATGCTGATATCCCAGTGGTTGGACAGGTTGACGAGGAAAGGCGCTATGGGGAGCCTCAGCCCTGCCCCGAGTTGTTCCCGATAGACTGTTAGGTAACCAGGTGGTGGCAAGTGGCCTCGGTCCTCGGGGGTCGGGAGTTTGATGTGCACGTTTTTGGGAAAACGGCACCTATCCCTAAAGATTTTGATATCCTCGGGGTCAAGGGAGTTTGATACATTTTGTGTTTGGAGGTTAGGGTGGTCGTTTTGTGGAGGTTAGGGTGGTCGTTTTGTGGAGGTTCGGTAAAGAGAGGATCGGGAGGAAAGTTTAATGGCACTGCTGCCAGAAGGGCTTCGTCGAAAGGATTTAACATCCTGGCAACAACGTCTACAGGGGAAGGGGGAACCGGCGTACTAATAAGAGAAGTGGGAGTGAACGTACCAGCCATGGTCTTCTGTTTTGAGGGCGTGTGGGAATTTTTGGGGGAATTCCTAGTGGTGTCCGGTGGTGGCATGGAGCAGCGGTCGGAAATCGGAGACGGTTGAACTGCAGAGGACTGAAGAAAAGAGACTGGGGGATGAGAGTAAAGAAGGGAAAGGGTGTGAGTCTCTGAGGAGTAATGGAGTAAAAAGAGTAAGGGAAAGAAAAATAGGTTGGGGGAAATGGAGTAAGGTGAGTAAGGGACAGAAAAATGATTTAGGGGTGAATGGGGGTATAAATAGGAGGGTTTTCTTCCATGTAATGTTCAATGAGTTCTGGGGGGGAAAATTGACGGTTTCGAAATGGAAAAAGGCGTTTAGGCGGGAAAGGCGAGGCGTTATGGCGTGAAAAGCGAGGCGTTACGCCGTGATAAACGGGATATTGCGCGAAAATCGAGACGTGGTACCGCGTTACGGCGCGTAAAATGAGGCATTTTGCAGCAAAATCGGGGCGAATAATGCAGTGCAATAAATGCGAATTCAGTGCATGGGGACTCAACGAAAACGTCACCCTTGAGAGTTAATGCTGCAGTTACGACCCGCCGAGGAGCCAAGGGTCGTTATGACCTCGGGTCGGCAATGGGGGGGGTACGAAAGTGCTCCGAAGGTCTTCACCTCGGCTCGGTATAAAAGTCTTGGTTGCCATCGGTTGGGGACTATGAACAGTCGTTGTCGGCTCGGCCCCTATCCGTGAGGCTCGGCACCAAGCCGAGGGGACTATTGATGATGTGGATTAGTGACACATAGCATACTATCTAGATTGTTCTAGAAATGCCTACGTGGCAGCCTCATTAAGGGCAATTATGTAATTCAGCTTCAGCTGGGCTAGCATAGAGATAGTCTTATGCCTCCTTATGTAATTGTATAAATAAGGGGTTTGGGTACTACTAAAAAAGGATCAAAACTCAGATAATCAAATACACTTCTGACACTCAGCTCTTCCACTTTCTCTCTTCTCCTAGATAATCTAATTCTAGTTTCTTCATGTCAATTTCCAAGATAAAAATACTTCATTAGAACTTTGTAAATTATATTCTACTTTATAGAATTGATTATAAAGTCAAAAAAGAGATAGCAACATAGCTGTATTGATATTATTGGGGATTATTATAATATCTGATGAATGTATACTTAAGTATAACAAAACTACAGTGAAATTATATCAAATTTTCAGTAAAGGTTATTAACTCAACGAAATTGCAAGAAATGGTTCATAATTATGACAGGAATACATTCTAACATATATTATATAAAAATTTAATATGTAACTAACTATATTGGGCTTGTTTTCAACCGCTTTTAGAAAGTTGCTTTTAGCATTTTTAAAATTGAAAATTCACTTTTTAAAAGGTTTGTGGACACAATTGAAGAATGTTTCATGTTTAGATAAACTAAAAGGTATTTTTTCAAAAGCAACTTGCACCTACTTTTTTAAAAGTACTTTTTTTATTTTCAAAAAACATCTTAATAGCTTTACATAAGCACTTGAGAACAAGGCCTCTCAATATAAAAGCCACAAGTAAATGTGTAATAGATTTATAGCTATTATTTTATTTTTTTTTCCAAAAAATAGGAAACATGTCGGTCGGGGAAATGTATTAGAATTTTCACAATATTTATAAAAAAATCTAAAAAGTAAATTATATTGAAGTAGGAAGAGCATCGGAGGTCAGTAGGGGGACTTTGACTCGTTTTCGGCAAAATCTTGTATGGATATATTTGGCTAGGCTCGACATGTAAATCCTACGTGGAACCTACAAATTCTAACTTTCATAGTGTTCGAACATTGCGGCACCTTCAAGAGTTTTTCTCAGTTTTGATAGTTTACGTTTGGCAGGATTTTCTATTCTATATTTTGTGTCATTTTTTTGTTACATTATTAATTGAATAGTCAAAATTTATAGAATAATTTTAGTAAAGTAATATTGACTGTTTATTTAATAGAATAACAGAGAATGACACAATATGTGAAATAAAAAGATTTTTAACCGCTTTCATTCAATTTAATATTTCTTTTATCTATTGTAGAAAATAAAAATAAAAATTCACCTTTCTTCACCATAGAAAGCCCCTATAGCCCATAAGCCAAGGAGCTATTACTTTAGAAGTTGGTAACTAATAAAATTGTGAAGAATGTATGTGTATGAATTTATTAAAAAAAAAAAAGAGAGAGAGAAACATTGTTAAAATCTGTTGTGCTAGATGATCCACGAATGCTACCTTATTCAACAGACTACTATGGACATTCTACATTTTCCACCTAAAGGTAAAAACCAAATAATCATGATAACATCTATGCCGTTTGATAACATTTAGGTTCTTTAGATTTTGCTTTCAGCTATAAAAGGTACTACTGTAGAATGACTTAATTGACATCTTGACGATAAAGGACTCGTTAATTGTTTCAAACTTTCACCATTACATCACTTCTTCAATTCATATGTTTAAACTTTTCTCAGCCATAGAAAAAGAAAAGTCATCAGATCAGTCATTCCCCTAGAAGAGAGTATACATCTCCTTCACTCCCATAAGAAGAATAGTCCTGATCATCACTATCTCTTTCTTTTAACTCTTCAATCTTCTCAACAGCCTCCCTCAAATCCCACCTCCTTTCCATATTCCATTCACAGCAACAAAGTCCAATTTTTAAGAGTTTAAGCATTTGACCTTCTCCATTCCTAGTGGCACTCATTTCCTTGTCAAATACCTCACCAGTCCATTCTTCTCTTACAACAGAATTTACCCATGTTGCTAAATCCGCGTTAGCTCCTTTACCTATTTTTAGATAATTGGCAGGAAATCTTCCAGTTAATAACTCAAGTATAAGAATACCAAGGCTCCATACATCTGTCTTCTTTGTAACTCGGTCATGCTGAGTAAATTCAGGTGATTTGTAGGCCACCATGAACTGCTGAGCGTGTTCTTTGTTTATCACTGGCGCTAGAGCATAGTCGGCCAAGATAGCTCCGAATTTTTTGTCCAGAAGAACATTGGAGGACTTTAAGTGACCATGTGGTAAAGTGAGGATGGGGAGCTCCTTATAGAGGTAATCCAAGCCCTTGGCTACTCCTTTGATGATGTTTAAACGAGTTGGCCAGTCAAGACCAGGATGGTTTGGACTTCGTTTACCTAATCGAGAGTATTTGAATCAGTCCCAATAGAAGGAAATCAGGAAACAAAATGCAAAATATTGCATGTTTTGGGTAAAAAATTCTCTTTTCCCTACAGCCCAATTGAATGGTGTCGGTGTGTGTCACGCCAGAAGATAACATGTGTGTCTATGGATATAGTGATCATATTCGTGCCACGGGAAGTGCAGTCTTATATGACTCAATCATAGTTATAAACTCAAAGTGTGAGTTGAGTTAGTTGAGTAATTGTGCCACTAATCCTAATTTAGTTTGGCATGAGATTAAATTACGCAATTTTGCAGCAGTATGAGTTGTGCATTAAGACAGAAAAACACAAATAACTTACCATGGAGATGTCCGCTAGCCAAGCTCCCAAGTTCAGCAAAATCGGTGACAAGAAGTTTTTCTTCTTTTGTGTAGTAAAATGCCACAAGAGGCAGAAGATTTGGATGTGATAACTTTCCTAGCCTTCTCATGTGCTCAAAAAATAGTTCCTTTCCCACGTTGGTCATTTGTCTAAACCTCTTCACAACCACGGATGGGCCATTGAGAATATCTGCCTTGTAAGAAGACCCAAAGTTTCCACTACCTAACACTTCAGCAGAAGCTCTAAGTAGATCTTCCAACTCAAATTGCTGCCTGTCATTCCTCACAAAATACAAGTTTCCTTGCTCATTTTTCTTGTATTTTTCTGAATGTTGATCAGTGACCCAAACCTTCTTTGTGTTAGCTTCATGAGCTGGTTTTCTGTTCTCGAGGTTTTGAACTGCCGATTTCTTGTAGGCTGAGGATTTTCTTTGAGATTGACGGAAGAACAAGATTGATATAAGAACGGAAACTAATGTAACTCCAATGACAATCAACAATTATAATCACGGTTTTCAGAGTAGACTTCTTTTTGGGGCATGGTATATCCAAAGGCCGACCACATAAATTATTCCCTGCTTCATTAGAGATTTATTCATTTAGATGCTGACAGATGAATATCTGAAGACCATATATTATCATATAGTGTATGGTATCATTATATGTGTTTAAATAAGTAATCAAATAAAAGAACAGATTAAATATAGAGGCGCTATTTTTTATTTTCTTTTTCATACGTTAGGGATCCAGAATTCGAGTAACATAAAAAAGAATCATATGTTCTTAATACTTGCACTTACAACCTACAAATGTACAAAATACAAACTTTCTAAACATGCAATATTCTTCCCTCTTCAGTAGGAGTGGATCTAGGCTCAGCTGTGGCACGTGCCCTGAGTGACCTCACCAAATTTCCTTGTTAATATGAAAAAATTGAGGAATTATAGAAATTGTCCTTATCAATTTTATTCAGAAGAATGTTGTTTGGTTTAGTACTTGTGTATAAGTTTTAGTCCATAAATTTGAGATTACTCCTTTCATTTTTTCTAATCTATATAAAATCATGACTAATGCAATATACTTACCTAACTTGGAGTGAGAATTCAAAAGTCAATAATAAAGTTTCTTTTAAGGAAAATACTAACATAGATCAAGTCTTGGACCCCACTAATAGACCCTACTCATGATTAAATTTTACAAAATATTACTCATATCAATTGATTTCATAGATTCTATTATATTTAATCTATACTACAGGGTTTACAAGTGAGGTCAAAAATCAGATCTACCTTAATATTTCTCTTCTTTTAATATTCAATTAATTGACTTACCATTTTATTTTTAGACTAGGGCTGTATTTTACAAAAATCCTAAATCAACCCAAAACAACTTTAAAGTACCATTGTATTTGTGACTGCACAAACTTTTGTTATTTATTACACTAGATTTTAAAAATTCTCAAGGATACCATAGTAACCCAGGGAAATTTTTTAAAACCAAAGTTTTAACATAGTAACGTAAAATGTTTTAAATATGTGATAAATAATTTGAAAGGATTCAGGCTTTGCCCTCACTGACAAGAATTTTTGCCTTTGCCCTTACTCTTTGGAATCTCACATTCTTGACCTTCACTCTCTACTATGGTTATATAAAGACAACGAAACAAAAGCTATTAAAAATTAATTAGGCTTTAAAAATTATTCTTTCTCAAAGTTAGGAAAATATCGTAGAATATGAGAGAAAAGAAACTAGAAAATAATAAAATACTCCCAAGTAAAAAAATGGGAAAAATCACATCGTTAATCCTCCAGCTATTTCATTAAAACCAAAATGGTTTTCCAACATTAATTTTAGTTGTCTTAGTGGGTTAACTAAATATTTATATCCAATTTGATCTCTAAATGATGGCTCCGCCCAAAACATAATTTTTTTTTAATTTTGACCATTGTTGACTGGGGATATAACTTATAAATCATCTGGTCCTATGATTTTTATATTTTTAAAAATCACCTCATTAGTCTCCAACTATTTCTACTGTCGTATAATTAAAACCAAAATGGTTTCCCACCTTTTATTTTAACCAAATTTGTTCTTGAACCAAATATTTGTGTACAATTTGATCCCTAAATGGCGACTCCACCCAAAATATAAAGTTTTTTTAACTTTAATAAATGTTGACTAGGGACATAATCGTCAAATCATCTAATCCTATGACTGTTAGAAATAGAAATGTCGAGGAGTTTGATAATACTAATATGATAGATTTTACAAATCATAAATAACTTTGATTTCATGTCCAATTCCAAAATTGATGTATGGGGTTTCCTCTGAAAAATAATTACGTCCTTGTCGTTGAGGTCACACTGCCAGAAATGGGAAGAAGGGGAGAAAATCGAGTAGCATTTTGAGAGGAAGTATTGGTTATAGATTGGATTTTAAAGAAATTGTTGATATAAACATATTTCAGAATGAATAAATGAAGGCTGTAGAGAGAAGTCTGGCTACTAGAAGTGGAGGAGATAGGAAGCGAGAAGGACATAAAGTGGTAATACCAGTTGCAATGGAATAGTGGAGGCAGCGGGAAGGAAGAGATGGTGATGAGGAAAAAGGAGATGGTTGCGGTAATATCGAAGAGGATGGGATTGAGAAAGGTAGGAATTGGTAATGGCAAAGGAGTGGAGACAGGGAGAAATGAGATGGGGGATGGGGAAGCAAGAAATGGTCGTGGCAGATAGAAAAGAGCAGGAAAGCTTCATTGGTAGGGGATGGAAGGGTAGTGTTGGTGGTGCATTAGTTTGGGGAGAAAGATAAGGATGATTTTAGGGTTTTGATTAAAATGAAATGAAATTATTGAGAAAAATAAATATAGCAAAGATAAGGATGATTTTAGGGTTTTGATTGAAATGAAATGAAATTATTGAGAAAAATAAATATAGCATGGTGGTATGTTTCAATCACGCATTAGGAACGAAACAAAATTTCAAATACTTAACTTCCAGACCATCATTAATCCATGTAATGTGTTTGCTTTTTATTATAAAGTTCAAAACTATTTTTAAAAATAAATAAAAAGCATAGGACCAGATGATTTGACAGGTATGCCTAGATTCAACACCGGTCAAAATTCAAAAAATTTATATTTTGGATGAAGCCGTAATTTAGGGATCAAATTAGATACAAATATTTAGTTCAGAGACTAATCCATCTAAAATTAAATTTGGAGGACCGTTTTGGTTTTAATAAAAAAAATAGAAGACTAATGAGGTAATTTTTTTAAAAAAAATCATAGGACCAGATGATTTGACGGCGGTTATACCTCTAGTCAATACCGGTCAAAATTCAAAAAATTTATGTTTTGGGTGGATACAAATATTTAATTTAGGTACTAATCTGGTTAAAATTAAAGTTTGGGGAACATTTTGATTTAAATAAAATAGTTGGAGGACTAATGAGATAATTTTTCCTAAAAAAATGTAAAGAGTTTTATACATCAAGATTTGGAATATCCTAATAAACAAAAAAATGGTACTAAATTAGAATTAAAATGATTGAGTTTCCTAAATGTTGATATGAGCTCACTCTGTATATATGTTTTTTTTCACTTTTTGCCAATTTTCTGTCTCAGCCTCAAATAGGGGTGTAAACGAGTCGAATCGAGCACGAATAGTGCCCTACTCGAACTCGAAATTTTTTCTGATATTCGAATGAGCTTCAAAATTTGAGCTTGAGCTCGAGTTCGAAATATTTGACACAGTTCGAGCTCGATTCAAGCTCGCTCGAAAATAAGTAAAACGAGCTCGAATTCGAGCTCGAACTCGAATAGTTCGACTTTTTTGTAGGTAAAAGATGTAATTTTTTAAAAAAGTATGGACATTTTAGTAATTTTACATATAATAAAAAAAATTAAAAAAAAAATTATATAATGCTCGAAAAGCTCGATACAGCACTCGAGCATATTATACATATGCTCGAGATCGGCTCGTCAAGAGTTTCGAACTCGAGCAGGCTCGACTCGATGCTCAAAAGTTAACTCTTTTGACACTTCGCAAGCTCGGTTCGTTTACAACCCTAGTCTTATAAATAGGGGTGTAAACGTAGCCGAATCGAGCACGAATAGTGCCCTACTCGAACTCGAACTCGAAATTTTTTCTGCTGCTCGAACTCGAGCTCGAGCTCGAACGAGCTTCAAAATTTGAGCTCGAGCTCGAGTTCAAAAAATTTGACATAGTTCGAGCTCAATTCGAGCTCACTCGAAAATAAGTAAAACTAATGTCGAATTGAGCTCGAATCGAGTTTCGACTTTTTCAGAAAAAATTTCGAGTTCGATTAAAAGTATCGATATTTTAGTAATTTTACATATAATAAAAAATTTGAAAAAATTATATAATGCTAAAAGTTCTAGCACTCGAGCATATTATACATATGCTTGAGATCGGCTCGTCAAGAGTTTTGAGCTCGAGTCGAGTTTTTGACCGAGCTGCTCGTGAGCCGTGTATAAGAGTTTACAGCCCTTAGTCTCAAATACTTGTCACATATACTTTGATTTATAAGTAGTAATATGTTAGAGCATGTGTCATTTGAACATCCAAAAGATTATTAAAGAAGATTAGTATAGTAAGTGAGACAAAAGATCCCTAAAAATTTGTGGTTTGATTGGCAGAGGGAAATTCTTTTCAAATGGAAACTAAAAATATGTCAAATAGGACAGAGAGTGTCCAATCAACAGTGAGTATCCAATTCCCAATTGATACATCTATATAAATAGAGGAATATTTACATGGATCCGAATCTTTTAACCCACTTGCAGACAGTATAGTGTAAATTAAATCTTATGTAATAAATAACATCAGCAGATGTAGGTAATATTCATTAAAATTTAAACTGTGCAACAAAATTTACAAATAGAATCAAGTATCGAACCTAACTAAATTTTTTCCATGTAAATATATTATCTGGGAGTGGAATGGTTCCAAAAATCTATCAAGTGTTGAAGTCCTTGCTTGTTTTTTAAATCATAAGAAGATATATCCCTTTTCTTAGTTAACTAGAAACTTTACATTATAATCTTATTATAGGAGTAAAGTATTATACGCCATGAAGTGTAGTCATGTGTTACTCACTATCATCTTAATATTATATTAACTCATAAATGTGGGTTTGTTATACATACTTTTTAACGTTTTTTGCAAAATTGTAATTTTGTAACTTTTTTAGATCATTCCCAATTAAATTACGAAAGGTATATAATTTGGATTCAAGTTAGTATGCGTTAGTGATGAGGCTTACAGAACTCATTAATGATGACGTTGACAGAACACATAACACATAATCAAAGCATTGTTTCCAAATAGACACATTATCTCCTGTGGTTTTTGAATTATGCACCTAAGTCCCTTGTACTTCAATTTTTTTATAAAATGGAAGAAGCTACCAAAATTAACTAATTTTGAAGGTCACACACCTACACCATGTTTGGAATTGTTTAGTTTTGGCCGTCACGGGATATACTGTGTTTGGAATTATTTAAAAAAATTAATATTAAAATAAGACTTGAATTGACTTTTTAACTTTGGTCCAAAGTACTACACTCTATCCCCACACCAAGAGTTATTCGTGATCGAGATTGAGGGAAGGGAAAGATCGGGACTGCAAGAGTTGGGAAGCGAAGATTGGGGTTGAGGGGGATGGGAGATCAGGGCTAAGGGAATATAGGGGTAGGAGATCGGGACTGGGGTGGAGGTGACAAGGAAGTGGGTTTGGGCTAGAGAGTGACAATGAGGGGTCAAGAATAGATCAGGGTAGGGGCTTGGGATGGCAAGAAAGTGGGTAAGAAGTTGGGGAATGGAACAGGGGTAGGAAGGCTGATTGCGACTGGAGGAGGGGCAGATTGGCTGATCTGGGGTGGACGAACTTCGATTATTTTTGAATTGCAATTATCCTATCATTTTTGAACTCTGATTATAATGCTTGGATTGAATAATTAATTAGAAATAGGTAACCTATGCAGTTGATTAATCAGTTTGTCACATCTTATTGTGTGTATAATCATCTAATCATACTGAATGATTTGGATCAAGATTTAAGTTCTGTAATTTTTTTTATAAAATGTATGCAATTTTTTAATTCATTCTAGTGAATATAGTACTTTATAAAATGTGATTATTGAGTTTAAAAGCAGATTTGTATTTTTATAAGTTAAGTTGATACTATTATATTTTTTCTTATTCTTTTACTAACTTTGACATATATCGATTAATATTTTACATTTTTAAAAAGCATGTATGATTAATTGGAAACCCATAGCTAGAAGGTTTGCTAGTGGTATTGGTTCAAAAAACAAAGATATAGTTATCTTTTAAGAATTTTTTTTTACTTACACAGAAAAAAATTTCATTAGAAAAAATAGCGTCAAATCAAAATTTAAAAAACTTAGTACATTAAAAAATACAAACAAATAATTTTAAATAAATGAATAGGAAATTTATGAACAAAGTCATATGAAAATATTAGAGATGATTGGAAATTTAGTCACTCAAGAAAGTCTCCAAGTTCTATTTAAAAATTTTCATCTTCAACTATTTTCGTAATCTCACAGAAGTCCCTCAAGAGTGTCTGTGTGTATGTGTTTTTAAGTAAAAGTGGCCATCTATAAATGAAAAGAAAAACAAAAATTCAAGGGACAAAAGAGTTAAATAAAAAAATATAGGCTATATTTGTCAATTAAGAAAATACTTGAGGAATAAAAAAGTTATAAAAAAATTTAGGGGGCTTATGTGCGATTAAAATAGTTTAACGACAAAAGATTTTAAAATATAATTTGAAGGATTTCTAGGAGAATTTACAAAAGTTTATGGATTAAATTTCATTTTCCCCTTTTCAATTTTTGATAAAAGTATTATAATTGGGTTGAAATAATGAAATTATTATTTATACTTAGACAACGAAATACAACTCATATTATAAAACACTTCCTCTATAACCTATTGGTCATGAGTTCAATTCATTAAGGGGTTAGGGAGAGTGGTGGGCTTTTTTTTTTTCAAAATACTCATTTAATTATGTTACACATTTTTTTCAAATGTATTAAGAATAAACCTTAAACATTATATATATAAAGTAAATAAATATTTATTCTCCTAAAATTTATTATATAAATTATAATTTTATATTTGACATGTATTATAAAAAACTGATACTTATATATTGATCCATACCATTTAGTTTTGTAATAACTCTGAAAAACAATTGTAAGAGATAGGTTAGATAATATGAGGATCTTGAACAAGTAAAAATAGTTATCAATAAGTTCTAGATAATTTATTTGAATTCAAATGGTTAAATATTTATTTCATTTTTTACTTTTACTATTTAATATGCAAATATCCTTATACCACTTGGCAAGATTTTAAATTTTTTTACAAATTACCATTCTCCTATACTATTTATATAGATATCTACTTTAGTGAAATTATGTATGGAATATTTCATCATAGAAAGCATCGTATATATATTAAAACGACACGCATAGTCTAACTTACAAGTTTTTTGCCAAAATAACCTACTATTTAACAAATATTCTTAAACTAAGGTACTTTTAAATTTTATTTCCTAAATAATGTATTTGTCGCCACGTAAACTCTTAATTTACATCCATAATAACAAATTAATTTGATCTCTTTTCCGAATCTCGAAACTCCCCCTTATTCTCCGATCTCTTCTTTTTCTCCGTTCAAATTGCACTAAACACAATTATTGATACACTTCAAAATGCTATACTCAATTTTTTAGTAGATCAGATCCTCTTTTGCGTACACAATCCAAAGTTAAGCAAAGGTTAGTCTTTTTTTAATCTTGGTTGTATAATGATGACAAATTCTTATAGCATTTGGAGAATTTTAAATTAGAGATTGTTACTAAATGATTTTCACACTATGTGCATGATGAAATATCATGGAGAAAATACTGAAAGCTTTCGACATTCATTATTATATGATATTGTTATTTACGTATTTCAATTGGGTTTTGTAACCCATTCATATTGCTATACTGCTATTGGAGTTAAAAAAAATATGATAAGAAGGGGTGGTTTTCTTTTTTTCTTTTTTTGGTCATATTGCTATTATCATTGATTGGGAGTCTATGTGGCAATAAACGAATCAATAGGGGAATTAAATTTGAAGCACATTAGATTGGTAATATTTTTCAAACTGAAAGTTATTTTAGTAAAAAGCTCCCCGACATTAATAGTCGTTGACGTGAGACATTATTTTTTTTCTCATGTGTACAAATTTTGCATATTTGGACGAATTATTTTTCCCATGTGTGGCTTTTTTTCTGCCACATATACCAAAATTTTTGAATTTTTAAAATGACTCAATATATCATAATAGTAAAAATTTTTAAAATTTCATTATTTGAATTATCACCAAATCTTTTCTGCCTTCTTGTCTATATATACTAGTCATAAAAAGCACACCATATGTGAAGGGAAGAAGTTTGATAGTTAGTTGAAGGAGGTTGTGATAATTCCGCCAAAAATGATCTTGCATTATTAAAGTAGTAAAATATTAAGGGTATAATTGGCAAATCAAATAATGACACACTTCAAAATTTTTCCTCTCCCTTTTATATATAAATACAATAATAAAAACTAAAATTATAGATCAAATTTAATTAAGGTCTAAAAATAAGAATGGATAGATAAATTTAAATAAAAATCAAAAAGTACACCGAAAATATTGATAAATTATTATAGTAGTAATATCACTTAATCTTATCTCTCTTTTGAATTTTAAATTTTAAAAATTACAAATGTATTAATTACTTCCTATCCTCATTATACTACATTTTACCTCTCTACTTAAACTCTACAAATATATTACCTTTCACAGAACATTTCATGTCACTCATCATTTTCTTTACCATACTAATCTATTGTCAGACGTAACTTCAAATTGTTGAATTTTATATTATTTTTTCAAGATTCTAGAATTTCTATATTATTTTTCTTCAATTTCAATTTTTGTATAAGATGCAACTATTAAATTTTGTTTCTTGTTCAACTACTATTTCAGGATATACCCTATGTTTCTTCTTTATTCTTACATGTAAACGTAAAAGATCATGAACATTTATATAAGTTTGGGGACTAGTAAAAGTTGAACAAATATGACCAGTCCTCACCATGAAAAAAGAGAGGTAACATACCCTTTTCCTAAATATTTTAGTACCCAAAAAAAACAAAAAAAAAACTGATGATCAAAGTGCCCAAATACAATTAGCCACCATTTAAGCATTTTCATCCCTAATTTCAAAAAGCCCCAATCGTCAAAATATTTTGACTTAGCACTCGCCAATAGTAGTGAGTGTATATTGTAGAAGACAAATGTCATTAGCGAAGAGGGATTTAATCAAACGCATTACAAACCGTTTAACTTGAGAAGAAGTGCACACACCTTATACTTTTCACGGCCACAAAACCTTTTCCCTGCGTTGTCTTCAGTCCAGCATAATCTCCCCTTAATTAGCCGGCTACACGCAACGATAGAAGAAAGCCGAATTCTCTATCACAATTCGGGGTTTTCTATTTGAGGAAAAAATCGTATTTTTTCTTCAATTGGAGATTTTGATGAACCCTTTTTTGGTCTCGTGTTAAATATGTTCTCTTCAGATAAACAACGTGAACGTTTTTTCTCCTAAAAATTATCACGTGTACATGCACGATGATTTTCCGTCAAAATATGATTGAAATTGGATTGGAAGACTAAAATAGTGTGTTCTATATTTTTTAGAAAAGAAAAGTGTATTTTAAAAATGAGAGAATAAGAAGTATAAACTTTGTGGTGTCGTCTATATGAATATTCTTTGTGGAAATAAGTGAAATGTAAAGGCAGGTGTGTTTGACTAGAATAAGCCCAAATTTATGGTCAGTTTGGTTTACAGACAAATCATACTTGGATAACTTATCTCTGCATGATAGTTTTAGACTCTCGAATTATAATTTTGTGTTTGATTTATTTAGGATATTGTAAGGTATTTTGATAATAATAGCATCTATATTTTTAATGAAAATTATTCATAGGGGAGAATTGTAGTTATTAAAATATTATTTACTTATTATTACCCACTATTCTTACTTTAAATTTTTTACACATAAAATAGTTTTTAAATAATTACATTCACAAAATAGAAACGATATAATGTTTTGATACAACTAGATTTTTCCATTTAGTTAATTCTATTGTACTGCACTTGAAAATATGTGTTATAAAAAAAGTATTTATATAAAATCAAAATTACGCATAATACTTTGTAAATAAAAGAATAAAATAAAAGAACAAGTGTGCATCATGTACTAATAAATGTTTTTTATGACCTAATTATAAAAAATAACATAATGATAGTTTTTTTTTAGTTAAAAACAACTATTACAAGAAATATTAATTTAAAAGGTAATTTAAACATTTCACACTTTATCGAATTAGTGGGATTATTAATACAAAAGACCCCATAGGATTCGTGATACCCATATAATCCATGTAAAGGGGATTAAGTTAGTTAAATTGTTGGCATATAAACCAAGCCTAATTAGGATTTGAAAATTTTAATTATATTATATTTAGTAATAGAATTTGTAAGGGATTTATTCCCTTATTTATTTGGTGTTAGAAAATTGTGTTAATTGAATCCCACAATACCCTTAAGGATTTAGATAGTTTGTACTTATTTAATGAGCTTAACAATTAATTGTCTAAGTGACTGTATTTGCTACACAAAATTTATTAATTAAATAATTTGTTTATCCTCCCACAAAAACTTGTCCTCCCTGGCTTCCCTTTGTCCCGAATCAATTGATCAATTTTTTAGTGATTCTTCACTTTGGTTCTTTGCACTTCTTTGCCATGTGAAAAAGGCTACACACGACTTCCTTGTTATTATTATCTTGGCTTTCTTAGTGAAAGTTTGGTTTAAACATTATTTTTTTATCTTGGCTTTCTTAGTAAAAGTTTGGTTTAAACATTATTTCTTGATTCTCTTAATTGAATAATTATTTTATCTCTTTTAAAGTAGTATCAGTTGTGTGTTCTGCGTGATTTTTGGAACTATCATAAATAGGGTGAAATTCCATATTTAAAATTCAACTAAATATGAGATGACATGAAATTATTTATCCAAATATCACGTGAACCAAAAGAACTCTTAGGGAAGAAGATCGCTGTCATGTGCCCAACATCAAACAGACATGATTTGTCATGCCCAAAGAAGAATTTGAGGAACAGTAGAGACAGTCATTAATCATTTACCTACCCAACCAGAATAAAGTGGGATATTTCGGCAATAAGCGTCGAGTGGCAATGTGCAGAGTGTTTTGAATGTTTTAGAAGACTAAATCAATGGTAACTTAGGATCTGTTGTCATTGCTTACAATGTGTAAATTCCAATTGTTTAAGTTGAAAGTTAACACATTAACCGCACCATTTAACATAGTTCAAGGTTTAATGTTGCAGAAGAAAAAAGAAGACTTGCTTAAGAACTCCCTAAAGAATATTCACATAACTGGTTTGGTTTTCAAAAATTCTGTGACATAACTTGAGAATGAAATGGCTTGAAACTTAATTTAATTTTCATGTTTGGTATGAGAATTTAACTTGAAATAGTCATTCTATTAGGAAATCACATTCCGACTAGAATTTATAAGTCTCTAGATTTTCTCAATAAATTGTAGAAAGCCCTTTTCTACATTCAATTTAGAAAGAGAAATTATGGGAGATTAAATTTATCCAAAATTTTACTCAACTTTTTATTCTTTGCATAGTTGCAATCTTATTGCTATAAAAACAATTTTCTTTTATAAAATAAATATGTTATTCTATGATTAGATATATTGTAAAATTTTAATATTTTAAATGTAAACAATATTTAATATGTAATTCTGTAATTTTAAACAAAATAATGAAAGTTTCTCATAGTTGTAAAATAATACCTAACATCAATAAAAACAGAAAGAAAAATTGCTATATTTAAAATGCATTCCATTAAAACACCTGAAAAAAATTATATAGTACTAAACAATGAAACATAATAAACATTCCATTCTACGAAATAAGCGTGGGTTGTATTTTAAGCTTTATAGATATTTTTTATTTATTTATTTATTTATATAGGTAGCTTTATAAGCTTATATGAAGAAATTCACTTGTAGTTTGTAAGGCAAAAATAAAATGGAACAGGAAGGTCATCCAACTCCTCTTTTCCTCATTTTCAATATGCCCCACAAAAGTGAGAAAACTTATTCAAGAAAATATTTTTTCAACTTTAGTCAGTACTACGTTAATTCAGAACATGATTTTTTGACAAAGTTTTGAACTGACTGTTAACTTTAATGACATCTAAAATTTTAGCTAAATAGAAAAATATATTTCTTAATTAATTACTGTTGACTCCTTTAAACTTTAATGTTGTTAATATTTTAGTCCCTAATGTTATACTTTAGCCAGAAATCAACTCAGCGTTTTGACTATTTTATTTATATTTCATTCCATTCTTTTTTTACCTCCATTTACTTTCCATCCTTCCAACAAACTATCACCACAACCACTAAGAGAAAATTAATGCATTTAGTTTTTTCTTCTTTGTTAAAAAATTTTTCCTTTTATTCTGATTGCTAAATAATTTTAAAATAAAAAATAATTTAAAAATTTTTAGACTCATGATTATACTGTTTCGATTTAATTAAAATTTCAAGTTAAAAAGTCATTATATTAAAGAGACATGAAATTGTTATAATTAATCTTTAGTTACAAAGATTTTTGCTTAAAAAATAATGTCGATTAAATTTTATCATCTTTTTCAATTTATCCCGTCCAAAATAAATAAATAAATAACATCGAAATCTACTTCTAATTATTTCTTCATATTAAATTCTACATCAATCAAGCTAATCTTTATGAAAATTTGATTTATCTGAAAAATAAATAAATAAAATAAAGATTAGAATAAAATAGAATAAAATAATTAAAAGCTTTAATTGGCTTTATGGAAGAACTCTACTGCTCAAAGGATAATAGTATTAGGAATTAAAGTATTAAAAATGATAAAATTTAAGGGGTAAAGTGTTATTAATCCTTAAAATTTTCTCACGGTCCAAAAACCAGTATGAAGAAAGCTTATTCTACGAATAAACTGAAAAGGGGAAAACAATCACGTCTCCTAACTCCAATTACATCCTCTACTTACTTTTCTCCATTTACCTCTCACAGTCACTTCCAAATTATGTTCTTTTTAGTTTCGTGATTTGTTATAGTTTTGCCAATACAATTATTTATATCAGTACAACATTATATACTTTAAAAACTTATACGTTACAAGTTCTTAAAGTTAAGAAAATAGTTGTCTAAAACATGAATATTACATTAAATGCTCATTCTAGTAGTACCTCTTTACTGTCTAAGTTAAGGCTGGTGTTATTAGATGAGTAAAATCACATCCTGCGAGGGCTATTTTGCTAACAGGACAAATTTACCCCTGATGGTCAAAGCCTTCCCCTGTGTATTCAGACGTCCAGTGGTCATTACTTTTCATCCCATTTTTTGATTTTTCCTCTTCATTATTTCTAATCAAAATTCAATCCCACCAATGTGGTTTTGTGGATTTTGTGTATTCGAGGCGGTGTAATTAGATCTGCCAACAATAGCTCTCGGAAGAATTCTACATAACAATAATAAGCAAGAAAAGAAGTTCATACCTATGCAACTTCTTAAAATGAAATATTCGTTAAATTTAAAGGAGTGTTTGAGAAAAGAAATATCAACTATTGATTGATATTGAAGCTATTAACTCATATGTTTATATTGGGTCACAAATTATTTAATTCTGATAGAAAAAGAAAACGAATATATGCTAATGAGCATAAAGACGATGAAGGAATGTCTGATAACAATGCAGGGAGACCATTTGGAAAATTTTTGTCTAAGATGTCGCAAAAATGTCCAGCTTAAAAGATCATTTTCACAAAGGGTAAAAAAGGAAAATCCCGTGTATTTGAAGGATTGAGTATAAAATATTCACTGGCCAGATTTCCAAAAGATCAAAATATAGGGAAACAAATTTTTTATACCTTAAATTAAATGGCTGCGAATGATTCTGGATGGTTTGTATCCATTGAGAGTTGGCTAATTGATGCATTATTCGAATAAAAATTGATCTATGTGATGATTTGTTCTAAGAAATCAGAAGGTTCCCAGATTAACGTGATGAGTCATGAGGTTTTGATTGGAGTCTGAGCTTGTTGCATTCTGCCGAGAGAGATGAAGGTTGAGCAATGATATTGGTTGGTGGAGGGCTTTGACCACCAGGGGTAAATTAGTCTTGTTGAGCAAAATTGGTCTCGTAAAATATAATTTACTTTGACAATAACGCCAACCTAAGATAATACTGTATGTTTTACTTTAATGTCCTCTAAACATTAATGCAATGTTTGATCACTATTAACTTTGTTGTATAAACTAAAAATACAACACACTACGACTAATTTTCTTTTGTTATTCAATAGAACCAAGGGACTTTTAGCATATACTTTTTCTTAAATTAATAAACAGTTTAATATCTCTGTTTAGCATGAATAATCTTCTTTTTTTTTTCAAAAAAAAAAAAATTACTTACCACCTATAGAAAGTATAGTGAATTTAGATATTCTTTAATTGCCAAGCGACTAATTGGCCAGCTCAAGTAAACATATAAATAATGGAAAACAAATTTTAAATTTTAATACATCTTCTTGATCTTAAACTTTTGAGCGATTCATCTTCATCCCTTGAAGATTGTTACTCTTCTATTGCTTATAATTAAGAATTAATCGAAAAATATTTAAACGAAACACAGTAACTAAACTTACCTTCAAGTGAAGTAGGATTCTGGCTCTGAAGGTGCGGTGGAATTGGACCTTCAAGTTTATTGTTATCACAATGTTTACTTTCAAACCATTCTGCGGAAAATCCGGTATCTCACATCAAACTGATTATTCTTGTAGCTGCATCTCCACAAGCCTAGGCAATAGTTCCGTGAGAGATAGATGGGATTTTACCAACAAATTCATTATTCCTCATTACCACTCGCCTGATTGAGTTCATGCCGGCAAAAGCATCGTCCGGAACTTCACCGGAAAAATTGTTGAATGACAGATATATAGCCCGCAGAGTACCACCAAGTTTCTTCACATCTGGAAATGCACCACCAAAACTGTTGTGAAATCATCACACTTAATGATCGTAGGTTGTGCAATTGTGAAAGCGTATCCACATCTATGGAGCCGTGAAGTCCCATGCCTTCAAGTTTAAGCATTGTAACTTCACCATTATGACAAACTAAGCCCTTCCAATTTGATGTGTTCCCGTTGCAAACATTCGCAGATTTGCCCCAAGCATCCAATTCGGTTGCGTTATTTAGGGACTCCTTGAACTTGAGTAAGATTGTGGCCTGAGGATCATCTTCTTGAGAAAATACCAAAGTACACAAGAGAAGCAGCAAAATAAGCCGAGTTCGAGTTCGAGTTCGAGTTCGAGTTCGAATTGTAATGGCCACTGCCTCCATGACTATTTTGATCGGTAGCAGGCAGATGTGTTAACTGCAGCTTGTTTGGCGCTGTTTTAATGAATGCGGTTCGGAATTGGGATCGAAGCAGTCGCCATTTGTTGGATTGGAAGTTTCTAATACGAAACCAAAGGAGTGAGAACCAAAGGAGAATGAGGATATTTGGCTTAAGATATATGTTAACAACGAGGAAGCCATGATGTTTGAAAACGAAAGGGACAAATAGGGTGGTCACATTGACGGAGTTTCTAAATGCTTAGCTGTTTTCGCCGGCTAAAGGACGTGCATTTGCCAGTTTTTTTTTTTTTTCTTTTTTAAGTATTGTCAATTTTTTACCATTTTCTTCTGCGGTCGAGTGGCACTATTCCTAGGCTTCAGTATCAGTTAATCTATGGTTTGGTAATAAAATAATACAATTAACTAAATTTGATAATCAAATTCAATTAAAAAATAATACAATTAACTAAATTCAAAAATTTGATAATCAATTTTGAATTCAATTAACTAAATTCAAGTTGAGCCAGTTAGACTTTCACATTTTGGATGAAATCTTGTCTATAAAAACCTATTTCACAAAAAAAAATTCTTAGTTTTATTTAATTTTCACCCCATATAATTTGATATGTTTGTCAATTATTGACTAATGGATCTGATAACATATAACTTAAATTGCAACAATAAGTAACAATATAATTACATATATGCCTATAGCATCATGTTAGTTTGTAAATATTAATAACATAAGTAAGACTAGACAATGTGATATATATATGCAATAATAAAGTGTCTAATAATATAAGAACATGTGTAGGTCAATATTAATTTAATTATGTATAAGAGTTCATGTTTTAATGGATAAAAATATAATAACGGTATGAATTATGTTAAAAACCAAATCTGTTATATTTTAATAATAAAATATACTTTTAATTGAACAATTATGTACAATTATAGTTACATTTTCATACTATCACTTTAATTTTTAAATTTTTTAAATTATTTGAACTATAAAATACATTGAAAACAACTTAATATGTGAATTGTACAATTACGTTTTATCATGTTGTCATGCTTATAAATATAATCTATGTGCACAATTATATATATATCATCGATATATCATTTATATGTCAAAAAATATTTTAAAAAATACATATTCTAATTAATAAATTTGGTGTAATCAATTACTTATTAAAGAAAAAAACTCATTACTATTTTTGAATTCATTAATAGATTTTATGAATTCAGCTAACCAATTTCTTTCTGAAATTAAAAGTAAACAAAGTTAACTAACAAATTTATTAGTTGAATTTAATTAGAATTGATTGCAGATTCATTTAACCACGTACTTACTCACTCCTAACTATTCCTTCCTCAGCTTTGATCCAAGATTCTAGTTTGTTTCTGATTTTTTCCAAATAGAACCTAGTATAAGGTTTTTTTGACTAATACATTGAATTTAAAAGATTCCCAAAAGAAATATTGTCGTACCTTGTTAATTTGCTAACGTCAATCACGTGAGATAAATACGAGTTGGGAATGGGCAATGGATGGGATTTACTACGTTTTTGTTTTTATATTTTCAATAATGTTCTCATAATGTCATTGGAATTTATTTTCATTATTGTTTGAATCATATTAAATATTACTATAATCAAATTATGGCCTTGACAGAATGTACATATCTTAGAACTATCTATAGGTCCTGAACACACAAAGCAAATTAATGAACTTAATATTGACAAGGCAAACCAATAATTTTTCTTAGTCATTATATCCATAAAAAATTAAAAAATGAGTATTTTACTATAAAAGATCCTATAGATCTATGAACAAAAATGATCATCTTATTTAAAGGATAGCAGATCTTTAGAAAATTAAAAAGATCATTAATGAGTACATGTTCAAGAAAATATTCTCTACTTTTCTTGTCAAAGATATGCTTCTGCAGTAGCAATATCTTAAAAGGATTTTAAGAAACTATTCGAATTAGTTCATGTCATATTGAGGTTGAGTTAAACAATAAATTGTCGATGATGAATTATGAAAGTTGTACTACTTAATTTGTTTCATTCTCTGAAATGAATGCAATCATGCATTGATCTACTCCATTCCCTGAAGTGAATGCTATCATGCCTGGATCTACTCCATTCTGTGACGTCAATGCAGTTATGTATAACAATTCTAAAATAATCAGATATGTTTATGATCGCAGATTCTGATAGTAGACGTGAACGAAACTGTAACAATTACCCTTACCACCAAAAGTGGATCAATTTTAAAGAAGAAAAGCGAAAGAAAATAGTAGACAAAATAATCTCACCATAAAATACTAAACAATGAATATTATCGTTGTGACATGAAAAATGCATTGCTCACATACCTGTTGTATGCTAAAGCACAACAAAGGAACCTCATGTACCTGTCACACGTCATGGTTACAATATTAATAATTTCTTCACTGAAGGAAGTATTGACCATTTTGTATTGAAAATATTTAAGAAAGAAAATATTGTGATATTCTATTTTGCGTGTCTCCATTATAGTATTAAAATTTTGTATGTATTATTCTTTTGTATTAATTTACTATCTCATATTATTCTGTTATTATATTTATCTTTTTTATGAGAAACATATGAATATACATCTAGATGTATCCAAGATAAGAGAATTATGTGACGTTGATAGCGCACCAACATATCAAAAATACTCAAAAAAAATATGAAATATTTGTTCTTCTTCAAGTGGTAGTAAATTGATTGATGGTTCCAAAAGAGTCACCATATTATTACCTAAGAGTCTCAAAGAAATCTATTAAATTTTAATAAATATCTATCGTAATGCATATCATATTGAGATGGTAAATGAGAATAATAATGAATATATTTATATCATAAAAATAGTATCAACAAATAAATGGACCTTGAAGTTGCTTACTTTTCTTGTGATTTGTATTATACAATAGAAATATTTACTATAGTAAACCAGAAGTTTACTGATTCAAATATTTTTATTGTTCGGTATGATCGTCAGACCATCCCGGGTCAATTATGATGCACAAAATCATTGAAAGTCACATAGACATTTATTGAAGAAGTTGAAGATTTTTCAATTCAATGAATTCTCGTGTGCCGTTGGTTCTCAACGGAAATTAATTTAGAAAATTACTAGTTAAAATAGGAATCGAACCCTCTACATTTTCGGAACGTGAATTTAAGGTGATATATATGTGGATCTAATCACCTATTTTATGGACTATTTAGATATTTTATAATTTTAATAGAAACCTCTATTAGATGGTCATACATGTGCTTATTATCAAGTCCCAACCTGGAGTTTGCGAGATTGTTAGCTTAAATAATTTGATTAAAATTATAATTTTTGGATTATTCAATAAAGAAAATTTGTCTTGATAATACTAATGAATTTAAATTTCAGACATCTAATGATATCTTTATGTCAAATTATATAATTATTGAACATCTTGAAATATATGCTCATATCCAAAATAGTCTAACATAATTGTTAATAAAACACCTCCTATTAATAACTAAATAATTACTTAAGAGAATGCAATTACCTACTTATGTATATGGACATGATATATTCCATGCAGCATCACTTATACACATCTAATAAGTTATTTTAAATTATCCAGCTATAATTGACTTTTGGTCAGGAGTCTACAATCTAGAATTTTTGGTTGTAGTGCTATATATTCAATTACTCTACCACGACAAAGATGGGTCATTAAAAAAAATTGGGAATATATATTAGATATGAGTCGCCCTATGTGGCAAATATCTTGAAATAATAACAGGGGACTTATTTATGGCAAGATTTGGCGATTGTAATTAAAATATTTTCCTAACATTAAGGGGAGAAAATAAACAGTTGAAAAGAAAAAAAAATCGATTAAAATGAATTGTCACATTTTAATTCCCGTACAAAATAATGTGAACTACAAGTTCAAAAGATAATTCATTATGAATCAACTACTAGATTCATTTGCTAAGCTAAAATGAATCATGAAATCTAATATACCGGTTTAAATGCTCCAATTCAAATTGGTGTTCTAGTAGGATAACCTATCAATACAAATGATAGTTAGCATGCATATGGTGTAATTGAGCAATCAATTCCAAAGTTAAGAATGTTTAAAAGAGGAAATGAACAAATATTCAAGATAGTCCTATAGTTACAAGCGTGTGTTCTTATAAAAGTTAAGATGCTCTAGACATAACTAATCATGAAACCCAAAAAGTGGATTAGGTACTTAAATATAATGAAAATGAAGAGATCTCAATAAGTTATGTTTCTACTAGAAAAATATGGAATCGAAATAATATTATTATCGACAGTATTATTGTTTATAATATTAGCTGATATTTTGAATGAAAAACGAAGATTTTGATTCTAAATTTATCGAAAAGTGTTGACATAGAAATGATTGGCCAATACAGAAAGACGTAATTTAAGGACTAAATTCACATTTGAAACATGAAGTTTTTAGACTTCATAGTCTAAACACCTAAAAGTGTAAAGCCAGCGGGTACAAATTATAAATGCAAAATAAAATGAGAAAACGAAATTGTGCAATACAAAACACACTTTATTGTACAAGGTTTTCACAAAAACTCCGCATTAATTATGAAGAAACATATTTTCATGTGGTGAATGCAATTTTTTTTAAATATTTTATTACTATGGCAGTTTATGAAAAAGAAAAAGATAAAATGTGTCTAATGGATGTTCTTACAGCCTATGTGTAAGCTTACTTAATGTCGATATCTATATGAAAATCCCTAAAGAATGTAACATGCATAAAGTATGTAAAGTTTTCTAGGAATATTGTTCTGTGAAATTATGAAAATCCTTATATGGATAAAGTAATCTGAGTATTTGGAGTATAATCGCTTCAATTAATATCTCTTGAATGAAGATTATAAAACTAATTCAATTTGCCCATGTGTGTTTAGAAAAGAAAATATTCATAATTTGTGATAATTACTGTATATATTGATAATATAAATATTATTGGAATTCTTAAAAGTAATGAATTCTTTAAAAAAAAAAATTTTTGAGGTTAAAGCCTTATGGTTTATAGATTGAGTACTTATCGAATGGAATATTTGTTCATCAATCAACTTATACAAAAAAAAGTATTAAAGTGATTTTATATGGATAAAATACATCCATTGAGTAACCTAACGGTTGCAAGGTCGTTTGATGTGATTTTGTAAAGTGACCCTTTCAGTTATCGAGAAAATGATGAAAAACTTCTTGATCTTGAGTACCATATCTTAGTGCTATAGGAGCACTAATGGATTTTGCTAATAATACACGACCTGACATATCATTTGCAAAATTTGTTAGCAAAATTTAGTTCTTCTCCAACACGAAAACGTTAAAATGCCGTTAAGCATATATATTTAGATATCTTTGAGGGGTTATTGATATGAGTTTACTTTATTTAAGTGAATCTATATTACAATTAATTGGCTATATATATGTATGATATTTATCTAACCTACATAAAGTTTGATATCAAACGAATTATTTATTCTTCATGTGTAGATACAACTATATCATGGCATTCAACAAAACAAACTTTAGCTGTATACTTCTTCCAATTATACAGAATTAATTGCAATATATGAGGCAAATAAAGAATGTATTTGGTTAAGATCATTAACCCAATGTATCTAGAAGATACGTGATTTAACATTAGAAGAGAAACTGACGATCAAATATTATATGAAGAGAATGCAGCATGCATAGCCCAATTAAAGGGAGATTATATTAAAGCAGATAGAACGAAACATATTTTTTCAAAGTTTTTGTAACTCATGATCGTCAGAAGAATTATAGTATTGATATCCAACATATTCGTTCATGTGATAATAAAGTTGATTTATTCATAAAGGCTCTACCATTTCAACATTTGAGAAGTTAGTTTACACTATCGAAATACGTCATATCAAGTACATCAAGTGATATATTTATGAGGGGGAGTAATAGTACACCCTATATTCTTTTTTCCTTGACTATAGTTTTGTCCCAATAGAATTTCCAGGCAAGGTTTTTAATAGTTCAGCATGCAAAAATGTACTATAAATATTGTGTACTCTTTTTCCTTCATTAGGTTTTTGTCCCGCTGAGTTTTTCCTAGTAAGGTTTTAACAAGCCACATTGTTTTATTATAGACATCCAAGAGGGAGTATTAAAAATTATGTATCATAGTGGATACTATCTCGCTCTATATATTTGATAAATTCTAGTAGAAGTCTATTCACATCCAAGAGTCTAATAAGTGTAGATGTATCTTACGTTATTTAAATAACATAACTTATAGATCATTATACTCCTATAAATATATGTATTACATGAGAAATAAAATAATAAACTATCTGGTCTTTCATATTTATTCTTTCTTTCTCTCTAACTATCTGGTCTTTCATATTTATTCTTTCTTTCTCTCTCAACTTTATATATTTTGTTTAATTTTTATAACAGTTTTATCATATTTTATTTAGCCAATAATATAAATTGTTCTAATCATTTAAAGTTGCACTTCTTTCTCCAATGATGTGGAACTCTATAAAACCATTGGGTAATAAATTGACGAACAAATCATTATTTTATATAGGAGACCTATTTTCAAATCCAAATTTATAACTAATGACCTTATAGCTCCTTCTAAAATTTGAGGAGCTTAAAAACTTTTTTTACTCATAAATAATATTTTACGATAGGACCCATATAAGGCTGATCTCTTTCAATCCAGAGTTATACTTGACTCATATGCATATCATATCACATACGTTGTTAGAGAAAGTGAAAGGAAGGTTTTGGGACTTTTTTTTTTTTGGGAGCAAGTATCTAAATGTGTAAAGTTAAAGAGTCTACTAGCTTTACTTCGAACATGACATAGAATTTCCCATTTCAAGAACACGAGAATCGCTTTGTTCTCCTGAAATTGAGGGACAAATAGTTCCATTTACACTTTTCTTTTTTTGTTCAAAAGCAAAAAGAAGTTGGTCATCTAAGCTTCTTTGGTTTCTTAGTTCGCCACCCAAACTCACGAGTTCTTAATAATGTTTTTAAATTCGGCTTGGAAGATGACTTAGACATGTTACCGATTTTCGGCTCAACCGGTTATAACTTCAGGTCAACAAGTTATAAAGTTTTTTTTTTTAACTAGGAGTTTTTATGTCTAATAAGTTATACTAGTTATATTTTAAATTAGCTACAACAACTCAATCAATTTAACTTTGGCCTAGTGGTCTACAACATACTAACTTTTCTGTGGTCAATCATTTTACGTTTGATGTCCTAAATTCAGTTCCCTTCTCCAACATTTTTTTCTAATCCTTTTTGGCTTTTGCCCATTTTTCTACCCTTTTCCCTCTTCCATTTTTTTTTTTTTTTAAGTTTTCACTGTTTCATCTACTCCTCTCACCCATTCCCCTCCTCTTTCCTCCATCCCCTAGTACTCCCCATCTTTCACCCTAATCCCCATTTCCTCCACTCTTCCGCAACCCCTAACCCTCCCGAAATCAAGATCTCTCTACCTTCACAGCCGCTTTAGCACTACCTAATACAGAGAAAGGTCTACCTCGGATCTCCCCTTAAATTTTTTTAAATTATTATTATACTATTATAAAAATTTGACTTTGTCCCCCCTCCCAAATTTTTTTTTAGAGAATTTGGAAAAATTTTCCCTAAGTATGTATTTATATAGTCTTATTCTCCAAAAGTTTCGAAAATATATTATTTCTTGATATTTTTTAAAAATTTCAATAAATCCCCTTTAAAAAATTAGACTTTAACCCGTAAAGTTTTGCAAAAATTATAAAACTGTCTCTTTAAGAATATGTATATATATAGTTTTTGCCCTCCCCAAAATTCAACTCCTAGGTCCGCCCCTAGTTTAGATGAAGAAATTGAGAAAACGGTGATGGAGGAGAATAGTTGAAGGTAATTTAGTGTATTAATTGAAGATTTGATTTTTATTTTTAATATTGGCTTATTTTGCTGAATTTTTTTTTTGGTAAATTGGTTGATTTTGTTGGTATATCAGTGGATTTGGTGTTAATTCAAATATTCACTTTGTCTGATTAGTGTATTAGACGAAGTTTTATTTTGCTGATTTGTTTCCTCTTTTTTTTTTTTTTTTGGTAAATTGGCCATTGGTATTTAATTGAAGGAAATTCCATTTGGCTTTTTAAATTTATTTGGATAAATTGACTGATTCTATGTACTCATTGAGGCTTGATTTGCCTTTTTTGGGTAAAATTTAGCTTAGTTACTCAAAACCCCGGGTCATCAGTTCAATAGTTTTCTTCTAGTCCTATAGTTTGGATCGATTCTATTTGATTTTTTCTTCTTTCTGGGTTAAATATTGAATCGGACTAGAACAATTGTTGGTTCGCAATTAAACTAGTCGAATCGACTAGTCCAATTCGAGTTTGAGTTTGAAAACACTGGTTAATGAAATAGAATAGGAAATTACAAATCAAATCCAATTCGCATGTCTGTCCACGGATAGATAAATAACCTGAGTAAATATTGCCAATAACAATTTACCTCATGTGTAAAGATAATGATTATCCGCTTCAAACTCGAGCAAAGTATACAAATAAAGCGGAAGTATAACTACTAAATATGTATCATTTCATTTTCATCCAATTTTTGTAACCGTATAACCTACCGTAAAATTAAAAAATCTAAGGTCATGGTACTAGTACTGTATAAACTACCATAAAAAAGTAGGATATTGATCAAAATCTTTAGGCAGAGGCTTGACAATACCATCACCGAGGTGATGGATTAATACCCCCCACTCATATCATTCAAATGAAGATATATGAAAGTATCAAAACACATACAGCAAATTAAGAATTGGAAGGAAATTTGGATTGCATAACGATTTTTGCCACTCCCTTCCTACAACGTTTTGCTTCTGTTAGCAAGCTGTTTTACCTTGTAGATAAGCTGTCACCATGAAATTCCAGTTGCGTCACAAATTTTTGCATTTCCTACGTCTGTTATTATTTATTCTATTTTTTTGAGGTCGATGGAGTTGGTGACTCTAAATTTTGGTTACTGTTCACAAGAGTTCTGCAAATTCTTTTGATACCTTTTTCCAGGATATTTTTCATATTGTACGAAAGTAAAAGAAAATCTTTTTATACACTGAACTATAGGAAAGTCGACGGAGATGGCAAACAATATGTTGCTACTTCTCCTGAAACCTACATAGTTCTTTTACATATCTTAAATCCCGGATACAAAGAGCATCCGCAGTGACCTACTGGTTATTCAATCATAAAAAGCATCAGTTAAATTTTCAGTAACTTCAATTCCAGTAGCATTTGAGTCCCTTTGTCTTTCAGATTGCGCAGGTTGATTTCATTTCAATCAAGCAGCTCAGGAGGACCAATAATCCACATAAAGTGCCCCGTATATCATAACTTAAAAACTAGCTTCCACCAATCATGATTCTTTCCTCAATAGTAGTTGATTGGACTAGTAAACCTGAAGCAAGAAAAACTAAATCTTAAACAGGAATTTATCCCAGGTTAACAAATTCCTTCCCAAAACATAAATGGAAACAAGAAATGTTATACTTAGTTGCAAAAGTTCAAATAAACAGCTGTAAATATCAAGACAAATAACCTATGTCCTGCTCAAAAACATTTTCAAAACAAGTATTTCTGAGTTTTTACCAATCAGGTAAGTATTTAATCGTAATAAAAAGCCAAAACTGTTCAACCGGAGTAGGAATATAGTCAGATTCATTCACTAAAATCATTGTAGCCTTGAAGCAACAGCAGTTAGAGTATTGAGTCAGCTTTGAGAAACTGATAATTCACTTATAACCAGTACGAGTCCAAAAGCTAGTTGTTTTTTGTATGAGAATCAATAATCTGCATTTCACTGCATGCTGTCATTAAAGAAGTTCTGACTTGTCTGCTCAAGCTATGTTACATAAATGATCCAAGAAATATACAGTGACGCTGCAAGTATCTCCTTGATGCCAGTATATGATAAAACATTCAAGCAAAAATCTAACCAACAAGACCCATACACCAAAACCCAAACCCCAAACCCCAACCCCAGTCCTCCGATATTACAGAAACCAAAACATGAAATAAATGCTAGACATCTAAAGTTAAGTTAATCATACCTGATAAATACAAATGATATTCCCCTCATGGCATACAGTTTTGATATAGATAACACCCAACAGAACAATCAAATGAAAGAAAAAGACTTGAAAACATTTGCAAAAGTAAGAAGACAACTGATTGACAGATCAAAAAAAAAAAAAAAAATGATGGCCAAAAGGACTGAGATAACTCTTCTGGTCTGTTTGGATGGGTCGATTTGAATTGTAGGACGGATTTGAAATGAGTAGATTGAAACAACACGAAATTTGAGTGAATTTCAATTTAACTATTAAAATTCCCCACTCACTTCTTGGTGGATTTCAAATTTCAAACTAAATTCCTAAACTTGTTCGGATAATCTAAGATTTGGATTTGAAATGCAAATCCACCCAAATTCTTCCATCCAAATGCAGCCTTAGTGAATTTCAGCAAGAAAGGGTCTAGGAGAAGTTTCCATTCGAAAAATCTCCAATATAGGGGTGTATCACAAAAAGCTTGCAACAGGAAACCTCCTCAAATTAGAATGAGACAGGAAAGGTGTTTGCAAAATATACATAGTCATGCTAGAAAGGTTGAGGTGGTTTGCCTCCATAAAAGAATCAACCCTACCCAGAACTGATGTCACTATTCCCTGATAAGTATGCTTCGAGCTAAGTTGACGCATATCTATGTAAATGTACTCGACAAATAGCAACACAAACTTCTTAAATCCATTGCTCAACTCAACTGGAGAATGTTTGACAGCAGTACAATAGGTTCAAGTATTTCTAGGCACAGCTAATCAGAAAATGGTATATGTGTGTGTCGGTGTTGATGGCTACATGACCATGAGGATACAAGGATTCTGTACCCTTTTTATAAGAAATTTCCTCAAATTCTTTTATCCCCAACATCCCACATTGTAAAAGTAGATGCATTGCCAAAGCCCTCATAATCATGATTCAAGCTATCAATAAATTAAGGGTAAATTAACGTAAGCCCCTATGTGCTATAGCCTTAATACCTATAGCCCCATATGTTAAGAAAATATACCTCAAATCCTTGTATAATTTGCCCTGAAAGGTAAAGTTGACAAAAATCATCCAAATTAACATTGTTTGAAGTACACACGCCCGAATGTGAGTATTTAACAAAAATTACTTCATTTTTTTCTAAAAAAATTAATATGACCAAAATACCCTTCTTTTAAAAAATCACTTCTCTTACCCCTCTCCACCACCACCACCACCACCACCACCATCCTCAATCCTCCTCCCAGGCCCCTCCCCCTCCCCCCTCCTTTGTACCTCACACTGCCCCTCTATCAATCGCTCCCCCATCACCATGTCCCTCCACTTACCCCCGCAACCCCTCCATCTCTCCCCTCTTCCCCACAGACCAGTACCCCCTCTCTCCCTTACCTTCTCACATCTCCAATCTCTTCCTCTTTACTTCAAAATTCTTGTTTGTCTTTAATACTTCTCTAGATTATTGTTTTGATGTCAATTCTTTCTGGGTTTTGGATGGAATTTATTTTTGTTGTAAATTCTTGATTTAATTTCTTTTTTTGGGTTTTTCTAAACCTGTCTAATTTTTTTTTTTTTTTAATGGGATGTGCAGTTGTTTGTTGTCTACATTTTGCTCTCTGTTTTGTTTATTATGCTTGTTTGGGATCCATTTATCATGTTGGTATCTGCAATCTTTTCTTTATTATGTTGCTGTGTTAAAGATTGAAGACAAAAAAAACAATAGGAAAAGGAGGATGAGATAATGAGCTCCATGACCTTTTATAGGGAACTTGGGGGGGCTAGATGTGTCAAGTGGAAAATCTAACAAAGGGTACACAAGTTTAATAAATCAGTTAGTTTGGATGATTTAGATGTGTCCAACCTTTTTCTCCAAAATATTTAAGGTATGTTTTCAATACACATGAGGGCTATGGGTATGAGAGCTATACCACATGGGGATTTATAGTAATTTACACATAAATTAAACATACAGGAAACTTGCACCAGTTAAAGGTGGCAAAGGATTAAAGCCACAGACAGGGAGAGATCAAATTCCAATCAAAAGCCTCTACTTGCATGAGACAATGCAATCCTTACTTTCGATATTCTTGAATTTTGGAAGAAACAATACGAATCTCCCATAGCAGACCAATTACATCAAAATTAGGTTATAATATACAAAATCAATGCAAAGACTCGGGTACTTTAGTGTAACATTTTTTGCATCTTTGTTGCATTGCCTCTTTGCAATATCCTTCCCATCAACACCACACCGCTGCCTTTATCCCACAATAGTTGAAGCAATATCTTCTCACAGAGATTAGATTGTTTGGAAGAAAACCTCGGGAATTCAAGGTCACTTTCATGGTAGCAAGAAGAGGGAAAGAAAGGCAACAAAAACATTGACTTTTTAGCTTGCTTGCAATAGTTGAAACATTGACTGTTATACCATTCTCTGTGGTTTCAATTGTTCTGAGATGGCATTGGATTCTTTTCAGAAAGCATCATGCGAAAATAGATATCATAAGTTCGTTAAAATTGGCCCAACTTTTCTCACTTTTGACATTGCAAATAGAAGTTGTCGAACGTGGAGAACACATCCAAACAGAGCCAGGCACACTTCTGAGTTTAGAATGATTTACGAGCATAGACTAGTTTCTTCAAATCGATTCAGTATCAGCACATAATGTCCTTAACTACAAATCACTAGAACAGTATTCACTTGATATTAGTCATCTTCAAATTGGAAACGACGATAAATAATCCTATTTTTGAGGCAAGGTTGAACCAAGTTGTAGCTATCCTTTACCACGTCTAACAACATGATTTCAATCTTCACTTGCACCCTTCTCCTTGGTGCAATAAAAAAGTATACCCATCTAAATGTTTGTGTAGAAATGCTCAATACTAACTACAAATGATCCAGTAATCGATCCTAAATGATTTCAATCTTCACTTGCACCCTTCTCCTTGGTGCAATAAAAAAGTATACCCATCTAAATGTTTGTGTAGAAATGCTCAATACTAACTACAAATGATCCAGTAATCGATCCTAAATGCTAGACACCCTGTTGAATGTTACTGAGCCTAAAAGAGCTCTCTCGACAGAGGTCCTCATCATTGATTTGATCCTCATTGGGTATTCCCTTAGCATAAAGGCACCCAACAGTCAGGTAAACCCTATTTCTACTTCTTCAAGGAAACCACAACGACTACTGCACCTAGAGGATACTGGCACAAGGCAATACTCTGAGTGGTCATGCCTTAAACTAGGGTGAGCCAAGAGGACATTGAGATCGCTCTTATTCATTGAGGCCCATCTCTTTAACTCTTAGCACCCAAACTACTACAGAGGTGCAAGTCCCAAAAGTACTTACTTAAATGATATATAGCTATTTCAAGCTACTTTAGGTTATATGGTTACTTTTTCCTTTTCTTTTGATTCTTGGATAGGCTTTGCAGTTACTTGAATGAAGGCTTTTCCCTAACATTTGAAGTATTTATTCATATTGCTTATTTGTTTTGAAATATCACAAACTCCTTTTCCCTCAAATTCAATGCCTGCAATCTTTTAGGCTTGGTGGTCTCATCAAATTTCAAAGGTGGCCTGGTGCTTCTTCATGTATCTGAAAATTTCCGAGCCACTGAATCCCTGGCTTTAAGAGTAAACCTCCTAACCAGTGGCATCTTGCATGAGCTACATGCAATTCTTCTCCAATAGCATCTTCAAAGTCGTGCACACCCATTGATCATAGCTCTTTTCAGAGTTCAGCTCTTAGTCCTCTTGAATGAGAAATGGTTAATTTTTCATCATCCAAAACTTCATATCTGATAATCTATGTTACCCGGAATCGCCTTCTAACCCTTATACACATGTAGACAACACAAGGGTGTGGGATTGTATGAGGTTACAAAATTCAATGGATACGTTGATTCATGGTAGCTTTGATGTGGGTGGAGACAGGGTACATGAGGAAAGAAGGGATGAAGAAGATGAATAGAAGATGCGAGGAATATTAGTGCTCACTGATGACGAAAACGCAAAAGAATGATATGCTAAACTAGGAGTCCACTATCAAACGTTGGATAGTGATGCTATATTAGTGAAGTAACCAATCTAATGTCAACTATTAAATTACTATGTACTGAAGTAATACCAACTAGCAGTTAATACAATGTATGAGTTCCCTAATAAAAGGTCATGGAGCTCATTATAGAGAAGACTTTTGACAAAAAATAAAATCCAATTTCAAATTTGGTATGAATCCATCTTTTCGAATGAATAATTCCCTTATTTACTAGCTAATTTATAGTAAACCATAGGCATGATTCTCAAGTTTCTTTTCATTATGTTTCATAGTATGCTTTATCTTGCTTTGCACTATTTCTCTGCTCCTATTCATGCAAGCATTGAAGTCTGATTTCTCTATTAAACTCTAGAAGAACTGCTGCATCAGTTTTGGTATCACAGCTATAAATTTTGCCACCATGCACTCTCCATGGAGGAGATTTTATATCTATAGATAGATTTCAGTACAAACTTTTGGATCAATGATATGTTTTCCAGAAAAACCACTAGTATGTGATGGATTTATGTCCAGAAGTTTGGTGAGATGCTTTGGAAGTGAAGCAGGAGTATCTTATATGTTCTCTTTGAAATTGCCTTGAGATAGTTCTTTGTCATTATTTGTTCTTCCTAGGTGATGTGAAATTGTCTCAAGATATGTTCTCAGAAGCTGCTTTAGTAGTTGGTCGACATTCACTAGACGTGCACCATAAGGGTATACTCTTATACAATCTCAGATTCTTCCACAACAAATCTAATCTCATTATGTACTGCAGCAGTAGTAGCTCTCCTCATTTTCTCTGACTTAGATATTAAATTTCGTAACTCTTGAAATTTCCTAATCATAGAAGCTATTCTTCTACTAGATGATTGTGTGCTTTCCTCATTATTCTTTAGAGTTGGTGCTCATTTTCTACACCAGGAAGTCAGGTTGATGAGGATCATCGCATGACAATATTTCATAGTGACATTTCAAGCTAGACACGAAGTCAGATTAAAAAATCAGAATAAAAATATAGTTAGAGCAAAAGTTATTCTTGTACATAGACGATCCTTGTCGAGTACCTTGTGGAGTAGCTGTTCATGGTGATGAATATTTCAAAATGTTGATCCTAAGCGACTACAGTTTAGATATTCAGTTTTGCTGAAAAATGAAATTATATGCATCCTTATTACATCCAAAGAAAGTTTATGATAATTTCACTGGAATGGCAAGAAAACCATTTTCAAGGATGAAGCAAATTAGACTGCAAAAGTTCACGTCCATAAAATAAGAAGGAACTGAATACAGATTTCTATGGATTTGAAGGAACCAGAAAAGATTTTAATGGATTAGGTAACGGAGGTTGATAAACTTAACTAAGCCTCTTCATTCACATATTTATGTATCCAAAAGCAAGAAAGTGAATGAGGACCAGATTATTTATGTGCTGATACTGAATCCAAAATCCCTTTATATGTCCACTTGCTCAGCAGCTTCCAGTACTGTAAATGAAGTTTGAGGCTAAAGCAAAACCTGTTGGGTTTCAACAATTTTCAGAGGTCAACACAAGGATTTTGTTCACATTTCCGTGATGACAATACTTGAAGAATAGGTTATCTTGTTTGAAGAAGGAGGCAAAAAAAAAACTAAAATGTTGAAGGCCGTGCAACAATGGAAAGTTCAAAGGAAATTAAAGACTCCAATATTTCTCATGATGCTGCTAATTGAGTTTCAGGACAATCTTAAGTTTTTCATTTTGTTTGTTCCAGCTGCTGATATTTGCCAGCCAGATAGAAGTTCCAGAAAAAGGTTGAGAAGCAAGATTTCACGAGTTTTACCTAGCTGTTACGAGCAAAGCCCACTCATTTTCCAAGATAATTCTATTCAGATACAACACATAATTAAAGAGCGGTAGATTATCAAATTTCCACAGTACAAAACTTGAGCTCAATTTTTCTTGAACCACAGAAGCATGATGCAGAGTATTGTAGACCAACAGCATATGTATTGGACAGAGCTCTTTAACCCTAAGGCCCAAATCCACAAGTAGTTGTTCTTTTGCTACCAATTAAGCTAAGTTATGTAAAAAGTTGTATGCTTAGGCAATTCTAGGTTAACGGTGAAGCTATTTCAGTGAAATAGCCAATCACGATGTAACCTAAGAAATTACTTCAGAGTGAAGTACTATCAACCAGTGAATACAATGTACACCTACATTGTAAAGGATATGGGGCTCATAGTGGAGGGAGTTTCTTGGAAGAAATATTATTCAGTCATATTTGGTGTGAAACCATCTCTTCTATAGAGTTATTCCTAAATTTACGTGGGAATCATAATATAGTCCAGCTGTATTCCTAGCTTTGTCTATGCTGTTTCATAGTATGGTTCATGACAGAGCACAATGGTGTAGCAGAATTCATGCAGCCGATCCTACTTAGTGGTATTAAGGCTTGGTTTGTTTGTTTGTTTGTTTGTTTTCGTTTGTTTATAAACCTTATTAATCAGTTTAGGATTTTTTTGGCTAACCGATGTGTGATATTTATACTTTAACACCCTCTCTCATACATTACTCGGTTGAAACAAGAACTAGGAAGCCAAGCCCAGACCAGAGAACAAGAAGTATTTGGTTGAAACAAGAACTAGGAAGCCAAGCCCGAACCAGAGAACAAGAAGTATTGGCATGACCAATACCCATGAAGTCAAGCCTAATACCAGTGCCAGGAGAAGCATTGGCTTGATAGAAACCCAAGGTGCACAAGAACTCGAGTCATGTGTGCAAGAGTGAAAACCTGAGACTAGCTCTTAGCTCTGATACCATGTTAAAGAATATGAGCTTCCATTTCAAAACCAATTGTTAATGAGTGCAGTGACCATGAACCATATTAATTAGTTTAGGATCTTTTTGGCTAACTGATGTGTGATATTTAAACTTTAACACCCCTCTTACACATGACTTGGATTGAAAGAAGGAATTAGCAAGCCAAGCCCAAACTCTTGAACACAAAATAGATGTGTATAAGATAAAGTCAAGTGCAATACCAGAACCAAGAGAAGCATTGGCTTGACAGAAACCTATGAAGCCAAGCCCAATCACAGAAGAACCTGAGTCATGTGTGGATGAGTGAAAACCTGAGGCTAGCTCTGATATTATTAGCGCTATTAATGAATATGGCTTCCATCTCAAAACCAATTGGCAATGATAGGAGCGACCCATGAACCTTATAAATCAATTCAGGATCTTTTTGGGTAACCAATGTGGGATATAACAAGGGATCACTGCAAAGGAGCTCTCTAGAGAGACACCTAACAAGGTAGTACCATTCTTCATTCTTTGTAAACCATGCGTTCACTGTTCAATAGTCCCGGTTTCCAGGAATCCCTGGCCATATTTGGATGCTGCTCTTTTTGGTAATGCAAATTTACACTGTTTACTAAATGGACTGAATTTACGAAGTCTTGTCTTTTCTTTATCTTTTTGTTTTTGGGGCAGACATCTTTATGATTGATTGTCTTAATTCCTCAGATTGAGCATTTCTTATCATCTAAACTACATCTGAAATATCCAGGAATATTGTCGTCATTATTTGAAAAAAATGCTTTGTTGAGAAAAGTTAACATTTATGATAGTTGCAGCAATAAACATACAAGAATAACCGAAGACTTCGCTCTTGGAATGCCAATTGAATAAGAAGCTCTTTGTCTCATTAGTATCAATCTTAGTCTACAGGACGCAAGAATGTAAGAGATTAACTAATTTTAGCACAAATTTGAGAACTAAGAAAACAATCATTTCAAGCAAAACACATGTATCAAGTTTGGTAGCTCTGGATGTCATTAGACATTTATGCAGATTTATATACATTGAAGATAACATAACAGCATAAAGCAAGGAATGTAAAAAGAGAGTGCAGGTTGTCAAAAGCAAGGAATGTAAAAAGAGAGTGCAGGTTGTCAATGTGAAATGTACCTAACTGTCGTGGAAGCGTGACCGCCGTCTATGAGAGCTGTCACCAAAAGAATCAGCATACCAATATTAGAAAAATAGTTCTACAAACTAGGAACTGGGAAAAAAGCCAATCAGCAGAATGATCAGATGAGGAAACCAATACAGCCTCATTAGCACACACATTCTTCATATTTTATTGTATAGATCGATAAATTTCCTCATCTACATTTAGTATCAAGTTAACCAAGCTAACTACATACACCAGCAACTGATGGATTGAGAATTTCAGATGGAAAAAGAAAAAGTGGTGCCATCTTTTCTGATATAGATAGAATGAAGTGTATGGAGACTGGACCAAATGGCATTCGAAACAATTAACGTGGCAGCTTTCAGTATTTTCTCTTTCTTCCCTGGGGTAAAACATATATACTAAGTCCTATATCCTGGGAAGAACACTTTAAAAATATCATCTCTTCTCTGTCTACACTCTATTGTGTATAAGATTCACTTTACACAAAAAAAAAAAAAAAAAAACAGGAAGATCAATAAGTTCAGCAGTCCAGTCGATGCAGGATCATCTTAAACCTTGTCTTTGACATTGTCTTTAAGATGGTTGACAATTGTGGTGTGTTTAACCTAGTCTCCTGTTGTTGTCTTGTGTTTAGTAATTTGCTAAGGTTTATTTTCTAAGGGGCTGCGGTAGTGAAGCCTAGATGTGAAGATTTAGAATTCAGCCCAATTCATGGTGTACACCAGATGATAGTGAAGCCACAGATGTGAACATGCAACACAATGTTCAGCAATGGTTAACATAGGTCCAGAGGTTGCTACAATAGTTGAAAGTAATGTCAGCCATATATTTTATACAATGTCTGACCATTTTTATCTGAATAGTTGTCAGTTTCATCCAGTTTGGGGAAGTTTAAGGGTGTTAAGAAAATCTCCTAAAATTTCTGGTGCATTTCTTAATGTATTTTGTTCTGAGCTTGGTGCATATCTATCCAGCAGTGAATTTCTTTTTGCTTATGGAAATTTGAGGATTTGATATTTAGAAGCCTCATAGAAGATGAAGGGTACAAAAGCGCTGAATCCAATGTATTGAGTGTGCTTCTTTTGAAGAGCAGTACGGTGTCGTGTAGAGTTGCTGGCAACCTTAGTTTTGCAGCCTTATAAGTAGTCTTGGCATGTACTGCATAGTAGCTTCCTCATAGTAATGACTTAGATGTGTGCAGTAGTATAGCTTTCCTCAATTTTTGTTGACTTATATACCAAAATTTGAGTTGTATGAATTCCCAATCCTAGAAACTATTCTTCAACTAGTTTAGCGCCGTACCCTCCAACCAGATTATGTAATAAATAAATGAATTATTTATTAGACAGCAAAGCAACAAAATTTAATATATATATATAAGTACACACCCACACACTCGCACACTTTACTCAAATAAGGATCTAGTGCAGATGCATATATTTCAGAGTAGACCAACAGGCTGCAAAGTGACATACCCAGCAACTAAGCCACCTCGAACCAGTCTGACAATCCAAACAACTTCTTAAATTCCCCCAAAAATATATATTTTTTAAAACATAATCACAAATAAACCTTTTACAGAGCCCTAGCAATTACAAATCGCAAACAGAAGAAAAAATTTGTGGAGGATTGTCAATTTTGGAATCTGATTACAAATTTAGTATCAGGCTCAATGATATTGGAGAATTTCTACCAAAATAGTGTAACAGTCAGTGTAAATAATTCTTCAATCAAGAGGTGTTGTTAAGGTTTATGGCAATGTAATAACACGGCTTTAGGAATGTCAGAATAGAAGAGAACTAAAATGATTAAATCCCAAGACAATTCAACACTTATAATCTATATAGGCGTATGCCCCAGAATATCAATATTAAAATGCCTTCACCACTTGATCAGGATCACTGCCCCTGTATTCCAACCATGTCCTTTATACTGGCCTGCTGCTTGCCAGTCCACTTAACTGACATCAATTTTTACAGACACACTCGTAGGATCCATGTTATTTATTCCCTTGGCTTCATCGTTAAATCTTTTCTTCCATCATTTCATGTCCAGGCACAACATGGTCACCATATTCCACCGCAACCACACACCACTTTCCTTAACCAACAATGAAAATTCTTTTTTGAAGAAGTTAATCTTCAGAATGCTATGCTTTCTCCAGCAATGAAGCTTGTATCCAGTACCACAGTCAAAGTAACTAACTCGTCAGTCTGTCATGCATTGGCACTGGTAAGAACTTTGTCTCTGTTTTAAGTTCTACTCTTGTAAACTGCTTCACTTCATAGGCATTTAAAATAGAAAATTCAAGACATGCACCAATACATACACGTACAAGCCACTGCAATCATATAGCAACCTGGCAAATTTTATTACTCAGAGACCTTTGGGAGTGGGAGCATCTTTTGAGGGCAGCACATAAGTGGTCCAGATAGTGGAGGTGGGGTGCCCAAATATCTAATAATTGGCATCAAGGGGTTTATTCAATGCGAGAGAAGCAACCAGGCCGATGAACCTTTGGGAATCTGTCTCTCAGGAGTGAGAGTAGGAGAGGAAGTCGTGGTAGATAGAGGGATGATTGGGTTGATGGAGAGAGGGTTCGGATGAAAAAGCATGCCATCATAAAGCAGTGGGAAGGGAAATGCAACTACAATTACACTTGCTTGTCATAACTGCAGGGAGGAAGAACATAGATCAAAATGCGTCGAGATTACCATTTTGATCGTAGCATTTTGCTAATATGCTTTCTATTGCCCTCATTCACTCGTTTGACTATATGCAATTGGCGTGAACTAATTCATTTAAGGACAACTTCACAGAAGGATCATTAAACTGTATTAGTCATTTCTTTACTTCAGTTATAGTTCTCGTGCTTTTGTTAAAAAGGGTGTCAAGTTAAATAAACCAACCTCAGGAATTTCAAGTGTCAACATAAATTGCCACTACATCATTTTCCTCATTCTTTAAACTAACCTCTATAATAGTTTCATGAATTAATCAGGCAAACAGTTTTGCACAATGTTCATCAAACAGGACTTTTGAAAATTCACGTTCAATTATTCATGTTGGTGATCAGATCTTATCAAGTGAAGATAATAGTATTAGAGGAGGACCAAAGTTATTTCTGGCAAAAGTCAAATAAGCAGACTCAAATATATCAAAATGTGTACTATCTAACCCTGGGAAAAAAACCAATTTAGTCCCTTACTTTTGGGGTATCGACCATCATTCCATATGGTCCTTATTTATCACAGCTAACCAATTTGGTCCCTTATCTTTAAACAAAAAAAATAAAAAATAAAAAATAACCAATCTAAAGACTATGATGGAAATTATGGGCAAATTAATGGACCAAGCCCCGTGATAACCACGTGGCCGTTAACATGCAATAGATGTGTTGTCAACGACTCCGTTAGTTTGTCCACAATTGCTATCACAAGCCTTAAATTAGTTAACTTTTTTAAGGATAAGGGCCAAATTAGTCTTTTTGATAGATAAGGGATCAAATTGGTCGATACCCTAAAGATAAGGGACCAAATTGGTCTTTTTCCCATCTAACCCCTAACACAAGCTGATACTTTTGTTGGATTAGGCACAGAACTACTCGTTTCACAAAGATTTGTCCATTTGCACAATGTGTCCAGTATATTTTTCTTTGCAAATCATATAAAAATGCTAGATGAAAGATCATTGGAACCTTCAAACTGCACCAAAAGTTTACAATCAATAACAAACAGCTAGTATATAAATAAATACATTAGATATGCATTTGGATATGCGCATTACACAAATAGACCAACGAAAGTACCACTGACCTGCGATGCTGAGCACCAAGCCTTGATGTACCTCTTGAATTCACAAACTCGTCATCAGTCTCTGCCCTATAATCTGCATATTCTAAAGATGTCATTGAACCCTCATCAGAGTTAGAAGTATAACTTAAACGGCGATTTCCTCTCCTTGAATTACTGACCCTTGACCTTCTTCTGTTTCTAGATGTCCGAAAATTATCAAATACGTGATAAAGAATACACGAGGTCCACCAGTTTCCTTCGTCTCTAGGGAAGTCCTCAAATTCATCTTCAGAGTGATAGTCCCCATATTCAATCACATAGTCACCCAAAACCACCCCTCTAGGGATTTCTGAATGGATGGTGCTCAAAACATCTATTATCTCAGAGGATTGCTGGAAATTTTCCCAATCAAGTTGCCGAGCAGGATCAATTTTTGAAGGGCATTCTCTTATTCATCAAGAATGTGGATGCTCTAGTTGAGCATGTTTCTGAAGTTCCGTGTAGGTTCCTCTGTACGTACACTTCTCCTCTTCACAAGAACGTTTCTTCTCATCTAAACTTCTGCGAACATCATCAATAACAACCCAACCAGTCACTTCTCCGCGACATAAGGGGCACGTTGGCTTTCCACTTGCATCTGAATTTGCCAAATGCATGCTGTCACTGGATGTTGAACTAGATGTCAAAGGTGATTGAGATCCAGATAAAGTTCCATATGCTTGTTTAAAGCGGTCCAAACAATTTGAGTGCAAGTGGTCTGTGTCACAAACGAAAGCCATGCATCCTATATCATATTCTGAACATTGGAGGAGAACTCCATTGTGCGGATGGAACTAGATGTGTATATTGGACAAGTTACATCATCCAACTTAGTATAAAGTTGGAACTCCTCCATGGGGTTAGAACCCCCTGCAGCCAGATGTCTGAGGACATGCAGAGACTCCAACATCAAGTTTCTGAAAGCTACAAAACCTTCAACAGAAACACATAAGTCTTTAAATATGACATGAGAATCTTCCGCCACTAAATGCTCATATGTAACTAGAAAAGAATAAGAAAACGGAGAAACAAGCAAAACAAGCAAAACAAGTAACCAAGGTATTAACAACGAACAGAACAAATAACAAGTTAGGCAAAGACTAGAGAAAAACTGTAGCCAAGAACCAACTCAAGGACATATTTGCAATTTTCAGCTTCTACTCAGAGGCTTACAACTTTTTGTAAAGCATCTGTGCACAAATACTGGCACACCTTGAAATAACTAAGGCTAATGCTTAATTCCTGACTTTCCATTAACACCAAAACCTAACCAAATATTCTATTCCTCATCAAAATGAAAACCAGAAAAGAAATATTGGGAGCCAGTTTTCAATCCATTTCACATCCTTCCCTTCAATTGAAGTCAAACATAATACTGCGGTTATAATCTCAGAATTAATGGTCAAGAATATCTGGCGGCTCAATTTTCTACTGTACAATAACATAATATAGCTTCAATTTCAATTTATTCTGATTAAAAAAACATAGTAAAGTTTCGAAATAAAATGAAACCTAAAAACTGAACCAAATTGAGAAATGAAATATCTGTAACTAGCAAATAAAAAATTATCACCTATTGGATTTTTTAAATGCCTCGCTTTCGACAAACAATTGCAAGTACCGAGGGAATAGATGGAGGAGGCCGAGAGAGGGGGAGGGAGTTCTCGCGGTGGCCGCTGGTGGCGGATGGAGGCGTCCGGAAACGGAGGAGGTATTCTTGGGAGTAGAAGACGCGTTAGAGGCTAATGCTAAACGACATGGAAATGGGACATGATGCAAGTATCGTCGGGGAAATTATGGGTGATCGTTGACTTCCGATTTCCAATCTTCTCAAATTACGTCAAAGGAACCACCGGGTCCACCCCCAACGATAAACAGCACCCTGTTCTTCCTTTTCTTTTTCTTTATTTCAGTAAAAATTAAAAGTTAATACTTACTTATTATTATTTTAATTACTAACATTATTTTTTAGTCAATGATATCTCATCGATGATCGAATTTAGCCGTATTTCATCTTTGCCTAATATAAAATTTTTACTCTCAAAATTTTCCCACACAATCAAAATATTTTATTTTTTCTATAAATAAAAATTAATAAATTTTGAGATATAGTGATAAAAAATCTCTTCATATTATTTAATCATGTTGAACAATTGTTACTTTTTGAAAAAAAAAAAAAAAAATGTTAACCACTAGATGGGGCTGGGCGGAAGGGGGGGGGGCTGGGTTGGGTGGTGGGGTTAGTTGCTGTGTGGTGGAATGGAAGGGTAGGCTTCTGTAATTTTCAATTTAGCCCTTTCAACTTATCTCAAAATTTTGTGGCCCCTTTTTTATTTTTAATTTGACCTTAAAACTTGTTATACACTTGAATTTGTTAGGCATATATGACATTTCACAAGTCATAATTAGTTTTGACAATTTCCAAAAAAAAAAAAAAAATTGAAGTATACAAAGTAGTCAAATGCACATTTGATAACTAAGTACACAACAAAATATTTCAAGTTTGCAATATTTAAATAGACAAGAAATGTAGTGACAAAATATGAATGTATGAATATATAAAATAAGGGATTAGAATCTCTAGAATATTCTCAATATATAGAGAAAAATCTTTCAATTTTTATTTCAGACACGATTCGAGAGGTTCACAACTTATTCTCGAATCAAGAGAGGATTCTTTCAAATTTTGATATGGAAAACTTGAAGAACGCCTTATGAAAATCTTCAAATCTTGATGTATGGAAGACTTGAAGAGAATTTGAAAATTAGAGATTCCACAACTTTTAGGGTTCAGAAAATGTATATATGTGTCTTGAACCTCTAAGAGCGACCGATCATTGTTTATCCATCTATGGGAGGGAACAAGTTGAAAAACTTATATTACATGTGTATCTCCTATATTACATGTGTGTATCTCCTAATTTTAATATATTAATAAAGAAATAAATACAAGTGTACATATATCCCCTATCAGCCAAGTCTTGTAGACATGTGACATGACACAATTTAATTGAAAGAGCGACACAAATGCATTTGATTGGTCGAATCACGTGAAATAATATAATTGGATATAAATTAACCAATTCCTAAAAAATATATGTGACATATAGCAATATTTAATTAGACGTCAATTAAATTAATTTATAAACAAATGTAATTTTAATTATATTAAAATTTTATTATCTATAAATGCCCCTTAAAATTTGTTTGTAAATGCTCATCTTCGAAATTGGGGTACGAGTAGGCAATTCTCGATATTTTCTTGACTTATTTGGAATATTATGGACTTGAGAAAGCATAGTTCAAAGAAAGTAATGATCAAGTAATCTTTCAAAGCGACCTTAGAGTGTTGTTCATCCAATTCAGATTAAATGTTGTAGATGAAGCCCATGCACAACAGCTCTTATATCAATGCAGATGTGTATAAGAAGCCATGTGCACCCTTATGAGGTAGTGACCTGCTAATACAAAAGCAACAAGCATTTTCATGAGCTCGGGAGACGAAGACTGTGCAAATATTTAGGTAGATTTGATTTTTTATCTCACTTGTAAATTCTGCTGTGTGTATTAAATTTTAGAAAATTTATGACATCAGTTGATATAAGTAAGATTCTTTAAAATTTAATTCTGACTACAGAATCTACAAGTGAAGTCAAAGATCAACCAAAAATCACATCTACTTAAGTATTTTCTGGAAAACCAAACCAAATCCAACTCCAATTCCTTGGTGACGGATCAAAAGAAGACCACTCCTCTACTTTTGCTGCATGAACTCCCAAGTTTGACTTGCCCTTAATTGGTAAAATTCAGCTCTGCAAATCCTATTAGGTTCAAAGAATCAATACTTCAGGTGCTGCATATTCGACTCAAACCGAAACCTTTTTGAGTCGAAACTAAACAAACCCAACTCCACTACCAAAGCTAATAAATAACTTCTGGTTAATTGAGTGTGAAGCAAAATCCTTCTCAAAGTTAAACTTTGGCCTGAATTATTCTTGGAAAGAATTTCTACGAACCAACAACAGAAACCCATATAATGTATTGATTGGAAGACCGAATCTTGCCGCAGTATCTTTTGTGAAACTCGAATCCAAATCATCTTTTAATCGTACTGTAGTCCTTTCCTACATCTTGAAATAATTGTGTCGCCTTTAACCCAGAAGCAACTCTTTTTTTTTTTTTTTTATTTATTTATTTTTTTTTTAAAAGAAATTTTCCACAACAATTCCAATAGGAGTTTGTCTTCAATTGTAAAAAAAAAACTACAGCTTCAAATCAAATTGTATTATGAGAGAAATATGTGGCCCAACAAATTGAACAATTCTTGAAAATCCAGTCTCAATCGGAATCGAACAAAGTAGCAGATTAAGAAATCTTCAAAATAATCTAAGGCATAAAGGGAAACTAACTCCAACTGTATTGAACATCGTCATCGTCTATCCGAATGACATGCGGTTTTGGACAACTTCGTCACCTATAAAATAAGTAGCTTGCAAAAGTCACAAGCTCCAACCCACATCATTCTATCGAAGGAATTTTCTAACTTTCCTACGTTGGCTGTGTTAGGTTGTTGCCCTAAGAACTACAATAATTATAAAATTGATTTATTTATGAAAAAGAAAACATTGTTTGTATCATTAATACGTGGAAAATTCTTACATAGAGTCGGTCTACGGTAGGTGGGATGAATTTCTTGGTACATATTCATCTAGATCACCCTTGAAGAGATTTCATATCACCCGGAAAAAGTTTATTTTTAATAAGTTAGACTGATGTTGATGGATATGGACCATTACCCCGAGAAAGTTTATTTTTAATAAATTAGACTGATGTGGATGGATATGAACCAAGGGTCCATCCCACTTACGGTGGATTGGGTACATGTCATCTTCTGTAGCATGTAAGTAACTCATCTCCTTGAGCTAACTCCACTTCTTGAGCAATCCAAGTGTCTAAAGTGTTATAGAATTGTTTGGTAGAAATGTTTCAGTGAGATCATCTACTGAGGGATTCTATTTCAAAATATACATAAATCAGTCTCAACTGATTTTAATGAGATCCATAAGAATTTTATTTCAAATATCACTTATATACATCAGTCTCAACTGATTTTATAACACATTCGAAGTTAAGTCAATCATACAATTGATTTATCTACTAACTTAATTTAGCAAGTTTTATTATCCTTAAACTCTTATACAAATCTCATCCGCATTTCATTTGTTACATTACTTATCAGACTACCAATTTTATCAGCACCCCAACCACCAATAATAATAATATCCATCAATACATCATTATTTATTTTAAAATAAAAATTTCGAAAAAAAGTCTCTTTACATACAAAATAATAATTTGTACCTTCCACCATACTACATTCCAATAGGTTATTGTCAAAATATTATTTCCCATATATCATGATTTTTATATTCTAATTAGACTATGAAATAATTTATAAAATATTTACATAAATAAATATAAATACGAAAATTATTTAAAATAACACTGTCGTCAGTTTTTTTAGTCCAATTCTAATAAAATCAACTAAACGTACTTTCTCGTTATTCGAGAATGATAGATTCGTTATTGAACATTTATATAATATAATTAATACACACATAATCTAATACTGCCGGTATATAACCTTTAATTCAGCATAATTTTTTGACAATTCAAAATTATATGCATAACAATTGAATATATATAAACCTCTCAGGTCTAACGACGAAAAGATTTTGTAGTAGAATATAATTTGACAGTAACATTTATAATTATATTGTTAAATGGATCTTGTTTAGTGTCTATGCAACTTATATCACATCCACTTGTTTGCCTAAGGTCACTACCTCAATGACGGGATATATTATTCTATCGTCTAACAGCACAATAAGTGTAGACTTTATTATCATTATTATTATTTAGATGTCAACATAAGAGACATTAAGGGATTCCATGCGTTCCCTATATTGGTTCATTTAACCAATATATAATTTAATAATATCTAAATAAAGTTTATCTACTGATATCGTATATCAATTTAGTTAGATATACCAAGATAAATATTATGCGCATGAAAAAAAAAACTTTTATTAATCAAATAATTTATAATTAGTTTTGAGGGCATATAATTCTAGCAGGCTAACCATTGATATCGGGTTAGGCTCATCTCAAGTACACTTTTCTCCAATTCCCTCCAATGATCTATTATATTTAAATAACGAAAATTCATAAAAATTATCAAATTACATCAATAATTTTGTTTCAATGAATAGATCAATATATCTTAAAACCAAACTTATTTATAAATGTTTTCTCATTCAATTTATACGAAATTTTGAACGGCGTAAAATGGATCAAAATCAAGACAAAAATTGAAACGTTTAATCAAACAAAAAAATTTTAATTTATTTATTTTCAAATTTAATTTATCGCAAGTATATGTAATAAATTACATTATTTTATGGATATGATTTTATGAAAATATTGAATGATCTTATGTTTGTAAGATCTATTGGAGATTTCCAAGATTCTTTTTAATCTACAGGCTGTCTCTTATACACAGCATTGATGTGATTTGCCATAGTTGCCTGTTTTTATTGCTGCCGCTGCAAAATTTATTTTTCCCTTCTTGCTGCTACTGTTTTGCCATCGTTGCTGCTTCAGAGTAAATCAACTGTGGGATAAAATTTTTCTCCTTGAAATTTTGAAGGATTTTCTATTGCTGCCCCATTGAATAAGAATGCATAATAACGTATAAATTGAATGAGAAAACATTTAAATAAAAAAGAGTTTCTATAGTAGCTTAAGCATTCATGACCAATTCTTATTAGATATAATTTGTGCTGTCTATTTAAGCCGCAACAAGCTGATTAAGATCATGCATCCTAATACTAATGAATGTATTCATCAACCGACCATCTATCTTTATTGCCTTGAATATGCAATTTTTTTTTATTCCAGGAACAATCGAAACCAATTCGAAGTAGAGACTCAGTAATTTTCTTTGTATGATCATCTTTTCTTTACCTAAATCAGATGTTAAACTGGTTGTCTTATAACGATATTTTTTCTATTCATAACAGATCTCCAAGCCTTGTTTACATGGTACAGTTACTTGACAACAATACACATCTAGATGTGTATGAGATACTGTTGCCACATATCGTCTTCTTTGACAAAAGAAAAAGATCTCGGTCCAACAGCATGTCGTTGTATGTCTACAAGCCAGTAGTCGGTCCCATAGCACAATCCTACATCCCTCTTGATGATTCCCTGCATCTGGAAGATTGGACAACCAAGTTAACCAAAGAGACAATTGCTACATCATCGTTTTCTACTGCGATAAGGAGTAAAGAAGTGCTCATATTAAATTTCTCTCTTCGTGACAAGGAGCTAAGTGCCGCCAAGTTCTCGCTTCTCTTTTCGAGTTCCAACCTCACAAAACCACATGGAATGGTCCTTCTTCATACTTCGGTGAAGCAAGACACACTTCCAACTACTGCCAATGGTCAAAGGACGTGCTCGTGCAATACAAGGACACACTCTTGATTCTCAGTATCAGGCCCATGTCTATGATGGTTTTTACGTGTCATATTTCTCATATGATCGCTGCAATAATATCTTGCGTGCCTTCTACAAACATTGGTGTCCCTTGACGATTAGCCTTCACACTTCGGCAGGTGAGCTATTAATTTCCTTTTAGGATTTTTATAGACTCAGAGGTCTTCCTATTTGCGGTTAATTTTACGATGAGTCGTGCCAATAGCCAAAGAACTTCTCAACACCGATAGACATAGAGAATCTTTGCTTCTAATAAGTTGCAAACACTTATTTGCAGTGTAGCACATGCTCACAAAAGATGATCGTGAAGGAGTTCATATCAAGGACTATGTGCAATTTTGCCTCCGAGGACAAGTCAGATACCGAACTCCACCTCCAAGGGGTCAAAGACGAAGTACCAACTTAAAACCTTAGAAGATATTCAAACCATCTAGAAGCGTGAATAGTTCCTACCTGCTAATTAAAGATGAAAAATGAACACATCCCCTTCAACATGTTAAACATCAAAGATTCTCTAAGAGAGCCTTCCTGGCATGTTGGATTTGCAAATTCCTCCTACCAAGTAGAGAGATGGATCACATACGCCCAAGTGTATTCAAGGTAGCAAGCCTAATGGCAATGAGAGTGAAGTTCTCACTCGTAATCTCGGCACTCGCTAGTATCTACAATGGCTTAAGAAAAGTTGTTCAAACTCCAAACTTGAGAGTGCTCAGTCATCTTCCCATTTCACTATGTCTATACTTGGATCGGCCAATACTTTGACACTTACAACATAAATGATTGAACAAGTTGTGTTACCCGAATGACTAAGTTTAGTGGGGAAAAGATGGCGCAATTCTACAACATCACAGGTGCAGAAGATACCATTAAGAACATCAATCCATCAATCTTCTCTAGAATATGTTTGGCCCAAGAAGACGAAAGACTGCTCACAAATGATGGAAATCTATCACAACAACGCATGGAATACTTCATCAGCAAACGATCATGTTTCTTGACCCTTTGATAACGAGACGACATTTTCATTATCGAATAATATGACCCATACAAATTTAGTAGGCAATTTGGCTCTTGCCAAGATATTCCAAACAACTTGAAGGAGATAACTCACACTTACACTTTGAGAGAACTTATCCAGTTGTGGAAGTCCTCAGTTCGTACAAAAACTCATTCTATGATGACCATATCGTCACAAAGAAGTATGATACTTGTTGGTCGATGCGATCAAAGAGTATTACTAGCACAATCATCAAACTTAGCGTCAAAAGAATGAACAAGGATGAATCTCAAGATGCAAAAGCAAAAACACCCTCATCAAAGAGACCTAAGCACATTGCCTCTCTAAAGGGTTCAAAGCATAGAAAGACGACCATGATGCAATTAAGAGAAAAGAAGCAAGGATGAATCCTAAGAAGACTGCGTAAACGAGGATGGACCAAGCTTCCCAAGAGCTCATAGTAGTAGATGAGCCTTCTTTAACAAATTAGAAAGGCCAAAATCACGAATCAAGTCTAGCTCGAGAAGAAAGCTGTCGTGGAAATAGGACAGCCAACTTCGATCGTGAAAGCAAATGCTGTGGCTCCAAAGGTCATCAAAGCATCTTCATCAAAAAGCATCAGGGACATGGAGATAAAAATCAACATCATTCCTCCAAAGATCATAATATTCTCTCAAGTCCAACTTCTGGGAAAGCATCCAATAAGATTGAGATTTTGAATAATTGAGAGCCTATTGAAGAGGAAAATGGACATTCCAGCGAAAGTAGCAATGAAGATTCAAGCAGCAATAGATATCGTCATTGGAATCAGTAGAAGAAGTAGTGAATATCTTTGAGTGTGGAATAGATCTCCATTAATTCTTCAATTTTTGGAAACACACGTACCATTAGTGAAGCCAATTCACATAGAGGATTTCATGAGAACATTACTAACAGCTCAAATCTTCCTAGATCCATAATTGACAAGCTAGTAGGGGATCTTGCTCTGTAAAAAATGCAATCAAATCACTATGGAAGCTTCCCACAAGCAAGTCAGAGCACCAGTTTCAGAGTTTCATGGTCACAAAATGATAAAAGCATGCCAACAAATGTACATACAAAACTTGTGGAAAGAACTTTGTAGTGACATCTCAAACATTTTCGTGGATCAAATCTTTTCTTTGGAGGAATGTGTCAATGAGGTAATTAAAGAAATAACAAGGATAGATTCTTCAATTGCTCTTCCTCTAAGAGACTCCCTAGTGTATTTGCTCACCAAGGCCAAGAAGTATGATTCTTCAAGATCTTCAGCATTGAAGAAGATTTCAAGAGAGGCATATGCAGAAATTCTCTCTAAGGCACATGCACACCTTTTGGAAGTCAAGGCAATGGAGGAAAAAGTAACCAAACATGTACAAAGTCTTGAAGGAAAATGGCAATCCATTGAAAATTGGAAGGTCATCCATAAAAGGAGCTTGACAATTTGGAGAAGTAAAGCATGGAAGTTAGTTTGATCCTTGAGCGAGAAAATGCAAACCTCACAAAGCAGATTCAAGTTGAAGTATCAAAAGCTCATGATGAAATTTATTCCATTGAGAATGTTGGCCCAAAAGCAACCTAAGAGAGGGTGAATTTGGTTGTCTCAAAAAATAAATCTTTTGAAGTGCTTAATGAAAATGTAAACTTTGTGCAACAAATGAACACTTAAGCACAAATGATCAAAGATAAATATTTAACAATTAAAACTTAAAGAACAAATAAAAGATGGAGATAAAGAATATCAAACCAAACTCCCAAACTTCTCAAGTTTGGAGTACATCCACTAGTAGTGGCTCTTCAAAGAAGGTGAGGCAATAACCTTTTCTTACACAAAGTAGGCTCACCCTTGCACCAACCTCACTTTTGTACACTTGTTATCCCTACAATTTTACATTTGAGGATCACTCACTAGTCTACTCTTACTCACACTAATTCCCTCTAGTTGAGCCAAGAGAACTATACTACCCAAACCAATACAACCCACAATATTTTAGCCTATTTCTCCCCACTTCTAATAGCTCTTACAAGTGTTTGTATTGAATGTAGTAGTTCTACTATTCATTTGGATGTCCTTGGGATATTTATAGATGAAAGATGTGCTGAAATTTGAGCTCCAATGGTAAAAAAACAAACTGTTAAAAACTAGCCGTTAGGAGTTCGGACGGTGGTTCGGAAGTTCGATCATGTGTCCTACAACATCATGAACAGTGTCTCGGATGGTTATATGTGTTCTATAGCTTTATGAACAATGTCTTGGATGGTAAAATGCGTCCTACAGTTTTGATAGAAAATTTCTTCATTTTAAGCTTCTTTCTTCGGACGGTCTTCAACATCCGATTCTTTTGGTTTTCGGATTCCTTGTCTCAGATGGTCTTTTGCCTCCTAAGCACTTTCTTCTGACAGTTATCTATGTTCGAACGATGTGTTCTTCTTCGGTGTTGTCGGACATGTTTTGGACGCTCCCTTGCGTCCGAACTCCTTTCTTTCGGATGCTCTTCATCGTTCGTAAGGTGTTGTTGACAATTTTTGGTTGTTTTTCTTGATTGTGTTCAAATGATCATTTTCGTTCGAACCTTCCTATTTTTCGGCACACTTGTTTTCAAACCGTTAGTATGATTTGGTCATAATCAAAACATGATTATTATAACTGGGGTCTAATAGAGAACACAACCTTTCTCACAAATGAAGATGCTAGGGAGCTTGAAAAGATGAAAAACTCTCCTTGAAGCAAGCAAGATAGCCATAATGGACCTCAAGTTTGACATTTTTATTATATCATGCCCCTTTTTTAGAGATTTAGGAACTTTATTTTTTTTCCTTAAATTTCATTTGTTTGTAATGGATACTTTTCTTTCAATAATAAAGATATTAACTGCTTTTCCTATCTTGTGATTATTTTTTTTAACCAAAACAAGTAAAGTAACTAACATTTATAAATTTAATTTAAAATGTTGTCCATCACATTTTTTTAAGGAAAATGAGTTGGTTTTGTAGTGACTAACAAGTGTGAATAGCAAAATATATGGCATCGTATCCCAAAAGGAATTATGTCACATGTAATTTCTTAGATGTGTATAAGAGACAATTATGGAAGGTTTTTGTTCACACTAGTTATGTTACCTCTTGCAGACAGAATATCCAATTGTTCACTACCTTAGACTTCGTGGAGTGTTTCAACAGTTTAACCGCATACTACACTATTGGTGGTTTCCGTCCATAGTTTTAGCTCATGCAAGATAGGAGCAACATGCAGTTTAGTCTCATGCATCAAGAAGCAATGCAGATCATGCATAGTATTGCCTCAAATATTTGCCGTTGATGGGGCCAATCCTTAATCCATCTTCAGCAATCAACTTGTTTGAGTCATTTGTATAGACTTCTTGAACAATATATGGGCCATCCCATTTTGAAACAAACTTCCTTTTACCACTATGTGTAGGGATGATTAGTATTTGAACAGCAAGGACCATCTCACCAACTTGGAAAAAGCGGTCGAACTCGTTTGTGGTATACTTTGGAGAGGCAATCTTGGTAACACTCAAGTCATTTTTGTGCCTCTCTTCTCATAAAGTGCTTCCAATTCTTTAAGATGAAGGCGAGCATTGTTTTCGTCATTGAGTCCTTCTTGTACAGCAATCCTCAGGAAAGGTATTGGACACTCAAGTGAAAGAACTGTTTCGACATTGTAGGAGTTGCTTGAGTAGGAGTCCGAAAAGTTGTCCTATCACCCAAAGAGCTTCACCAATCTTTTGATGCCAATCTCTTTTTGACTTGTCAATAGCATTCTTTAGCAAATTGCATAGAGTTTTGTTGAAAGTCTTGGCAAGTCCATTCGCAACAGCATAGTACATGGAGGAATTATGTTGCTTGAAGTCAAACTTCTCACAAAGCTTGTTCATCATAACATTGTAGAAGAGTTTTTCATTATCAGTGATGATATATCGCAGAAACCCATATCGGTAGTAATGTTTACGCTAATGAAGTCGACCACATTTTCCTTCTTTACTTCTTTTAGCTCAATTGGTTCAACCCACTATGAGAAGTAATCAATTGTAGCCAGAATGAAGATATGTCCACTAGAAGACTTCGGTAATGGTCTTACTGTATCTAGTCCCCAAGCATCAAATGGCCAAGAAGCAACAGTAGGATGTAACGATTCTAATGGTTGATGGATGAAATTGGCGTGGATTGAAAAGCTTGACATCTTCTTGCATAGTTGAAGCAATCTTCACCATAATTGACCAGTAGTACCCTATCCTTTTAATGTAAAAGTACAATTTAGGGTCGGATTGATGAGCACCACATATTCTTGAGTGAACCTCTCTATTGCTTGCATGGCTTGATCTTCTCCAAGACATCGCAAGAATACTCCATCAAATGATCGTCGATAAAGTGTTTCCTTGTAGTAGATGATGCAAGGTGCATGGGGATGGATTTTGGTTATTATTCTTTGGGTCATCGGCCGAACTTCTATAGTTGAATAATCAATTATTGGTTGACACCAATCTTTTTTCTCCACTTCATAGATAGAGACCACGAGTGCATGGATCATTTTCCTTATTTGCGTCATCTTTTTCTTCAAAATGATGAGGCACGACCAAATTTTGAAATATAGGAATTTGAGCACGTTGATCACACAAGGTAAGTATGGAAGCCAATTTTGCCAGGGAGTCAACTTGCTGATTGTCCTTCCTTGAAACATGCTCTATAGTCACATCACTTAGCCACCCTATTAGCTTTCTAGCATAGTTGAAATATGGCACTAGTTCGGGCTTCTTGACTTCATACTTGCCAAGGAGTTGCTTACTACTAACGTGGAATCCCAAAAGCTCTAAGATGTAGTTGTTTTATGTCCACTGCTATATTGAGACCAAGGATAAGTGGTTGATACTCAACAACATTGTTTGAGCATTGGTGCGTCAAAGTGAATAAATATGGTAGTACATCACCTTCAAAAGTAATGAACACTACCCCAGCTCTAGCCCTTTCTCGATGTACAGCACCATCAAAGTGCATTGTCCATGTGGAAAGAATTTCAACCACAAGAATGTCCTTCATTCAGAAGCTCATTAGACAATTCTCACTCTGAAGGTATGGGATGATCAACTAAGAAATCAGCCAACACTTATCCTTTAACAGCCTTTGCAGGAACATAAACTGTTGGTCCCAAAGCAACCTAAGAGGGGGGGTGAATTAGGTTGTATCTAAAATAAACATTTTTATGTGCTTAATAGGAATTCAAACTTTATGCACCAAATGAAAACTTAAGCACAAATGAATACAATAGTATTCAACAATTTAAGCTTAAAGAACAAATAAGAATATTGAGATTAAGAGAATCAAACCAAACTCCCAAGCTTGGAGCTTTCAACTACAAAGAGCTTCTTACAAGGCAACTACCAAGTTTACAACTTGAAGTTTAGCCACTAAAAGTTTCTTCAAAGTAGGTGAGACAATAACCTCTTGTACACAAATGAGGATCACTCTTGCTCACACTAATTTCCTTTAGTTGAGCCAAGAGTTTTACACTCACAACCTCCCTTTGTTACAATCGTATATCTCTCCACTCTTACACTTGAAGAACTTTTACACTTCTAAGCTCTTTTCACAAAACTACCTACACTATTACAACACTTGTACCCACTATTTCTCCCAAATAGCTCAAGAGTTATTTGTAATCAATGTAGAAGTCTCTTTTTAATTAATTCAGACCTAGAAAGTTTAAGTTGCCAAATATCTGCTTCCAACAACTTCCCAACGGCTATTTTCTGTTTACTGGAAAACTAGCCATTGGACCTTTCGGACGGCCGATGCAGCAAGAGTGCGTCCGAACAAACTAGTTGTTGGACCGTTCGGACGGCCGCTGCTAAACCCTGCGTCCGACACTGCGTCTGTTCTCTGAGGGTATTCGTTCGGACGTCCGAGAATGCGTCCGAACATGCGTCCGATCGAAGCAAAGTCTTCTGGAAATATGATCGGACGCTATTCTTCGTCCGAGACTTGCTTCAAATTCTTTGTGTCGGACGATGAGTCTTGTGGTTGTTTTGTTCGGACGATCATTTGCGTCCGAACCTACCTATTTTTCTGCACACTTGTTATCAAACCATTAGTGCAATTTGGTCATCATCAAAACATGATTAACATAACTGGGGTTCAACATAAACAATTCCAAATTGTTGAAGTTGAAGGTACTACCTTACAAGACGATCCGACAGCATAGGCCAAGTAAAAACATACTTGATTGGATTTGTCTTGATTATCAGATGAACAGTATGGGCTTGAAAATGGTGCTTCAACTTTTGTATGGCAAATATGAGAGCTAAGCACAACTTCTCAATTGGCGAATTATTCAACTCATGTAGTGTCATAATTTGGCTTAAATAGTAGAGCGAATTTTCTTTGCCTACACATTATCTTGGGCAAGCAATGCTCCTAGCACATTTTTGCATAGCTATAAGAAAGAATCAAAGGCTTATGAGTCAGCGTACGCGCAGTTAACACAGGCAATTATCATGAGAAAGAACTTGATACTTTGCAGGCATTGCTACTGCTTCGTCCCATTTAAAATGTATACTGCCATACCCTTATTTATCAAGTGGCTAAAAGGTTGATATCTTCCAGCCAAATTGGAGATGAATCTTCGAAGATAAGCCAATCTTCCTTGCAAACTCTTCAACTCATGGATATTGTATGGCTTGAGCATCTTCAAGATGGCATCGATTTTGGACTAATCAATTTCAATTTCTCAGCTATATACAATGAAGCCAAGGAACTTTCCAAAAGTAACTCCAAAAGCACACTTCAAAGGATTCATCTTCAATCGCTCAAACACCATCCTAAGATCCTAGATATGGTTAGTTTGCTTCTTTGATTTGACAACTAGATCATCAACATAGCACTCTACATTCTTTTGTAGCATGTCATCGAAGATCTTTTGCATAGTCCTTGGATATGTAGCTCCCATATTCTTCTAGCCAAAAGACATGATTTTGTAGCAATAAATGCCCTTGGGAGTTTAGAAGGTAGTGAGTTTTTCATCCCTTGGCGCCATTCAGATTTGATTGTATCCGGAGGATCCATTGAGGCATAAAGGATAAGACTTCGTAGCCAGTTGTGGTATCGACCATCAATTCAATGATAAGGAGAGCAAAGTCATCTTTCAGAAAAGCTTCATTGAGATCGCAGAAGTCAATGCAAATGCGGATTTTTCCATTCTTATTTCTCACGGGGACTATACGTGAAATCTATGTTGGGTATTTTAGCTCTCGGATGAAACTAGCTTCTATAAGCTTGTTTACCTCATTCTCAATCAATGGGACCAAATCAGGCCGAAAGTGTTTTTGAGATTGTTTGACGGTTCTCACGCCTTGCTTAATGGCCAAGTGGTGAACAACAACTCTTGGGTCCAAGCCAGGTATTTCTTTGTAAGTCCAAGCAAAGACATCTTTGAATTGGAGCAACAATTCTACATATGCTTGTTCCACTTTAGGAGTCAACCAAGTACCTATGTAAATTGGGTGAGGATCATCATTTGTGCCAAGGTTGATTTCCTTCAACTTATCAACTGTTGCCTTCATGCCTTCTTCCGATCAAGATCAGGAGGAGCATTTCCAACATCTTCTTCTTCAACAGACTCTCCGTCTATAACAGTGATATGGTTACAAGAAGTAATGTTTTCCTCATATTTTTCCTTGATTTTTATAGTAATAATGGTTTCTTTTCTCACATTCAAAGAATCACCATAGTGTATGAAAAGGTTAATGACTCATCTTCTTAAACTTCCATCATTATAGGGAGCGTTGTTTCCTTTCATTTTAAAAACTTACCTTTGTGCCTTTGGAAAATTTAGTCTTTCATAAATAGGGCGCTTCATCCAAACTCTTACTTGTGGGCCAAGTCTATCAAACACCAAAACACTTGGTGTAACATTCCCCAATCTATCAAAGATTGATCGCTTTGGACCTTTCGATGCAGTTTTTTCTTTGATAATGGCATGATGTGTATTAGCTATTTTAATAGCTATGCACACACAGGAGAAGGTGATCTATATCCATGTCCCATTGATGGATTGTTGACAACATATCCTTTGTCTTGCAAATGCATCTTTTGGGTAGAAGTGATGCCATGAGCCTTTTCTCCAATCACCTCAGCAAGAAGCTTGCCCAAAGTGCCTTCTTCCTTGGGATAGTAACCAGCTTTAGCAAACAGCTTGTATGCATTTGGATCAAATCCTTCTTCAGTTCGTACAGTAGGTAATGAATTGTGCTCTACTTTGGTCTCTAATTTTGGTCGAACAAAACCTTAAAAAAGAGTTTCATTATGCTTGACTACTTCAATTTTGGTGAGTGGTACAGTAAACTCCTTCAATTCATCATATCCAACAAAAAGAGATTGACCTTTCTTTCTTTTGGACTTTAGAACATAGCATAAGACACGCGTCTTAGATTTTAGAGCATCTTTCTTTGTTGACTCCTTCTTCATTGTGTTACTGTACAATTAGAATTTAGCATCAGCAAAGTAAGTCTTGGCTTTTGGTGAAAGGCTTATCATCATCAACCACCTTCTTTATCATGCCGTTGTCACGGCAGTACTTGAAATATTAGCATGTATAAGAGATTGATAGAACAACACCATTCTCGTGAATCTATGGTCTTCCAAGAAGCATATTATAATATGTTTTAGCATCGATAACATGGAAGAGCGCACTTGAGGGTAGGTTGCCAATCAATAAATTAAGCTTATAAGACTAGTGGCTCTTTGTCCCCTTTGATTGAATCCTTGGATCATGAGACAACTTTGTCAGAGTTCATCACTTGTGATTTCAAGCTCATTCATCGCACACAAGGGCATAATAATTCACAATAGATTCTCCATCGAGAAGTATGCAATTTACTTTTTGCTCACTTGCATAGCTACTAACAAACAAGGGCCGATTGTAAGATTTTGTTCCAAGCAATAGATCTTCATCATCAAAACAATGTCACTACACATTTCTGGGGGACTTCATTAGCAACAGTGAGTTTCTTCTCAAATTCTTCATCAACTTGCTCATCATCATTGAAGTCCATAACATGGAAAGATGTGAGACATCATCATCACTCAAGATGAAACAGTCATATGAATTCCTTCAAAGTAATTGGTCGAAAAGGATACTTTGGAATATCATGTGTAGTTGGGGACTTTGATGATGAAGTTGTTCTCTCAGATTTTCTTCTTGCAACTTGTCTTTTCACTTTCCAGAATTTTGGTAGTGGATCGTCCTTTGTACTTTGGCTTTTCGGCTCCTTTTCTGGGTGACAAGTGTCCATCCTTTATTAGATTGATAACTGTAGCATTTCATCCTTCAAAGGTTCTTTGGTTTCCTTTTTGAAGGGCACTTCATCTTGTGGGAAAAACTTGTTATATAATGGAACGGGATTGAAATCTCTAAATTTTATCATGGGTTGTGTCGCTTCTTTGTGGACTAACTTTGGTGAATAACAAAATGCCTTATCACTCTTTCACAAACTGTGAGCGTCAGGGATTACAGTGGTTTGATTTGCACTTATTTTATCTTTGTCAAACAAAATCTTACCTTGGTGGGCTAACTCCATCACATTTTCTTTGAAAACAAAACATCTTAGACAACTTTTCAGAGATGACCAACTAAGAGGTGGTAGCAACAATAATTTGGATCATTGACTTGCCTAGCCTCCTTCAGTCATTTCATCTCGGGGAGCTCAATGAGTTTGGCTTTGAGCAAATCATCAAACATGCCTTGAAGATCAGAGTCGAGGAAAGGGTATTCTCTCTAATAACTCTAGTAAACTAGAGTCATTTCCCTCTAAATTATAGCATTTTGATAGTTTAAATTCCAAAGTTGGATAAGTAATAGAGGATTCTAATTAATTTCTTTCATATGTATATGTATTTTCGTTCTTGAATTAATTACGATAAGTTTTGTTAAATTTTTAGTTTAATTAAGTGTTTAATGGTGTTAATATTATGTATGTTAAAAATTAAAGGCTCAAAGCTGGAAGAAACAAAGCTCAAGGCACCAGATTACAAAAATGGATGAAATGAAGAATGCTGGGAGGAGAGTCGTGATCGCAGTCTCGACTACTTCAGACCGTGATCTTGACTCGGGAACTTTTTCTAATTGTATTAGAGTCGAGATCGTGGTCTCAAATGTTCCAGACCGCGATCTCAACTCGCTAAGAGTTAAGTTGTCAGGGCAATTTTGTAAACTTTCAGCCAGTAACTCCTGATTTTTTGCCTAATGTAACATTTGACTATTTAAGCTACTTAAAAATTAGTAAGAAAAGGAGTAGATAGTTTTAGTTAGTTTTTAGATAGTTTAGGATAGCTTGAACTCCAAGTTCACTTCTTTAATAGAAATTTCTCTTTAATTTTCTCTTAGATATTCTTTTAAATTCTTGTCAAGTTCAAATTTTGATTAGATAATCGTAGTGGGTTAATCGCAAGTTTCGCGTAGATAAAATTTTTATTCGCTTTCTTGTCTAATTTAGTAAGAATTTCTTTACTTGCAATTTAGGGTTCTTAGGTAAATTAGGGTTTTTGATAATTTCTTGCATTTCTAGTTAGAATTTTCAATTTCTTGCATTAATTTCTAGTTAATTTCTTAGTGGGCTTTCTTTATCTTCTATCAGAAATCCAAAAATATTTAGATTTCTAGTTTAATTCTTTCCAATTTATAGTTTAGAAATGAATGCTTTTAATATTCAAGGTTTCTCATTTGTAGTACTCTTAGTTGGGTGATTTGCTTGCTTTTAATTTTACTCTTAATTTGGTTAATTTAGTTTAGAATTAAGATTATGATTTTTATTAGAATAGTTCTATCATCCATCGTTTGATTTTGCTTAACTACACAAGCTCCTAGAAATCTTGGTAATTGCTTTCAACCAATCCTTGTGGGAACGATCCCTACTTACCTTTACTACTAGTTGACAACCGTATACTTGCGGGATGCCACCTAGTTAGTAGTAGGATTTAGGTGTTTTATAAATTTATAACTAGGTGTGTTAAGGCATCAAATTTTCGGCGCCGTTGCTGGGGATTGTCTTCAGTTTTTGGGAATATCAAGCGCTTTACGGGTGGTGTAGATTATGCACTTTAGTTTAGTTTAATTTAGTTGTTAATTTTGTTCCCCATAATTTTTATGTGTGATTGGTTGTCTTGCGAAATTGATTTTGCATTTCAATTGACTATTTTGGTTTTGTGTAGTGCATGGTAAGAGGAGCTCAAGAGCCATTCATTTGCTTAGACAAGGAAAGGGAGAAAGAGCTAAGAGAACTTAGAAGATTGAGAAGGTTACAACAAGAGCAAGAAAGGATAGATGTGTATAATAGGGTAATGCTACATCTTTCATTGTTTAAGAATGTAAAACGATCAAGAAGAGGTAGGTGGAAATAATGGAATTGGTAGCTATAGGAATGGAAATGACATGAATGGGAATGGAAGGCCATTGAGGGAGTATGCTTTACCTAATTTTGATGGGGCAAACTCAAGCATTGCACGGATGCCCGTGCAAGCCAACAATTTCAAAATCAAGCCCGCCCTAATCCAAATGCTTCAAGCCCATGCCATGTTCGGAGGTGGACCAAATAAGGACCCTTACACACACCTCATGCATTTTGATGAAATCTTGGACACATTTAGATTTGTTTGAAGTTTAATGGAGTACACCAAGATTGTGTGCTAATGAGGGTGTTTCCTTTTTCTCTTCGTGATAGGGCAAAGTCATGGTTACAATCCCACGCCCAAGGAACATTCACCACTTAGAACCAACTTGCTCAAGAGTTCTTGGCGAAGTACTTCCCACCTGCAAGAACTACTAAATTAAGGAATGAGATTACATCGTTCAAACAAGATGTTGGTGAAAGCCTAGGGGAAGCTTGGGAAGGATTCAAAGAGTTGCTAAGAAAATGCCCGCATCACGCCATTCCTTTGTGGCTTCAAGTCCAAACCTTTTATAATGGTTTACTTCAAGAGACGAAATCCATTGTAGATGCCTCCGCCGACGGCTCTATCTCATATAAGACTCCGGAAGAAGCTCAAGAGTTGTTGAATAGGATGGCATACAACCACTACCATCATGGACCGATAACTCCACCGGTGGTTCAACACTAAGCTAATCAAGCCGATGCAAGTAGTGGATCGTTGAATCTATTATCATGCAAGATGCCCTTTTGGCTCAACAAAGCATGTTCGTGAGTGTGATGAACAACATGACAAAAGTGTTGGAGAATCTAGGGAAACCTAGTAGTGTAAATGCTAAGCATGATATGTGATTTTTGTGGAGGCGGCCATGCCAATGGGAATTGTGAGATGCCATATGGAGCTAATGAGCAAATCAATTATGTGGCTAATCAATCTTCATTTTCAAGGAACCAATCTGGAGCTTATGGGAACACTTACAATCCTCCTTGGAGAAATCACCCAAATTTCTCATGGAGTAACACTAACAACCAATCCAATCCTCCTAACCAACCAAATTATCCACCTCAAAATGCCAACATACTCAAGCCCCGAATTCCTCATCTAGACCTTATTAACTGCCACATCAAAGAAATGTCCAACCCAACTTATATCAAAATTTCCCTAATCCTTCGTTTCAAAACCAACAACAAAGACCTCTTTTCCATTATACAAATTCTTCCCAACCCATGTATCGTATGATCAATATGTTCCTAGAGATAATTTGGGTGAAGAAGGTTGCAAAAGAGAATCTGAGTATTTGAGAAGAGAATTGGATAGGAAAGCAGAAGAGCATAAAAGAGATTATGAGAATTTGAAGGTTTCGACAAGAAATTTAGAGATTCAATTGGGACAATTGGCAAGGTTCAACAATGAGAGGCCTTTAGGAGCGCTTTCGAGTGACACCATTCCAAACCCTAAGGAGCAATACAAGGCTATTACTCTTAGGAGTGGTAAAGAGTTGGAAGAAAAAGTTGGGAAAAATTCAATGAAGAATGGAGAACAAGAAGGGGTTGAGGATGAAGATAAAGAAAAAGTGGAGCCTTCAAATGGGCAAGACAAAATGATGAATGAGTCTATTATGCCCAACTCACAAAGCAATGAAGGCCAGGATCCTAAGCATCATGAGCCAAAACATGTTAATGTGCCATTCTCGTAAACACTAAGGGATGAAGAAAAGGCAAAGAAATTCAAGAAATTTCTAGAAGTTGAAATTTTCAAAAAGCTTGAAATCAACATCCCTTTCATGGAGGCACTTGAGAACATGCCTACCTATGCGAAATTCATGAAACAAGTCCTAACTTCAAAAAGAAAATTGCATTAACTATGAAATTTTGTGCTTAACGGAGCATTGTAGCGCACTACTTACAAAGAAGTTGCCACCAAAGCTCAAAGATCCCGGTTCATTTTCTATACCTTGTGAAATTGGGGGGTTTGCAATTTGGAATAGCATTATGTGACTTGGGAGTTTCAATAAATCTCATGCCTTTTGGAGTATTCAAGAAGCTAAATGGAGGTCAATTGAAGCCAACAAGTGTCTCATTGCAACTTGCGGATCGAAGCATAAAGTTTCCAAAGGGGATCATTGAAGATGTGATTGTAAAAATTGACAAACTTTACCTTCCGGCCGATTTCATTGTGCTTGGAATGGAAGAGGATGAAGACATGTCAATCATTCTTGGGGGACCTTTTCTTGCTACCGGCCGTGCACTTATTCGATGTTCAACAAGGGAAGTTGGAATTCCGAATAAATGATAAAATTGTTACATTTAATGTTTTTAATTCATTAAAGCTTGCGCTTGTTTTTGAAGATCTCATGAATATAAATGTGGTAGATGACTTAATCGACGATTGTTGTAGGAATCCAATGGAGAATTTATTAATAGAGGAAGAGGTCTTGGAGTCAAATGCGCCAAATCAAGATGATGATGAAGGAATGAAGGATGTGAATCACATGGAGGAGGAGAACTTATTGCAAAAGGAAGATGAAGAGAATCAAGAAGAAGGTAAAGGGGTGTCTCCGACCAACAAACCCCCCAATTTGGAGCTAAAACCCCTTCCTACCCACTTAATGTATGCATATCTTGGTGGAAATGAGACATACACGGTGATTGTGAATGCATCTTTGATAAATGAGCAACTTGAAAGATTGATTGTGGTGCTTAAAAGGAATAAAAATGCCTTTGCTTGGTCTATTGGTGATATAAAGGGAATATGCCCTTTTGTCTAACCATATGCATGCATAAAATTTTGATGAATGAAGGGAATAAACTGGTAAGGCAACTTGAAAGGAGATTGAATCCTACTTTAAAAGAGGTTGTGAGGAAGGAGGTTCTTAAGCTTTTGAAAGCCGGTATTATTTACCCTATTAGCAATAGTGAGTGGGTTAGCTCCACTCAAGTCGTTACCAAAAAGGGTGGTATTACCGTAATCATAAGTGAAACCAATGAGCTTCTCCCCTCTAGATTGGTTACGGGTTGGCGAATGTGCATTGATTTTCTAAAGTTGAATGAAGCCACCTGAAAGGATCATTTTCCCTTGCCTTTTATTGATCAAATGCTTGAGAGGTTGGGCGGTTTTGCATATTACTATTTTCTTGATAGTTATTCTGGATACCTTCAAATTGTCATTTCTCCGGAAGACCAAGATAAAACAGCTTTCACATGCCCATTTGGTAACTTTGCATACAGGAGAATGCCATTTGGACTTTGCAATGCTCCAAGTACATTTCAACATGTATAATGTATGTTTGCTATTTTTCATGACATGGTTGAAAAGAGGATAGAGATTTTCATGGATGACTTTAGTATTTTTGGTGGCTCATTTGATGATTGTCTTGCAAATTTATCCAAGGTGTTAAAGAGGTGTGTGGAAACTAATTTAGTTCTCAATTGGGAAAAATGCCATTTCATGGTGAGAGAAGGAATCATTTTGGGTCACAAGGTCTCATCAAAGGGAATAGAAGTTGATAGGGCAAAGGTGGAGGTAATTGCAAAGTTAACTCCTCCGATCAATGTTAAAAGGGTAAGAAGTTTCTTAGGTCATGCAGTTTTTATAGAAGATTCATTAGGAATTTCTCTCGTATTGCTAGACCATTGTGCTTCTTACTTCAAAAAGATTGTCCATTTCATTTTGATGATTCTTGTTTGAAAGCATTCAATGAGTTAAAACACGCTCTAGTGGTTGCACCGGTTATTGTAGCACCAAATTGGTCTCTTCCTTTTGAGCTCATGTGTGATGCTCAGTGACTATGCAATAGGTGCCGTGCTGTGTCAAAAAGTGAACAAGATGTTGCATGTCATTTACTATGCTAGTAGGACCTTAAATGATGCACAAATTAATTATTCAACAACAGAGGAGGAACTACTTGCTATAGTTTTTGCATTTGATAAGTTTAGATCATAATTGATTGTATCAAAGGTAATTGTTCATACCAATCACTCTAAATTTAAGTAGTTTTCTAAGCAAGATGCTAAGCCACATTTATTGAGATGGATACTTTTGTTGCAGGAGTTTGATTGGGAGGTGGTCGACAAAAAGGGTGTGGGAAACATGGTAGCCGACCATTTGTCAAGAATTGAGGCATCTAGACTTGTCAATCTTGAAGAAGGGATAATTAACGAAGAATCTTCAATTGAGACGTTGTTTGAGGTGAAGGAGGTAAGTCCATGGTATGCGGATATTGTGAATTAAGTCTTGTGGTCTCTTATAGTACCATCTATGCTAAACATCAATGATATAGGGAATTACATTGCAGAACTTAAACATTATTTTTGGGAAGAACCGTATTTGTTGAAGAAAGTGCAATGATCAAATCCTAAGGAGATGTGTTCTGGAGTCTAGATGCCTCAATTATTAAGATAAAGTCATTCATCTATCGGTTGATTAACCATAAAGCTCAACAGATGGTTTCAAGGTCTTACAAAGTGATTTATATTGGCCAACTATGTTCAAGGATTTCCGGGATTTTGTGCTCAAATATGATGAATGTCAAAGGGTGAGTAGTATTTCAAGGAAACATGAAATGCCCGTTCATGGCATTATTGAGTTGGAGGTATTTGATGCATGGGGGATTGATTTCATGGGACCTTTTCTGGTCTCATATTCCAATAAGTACATTTTGGTTACGGTGGACTATGTGTCGAAGTGGGTTGAAGCAATTGCTACTCCAACCAATGAGGCCAAGGTAGTTACTAAATTCCTTCGGAAGAATATCTTTTCACGGTTTGGAGTTCCTCGGGCTAACATTAGTGATCATTTAGGGGATCACACTTCAAGAATTCTCAATTTGAGGCATTAATGACAAAATATGGGGTGAAACACAAGGTTGCTTTAGCTTATCACCCACAAACATCGGGTCAAGTGGAGGTGTCAAACCGAGAATTGAAGAGAATCCTAGAAAAAATGGTGAATAATGCTAGGAAAGATTGGGCATTGAAGTTAGATGACACTTTGTGGGCTTATCGTACCGCATTTCAAACTCCCATAGGCATGTCTCCGTACCATATTGTGTATGAAAAAGCATGTCACTTGCCAGTGGAACTTGAACATAGGGCATATTGGGCCATAAAGAACTTGAATTTTGAGTTGAAGGAAACATATGAAAAAAGGATGCTTGATTTGAATGAGTTGGATGAATTCCGGAGAGAGGCATTTGAAAATTCTCTAATCTATAAGGAGAAGACAAAGGCATGGCATGATAAGCATGTCCAAAGGAAGGAATTTAAAGTCGGTGATTTTGTGCTCCTTTATAATTCAAGACTCACAGTTATTTTCGGGAAAGCTTAAGTCAAGATGGAGTGGTCCCTTTGAAGTGATCCAAACCTTTTCTCATGGAATGATGGAGATAAAGGGGAAAGAGGGAGCTTTCAAGGTCAATGGACATTGGCTTAAACCCTACTGTGAAACCCAGTATTTTATTAGCCTTGTTCTTTGATTTTAATTGGTTTAAAATATTTTATCATATTATTTTTAGTCATAAGGTACTTCAACTTATTCGTTCTTCAATTCGGCAAATTTTTCAATTTGACGCGATTTGATCGGGTAAACGGGTCAAAATATTATATTTTATGTAATTAGTGCATTGTGGTGTGTGAGTGTTGTTTGATGACTGATTTATAATGTTAATTTAGTAGCAAAAATTAGTTTTTGGGTCAAATAGTCAACTTGGAGACTATTTGGTCAATGGGGTACTATTTGGTCAACCTTGGAATTTCTTTTTAAGTCTTCTTCTTGTTTTTTTCTTCCTCATTTTCTTCCAGCAGCAGCCTCTCTGGAAATTAAGTTTCAAGACCTCAATCACTTGGAAGGTAAGATTTTATGTATTCTGAGCATTTATGGCTTATGGGCTTTATGATTTAAGCTTTAATTTCAAGTTTTGTAGGATTATTTATGGCTGAGAAAACCCTCTTTGCAGCCTTATAAGTTGTGATTTATGTATGTTATGGGTTGTTTTTAGTGTTTTGGAGGTTGGGAAGTGATTGGGGTTGATTTTTAACAACTTTCCATGGTTAGATTACAAATTTTAAGATTATGAGTTAGGGTTTTGTCTTCCATATGAGCCTAGAATGTTATGCTATGAATGCTTATGTCTATGCTTGTAATGATGTTTTAAGAGTGTTTTAAGGTTAGTTTGGATAGGAATTGAGACTTGAAACCAAGTGGAATTGATTTCCCTTCATTTTGTAAGTAAGCGGAAGTTTGGCGCAACTAGGATAATTTGGATAATTGGTTATGTTTAAAGGGTCTTTAATGATCTTTTGATGGTTTTAGGTGTTTTCCATTGTGGGATGTGGAGCATGCTATTGATATAGTGGCTATTAGGTAAAAATCTTTCCGTTTGATATAAGAGGATCCAACCATAGGTTGTTGGTTGAAGTTATGTTGTTTTGGGGAATTGGGTTGTGGAATGCCAAGGTCCCTTGAATACCTATTTGGAAATGGATTTTGTTGGTTGGTTGAATATGTTGTTTTGAGTTGGGTTGTAACCAAGGTCCCTTGAATACCTTGGAATTGGATTTTAGCTCAGGATCATCTAATTGGGCCACCTTAAGGCGATCCACCAGTGTAGATTGAACAACCAATGCTGCCAAAGTCTCCTAATAGCTAGCTCTTATACGAATTTGAGAGATTAACTAAGTGTTTTGAGGGTTTTAGCTTGTCGAAGTTGGTCGAATTTGTGAAAAGGTCATTTTTGACCAAAGAGCTTTTGGTGTCGTTTTCTATCGTCTAGAAAAACCGAAAAACTTCCCTAGTCATTCTTTAACTTCTATCCTCTCTTCTGCGGAGTGATTGGTATGAACCTGTCTCTTAGAGACACATCTAGTTCAGTGATCATTGTGCAATTTTTGCTTTGATAGGTGGGTAACATAGACCCTCTTCCACTTGTATTTTGTTTAACTACTTTCGAAATATGTTTGGATGGATTTTAAAATGTGTATGATGTTTGGAACTGCACTTTTACCAAGTTTTGGAATTATTATATATGAAATCGGGACCAAGCTATTTTATGTTAATCAATTGATATATTTGCAAACTCTTTTGATATGAAAGCATTTTATGACTGTTTTGGCTCATAGGTGACCGAGGTATATAATTTTGGATGTATTTGGAAATGTTTGATTTGGGGTGCACCGGTTCTATAGTCATCCATGGGACGCCATGGTGACTTCTGTGAATGTTATGAACTATTTGATACGCTTAAGCATATAATAACTTGATCTCAAGGTCAGACTAGTAGCTGCAAATGCTTAGCATGATCTGGCTAGTACTGAAAGTATACCTTCAAGCCTAAACAGATACTCATGTGTATTTTATTATATTCCGGATTGAAACTGAACAATAATTTGTTCGATATGCTTTAGCATATATGTTTTGAAATGATTGGATCTTTTTGGCTACGCTATGCTTTAGCATACTATGTTTTGAAATGATTGGATCTTTTTGGCTATGTTTTGGACATGCCTGACGTTTAAATGGCATGATACACTTTAGAAACTACTTATGATTATGGTTTATTGACGTTTAAATGGCATGAGACATTTTAGAAACTGCTTCATGACTATGGTTTTCACAAATGATATTATCTTTATGTTTTCTTTTTATCGAAATGCTTGGCCCCATTTGAAGAGCTTTTATGATATCCACTGAGCTAGTTATGCTCACCCCACGTGACTTATAATAATTTTCAGATTAGGTGCTCGTTTTGGATTCTCCATCGTTAGCTTTTAGATTTTCCCACTCCACATTCCTGGTAGGACTCTGCGGATAATCTTCCAAGCTTCTCTTTTGTTTGGAAAGGGGTAGTGTATTAGATAAGTTTTGTATTGATGAACTTTATTTTCGTTGTAGCATCTTTTGTACTAAGAAGGAATTTTGTAATTCGTATTTTTGTGTAAAATGAAATATTTGGTTTTATAGTTGAGAAATGGCTTGATGGTTCTATTACATTACGGTTAAGTTTGTTGCTCCAACTCTTGTGCCTTGCGCTTTGGTCCGGTGTACCATTAGCGCGGCGTGTTACGGTCCCGTTTTTGGGGCGTGACACCTACTTTGGACAAATCATTGAAGGTGGACAGAAATCGTCCGATTAACAGAAAAATGAAGTCCATGCCATAGTCAAGCTAGTGACTATAAATTTCTTCCTGTTCTTGGAAGGCAACCCAAATCTCTAATTTAGTTGTTATTGCTTTCTTTTGGTGTGATTTTTAATTGGCTTGATTTTGAGTAAATTGGTTTGAATTAGGTTAGAATTTTTGTTCGAAAAAGCAAAAAAAGAGTTGAATGTTTGAGTTGAATAAATGGTGCTAAAGAATGAGTGAAAATTGTCATCCTAACTTGTGAAATTTTTGTTTGTAGGTTACCCTTGCAAATGGAGAAAAGTGGTCAAGAGTGAAGCAATTTCGGCTAAGTGTGAAAATTCACTTTGAAGAAATTGAGTTTGTGACTGCGATCTCAAAATTTGAGATCGCGGTCTCAGACTCAATCTTCTGGAGGGCAGAATAGTCATTTGGGTTGAGATCGCGGTCTCAGTTTTGAGACCACGGTCTCAACTCCAAACTTCCGCAAAGGCTATTTTTGCACTTAGTCGAGATCGCGGTCTCAATAATTGAGACAATGAAAAAAAACTGAGACCATGATCTCAACTGCCAGAAAATTTTTGAAAGCTTCGATCTTTTCTTTAGTTCTCACAAATTTTTCCTATTCTTCTTCTCTCATCCGAAAGCCCAAACCCCAACTCCTCAAATTCTTCCCTCATCTTCACCAAAAATCACTTAAAACTCCAAGACACCCATCACTAATATCATCTTATTTTTCTCTAGGAACATCAAAGTAAGCATCTTATTGAGGATTTTTGTGTAGAAATTTGGCTACAAGGGGGATTGACACAAGCAATTCTTGGAAAAATTTCAATGCGAAAAAGAACGGGTAATATCCTTCCTTGGAATATTAGTTGTAATTGGCAATTTTTGAAGGCAATTGTGGAGTTTTGTGGATTAAATTGTTATAAATTTGTGGTATTTAATTATTGAATTGTGGACAAGTAATTGGACATAATTTGTCTTTATAAGAATCTAGATGTGTATAAAACAGTCCAATTATTGGAATTATTGGTTTGATTTGTGAATTGAGTTGAATTGAAATATTCAGAATTTTTTCGAGAATTTGTGATTGTGATTTTGTGGTGTTGATTCTTGATTGAAGGTTGGAATTTTGAAATTGGTGATTGTATTCCATTTTGCATAAGGAAAATGACGAGAGGGGTATATGGCAGTGTTGAGAGAAGAGTTAGAATGAGAGCTCAGGACAGGGACTAGTTCTAGAAAAAGAAAATCCGAAGAGGCTACGAGCGGAGAAGGGGGTTCGGAACAACCATTTGAGGGTGGTGAGAAAATTGAACCTCAATTTTCGAGTGATAGGGCTCATCAATTATTCAAGAATAACGAGAAGCATGAAGTGATTTGAGAAAGGAATTTTGACCTATCCATGCATTGGGGATTATATGAAGATGGTAGGAGAGAGAAAGAAGAATAAATTAGGTCAAGGCATTGGGAGGGTTTTAACACTCAGGTTGACCCCGGGGCTACCCAGTTAGTCAAAGAGTTTCATTGTAATTTATGTGAGTTAGAAGATGGCAAGGTGCGCATACGGGGGGGTTTTGGTAGATTTTAGTGCTGAACAATAAAAATATGGATATGAATGCAATCAAAGATGCCATTTGTGATAGAAGGGTACAGTGGATTAAGAGTACTTCTCTTAACACATTTAAACAAAAGTAGGACTCTCGCTAGTGGCTAAGTTATGGTTTTATTTTATTAGTAGCTGTATAAGATTGGGGATCCAATGCTATGAGCTTTATCCAAAGGGACAAAGTACACTTAGTCTATGCCATCATGACTGGGGTCCTGGTGAATGTTGGTCACCTTATTAAACAAGGGTTTTTAGAGAGTGGTAGGTCGGGACGACCTATATTGTATGCCCCTAGTCTAATTCACCATCTTTGCACCATAGCGGGTTGCCCTATTAGTCAATTGGAATCATTGACACATCCTAGAGGAAGGATCAATCGGGAATATGTCTATAGGATGGTGAGAGAATATGAAAAGCACCACCAGGAGGAGCACCCAACCCAGCCACAGCCACAACCACCACCACCTCAGAGAACTTCAATGATTTCGATACCCCCAGGTTTGGTATTTAATGCTCCGATAAATGAAGAAGAAAGGAATGATCTACAAGGGTACTGGTCATACAGTCAAATGGTGATGCACAATAACTTGACTGTCATTGGAGAAGCTTTGAAGATTACTTCATTAGGCACTTGGGTCCAGCCACCATCAGAGGACCTCCGGCATGGCACTTTGGTCCACCTCGTGGACAGTACTACACACCACCGGCGACTACCACACATCATGAGGGATCTAGCCACACGGGTGCGACTGGAGGGATGTGGATGATGATCATGAAGAGGCTCAACCTGGTGACGCTGAGGAGGGTCAAGAAGAGATGGAATGAAGAGATGAAGCCACCATTTGTTTGAGCATGGATGAAGACCAAACCTGATCATTGGATCAATTTGATGGATGATGATAATTTTCTCTGTTTTTATTGAACACCATAGCTTTTCATTACTTTGGATTACTTTTGTTTTACAAAGTCTTTGGAATTAAAGTATTTTAGTTGTCTTTAGTTGGCTAATGGCCTTAAACTGACACATAAAGTTGATACATTTTGATGCTTTATGGATGGAATTTCTTTTGGTTCTCGTGTTGACACCTGGTGAAATTTAGTTATTGCTTAGTAAAAGTAGAGTGGCTAAGGGCCCTAAGCTGATGCCATCTTTGCACTAGTTGATGAGTTGAATTGAATGCTGAATTTTTTTTGAAGCTTGAATGGTGAGATGCATGGCACAGTTGCTCTTGACATTTTTACCCAATTTTAATTCTAGGCTTAAAAGTAGGACATAGTTTAAGTAGTTTTTGTTATGTGTGGTTATGTCTTGATGTTTAATTTTGGGTGAGTGGAATAATGATTTATTCATCAATTAGAATAAAAGAGACAAGTTTGGGGGTGTTTATCTTTTTGTGTTGGAAATGGTCATTTTATACATTATGTCGCCACTTGATGATTAATGGATGAAAAATTGATCAATTAGGTACTCAATGATGACAAATTTTGATGTTCAATGCTTTGTGATTGAAGTGTATAATTGATTCATTTCAAGAATTTTGTGTGAGGGAGTAATTCATTTGCAACATGAAGAATTCATAAATTTAGCATTACTATTTTTCAAAAAGAAGTGCTGAAATTTTAGGAAAATTTATTTGAAATGTTGTTTCTTATCAAATCGCTTATATTCATGTGGTTGATGAACTATCTTTTGGAAAGAAATGAGTTAAATGAAGTAGAAGGAATTTTGGGACATTTCGTGTGTTTGCGTAGGGATGCTCTTGTAACTTGTGAATAATTGATATTTGAGATAAATTTTAGGTACATTTCATTCCTTTTCCTTGGTTTGGGACCCAAAAATAAATAAATTTAGGAATAAGGCGATACGGGATTCTAACATGTACCCATGTTGTTTCTCCGAAATAAGCCATTAGAATAGTAATAAGGCGAGTACGGGATTCCAACGTGTACCCATGTTGTTTCTCCGAATTAAGCCAATAGGAATTACGTTTTAATAAACCAATAAGTTAAGGAGTAAATGTTTGTAATACTTATCATTAATCTCATATTACTTATTCCTTGTTAGAGGTTTATTCCCGAAATGTGTGACAATTGCATTTAAGTTGATTCCTAATTGAACTTCTATTTTCATGATGCCTAGTCGAGAGAGTTGATTAACTTCATAATATTTAGCTGTGATTTGAGAAGTAATGATGTTTCAAATGAAAAGAACTAAAACTTTTGGTAACTCTTTTTGAGAATGGTAATGCTTGGTGATGTGAAATCTTGTGCAGTGAATGAATGTGCACTTCTATGTAAAACAAAATTTCAATTTTCGATTGATTTACTCATATACTTCACATATCACGTAGTGTTGAACATTTCTTGAGAGATCGCTTAATTGTTCTAAGTACATCCATGATTCATCAAGTGTCACGTGAACTTTGGAGGTGTTTTTATGTTTGAATGTTAGTAGGTTTCGTTTAATGTTAATCTTTGTTTTGCTCGAACTAGCAAAATGCTAAGTTTGGGGGTGTGATAACTCTAGTAAACTAGAGTTATTTCCCTCTAAATTATTGCATTTTGATAGTTTAAATTCCGAAGTTGGATAAGTAATTGAGGATTTTAGTTAATTTCTTTCATATGTATTTGTATGTTCATTCTTAAATTAATTATGATAAGTTTTGTTAAATTTTCTCTAGTTTAATTAAGTGCTTAATGGTGTTAATATTATGCAGGTTAAAAATTAAAGGTTAGAAGCTGGAAGAAACAAAGCTCAAGGGACCGGATTGCAAAAATGGATGAAATGAAGAATGTTGGAAGGAGAGTCGAGATCGCGGTCTCCACTGTTCCAGACCGCGATCTTGACTCGAGAAGTTGTTCTACTGTATTAGAGTCGAGATCGCTGTCTCAAATGTTCCAGACCGTGATCTCAACTCGCTGAGAGTTAAGTTGTCAGGGCAATTTTGTGAACTTTCAGCCAGTAACTCCTGATTTTTTTGCCTACTGTAACATTAGACTATTTAAGCTACACAAAAATTATTAAGAAAAGGAGTAGATAGTGTTAGTTAGTTTTTAGATAGTTTAGGATAGCTTGAACTCCAAGTTTACTTCTTTAATAGAAATTTCTCTTTAATTTTCTCTTAGATATTCTTTTATATTCTTGTCAAGTTCAAGTTTTGATTAGATAATCGTAGTTGGTTAAATCGCAAGCTTCGCGTAGATATAATTTTTATTCGCTTTCTTGTCTAATTTAGTAAGAATTTATTTACTTGCAATTTAGGGTTCTTAGGTAAATTAAGATTTGTGATAATTTCTTGCATTTCTAGTTAGAATTTTCAATTTTTTGCATTAATTTCTAGTTAATTCTTAGTGGGCTTTCTTTATTTCTATCAAAAATCCAAAAATATTTAGATTTCTAGTTTAACTCTTTCTAATTTATAGTTTAGAAATGATTGGTTTTAATATTCAAGGTTTCTCATTTGTAGTCCTTTCAGTTGGGTGATTTGCTCGCTTTTAATTTTACTCTTAATTTGGTTAATTTAGGTTAGAATTAAGATTATGGTTTCTATTAGAATAGTTCTATCATCCATCGTTTGATTTTGCTTAACTACACAAGCACCTATGAATCTTGGTAATTGCTTTCGACCAATCCTTCTGGGAACGATCCCTACTTCCCTTTACTAGTAGTTGACAACTGTATACTTGCAAGATGCCACCTAGTTAGTAGTAGGATTTAGGTGTTTTATAAATTTATAACTAGGTGTGTTAAGGCATCAAGTTTTAAGCGCAGCTTACTCTTAATTGTTTTCGGTTTTTGGCAATATAAAGCATCTTTACGGGTGGTGTAGATTGTTGGTCCCAAAGCAACCTAAGAGGGGGGAGGGGTGAATTAGGTTTCTAAAAAATCTTTTAGAAATATTAATCTTATTAAGATTTTTCAATTAAAAATTGATATAATAGAATCGATGAAACAGTGAAGTAAGAAAGAGAGATCCTAATGAACCTAGCTCCAAGCTTGAAGTATCAAATCACTAGAATGCTTCACACACTTGGTGAGTCAATAATCTTTACAAATTAGGGAAATTCTTGCTCACACTAAAGCTCTTTTAGTTGAGCCAAGAATTTTACTCACAAACACACTTTCATACAAGATTATTACTCCACTCAAAATTGAATTGCACTCTAAACTGCACACTAATACATTAGATAAAGCACTATAGCCAATTTGTACTAAAATTGCTCTTTTCTAAGGCTTGTATTCAATGTATTATATGATTTTTACAGAATATCAAAGCAGTTATTTATAGGAGCAATAAATGGTGAAGAGAAAGGACTTCCTAAATTTGGCATAAATGCACTTTGTTAGCTGTTGGGGTTTCGGACATCTGAGATAAGTAGGATGCGTCCGACACAGCGTCCGATCTCCATGTAGTTGGTGAAGAACTTCATTCGGACACCGTGCATGAATCCGTTCTATCGTCCGAATGGAGTTTCGGATTGACATGTTCGTCCGAAAGAGACTTTGTTCGGACAGTTTTGTGCGTCCGTTGGAGAAGCAGTAAGATCCTTGCTTTCTGCCTGTTGGTTCGGAAGGTGGAATGCGTCCGAGAAGCTTGACATAATTCAGACAGTGCAATGCGTCCGAACACCCTATCTCCAGCAAACAAGTAACAGACCTGCAAAACTTGTTTACAGAGTTAAGTGCTTATCTTCACCTGTCATCATCAAAATAAGGTTTGGAAAACATCAATCTCCCCCTTTTTGATGATGATAAACTTTCATGGAATAATTATGTAAAAAAAATTAGATATGAGTGATGACCAATCATTTTGCAATATAATACTCCCCCTTTTGACATCATCAAACAAAGCTCCCCCCTGAGAACGTGCAAATATGCAACAGAAATAGCATAAAAATTCATAAAAAGGATAAAGCCCAAATATTCAACAGGACTAGTTCAAAGTAATACATAAAATGGTAAATCTGAGAGCAATTCTAACTAAGCAAAGGAAAAAATCAGAGAAATGCCAAAAACTAAAAAATAGATTATTAAAGGAACTAATTCGAGTCATTTTTCTTCTTGGAGTGCTTGTCGATCTTTCGACGTTTGGAAGGAGCATCATCATCAGTAGTCTCACTATCTTCATCTTCTTCAGTACGGCGTTGCATAATGAAATTGAATGTGTCGTCAACATCCTCATCGTCGCCTTCATCTTCATTGGCAGCACTTTAGCTGATTATTTGCATCCTCTTCGTTGTCCTCACGAACATCCCCATCTTCAGCATTGTTATCACTGTCGGTTGAGGAGTGAAGTGGATATTGTGATTGAATGTTGGTAAATTGAACCTGAGCCGAAGCAGACATGCCTAGGCTAAGTGCACTTGGAGAATCACCTGACGAGTTTCAAGTTGCTTTAACTTACGATTAGTGCGATGTTGGAAGGAACTTACTTGAGTGCTCAAGAAAGTGAGAAGGCCACAGATTTGAGAAAGTGAGGGTTCAGAGAAAGATGGTTGAGGATCATAGAATGGTGGAGGCGTTTGAGGAGGAGGAGGAGAATGTGGAATTGCCAAACCAGAGGTAGAGGCCTGGGATTTTGAACGTTCAATATCAAAAGTTGCCTTAGTTAACCATTGATCGTTGAAAAAATGAAGGCCTTTTTGTTCAATATAAGATTTGTTGAAATAAGGGGGAAATTGTTTGTTGCCGCTGAAAGGGACATCAAGAAAATCAAAAACTTTGGTAGAGAAATTTTCCAAAATGAAAGTTTCTTCGGGTATCAGTAAGAAAGAGTTCCCACAGGGAGCAAAAGAGATATCCAAAGTCAAGAGGAATGCCCTTGAAAACACAAAAAAATAAGTAAAGCTGCATTTTTCCGGGCTCAGTGCGATACCCATCGGTTGGTAACAGCAAATTCGTGACAAGAGTATACAGAATGTTTAGTTCAGGAGTTAGCAATGTGGTTTTGCCTTCCGAGGCCTGTTTGAAATTAATGTTAAAAATAACTCTGACCTCAAGAATGTCAAATCGAGTATCAATAGCGGGCCATTTGAGATAAAGAAAAGAAATAAGAGAAATCATTCGTATAAGAGACTTCACATTCTGTGAAAGAGTGTGGATGATGTTGGAGGAAATCTCAAGATTGGTCTGTTTACGAGAAATTAATGTACGAATAGTGGGGCCTTTCCGAAGATTGGCTGTGAATTGAAACACCATGTCATGATACACGGGTAAATCAATATGCACTAGGTGACCCCAAGTAATTTTTTTTTTAAAGCATGATTTGACAATGGAAAGATTATATTCATCAAAAAGACTCTGAGAAGCAAGACGTTGAACGATTATAGATTTGCTCAGAAGATATGTATACCGTTCGGATACCATGGCATCGATGAATTTTGGTAAGGTTGGATTTGAGGAGACTTGAGGATTAGCAGACGATTCCCCACGCACCGGAGCTTTCCCTTTTATTTTTCGTCCACGAGTTGCTATAGAAGAACCTCCTGTTATTTAACCATTGTGAATGAAAGGAAGAAAGAGGAGAAAAAAATGTAATTTTTTGAAAGGTTTGTGAGAATTTGATGAAATGAGATGGTAGAAGGGTGGAATTAGGTACAATAATGGTGATGAATACTTTGGAAATGACAATTTTCCAAAGAATTTGTGGAGAGAAGCAAGGAATTTGGAGGAGATTTTGGAGAAAAAATTTCTCCAGAGAGGGTTTCGGGGGTTAGGGTGTCTCCGAAATGGGGGAAAATAGACGGTTTTATATCAAATAGGGAGACCGTTCGGACGGCCAACGATTGATGTGTGTTTGATGAAGCATCCAAAAGCTGATGAACGGACGGCCAATGGAAGAGCCAGTGTGTCCAATGTTCTTTCGGACGATGGTAAGCTTCCGAAGAATTCTAGAGAATAAGTGAAGAAATTGAACAGCGTTTGGACGATTATAAGCGTTCGGATGATTATAAGCGTCCGAGGTAGAGAGGAGGTTTTCGGACTAGAGAGAGCGTCCGAAAGATAGTGTTGTTCGGACGAGCGAGTGCGTCCGAACAAAGAGATTATGCCAAATTGATCTGTAAATTCCCCAAACATTTTTTGAGAGATTCAAAGCGATCTAGAGCCAAGGGTTTTGTAAAAATATCTGCCAGTTGATCTGAAGTAGGCACAAAATCAACACGAATTTCCATTTTACAAACAAGATATCTAATAAAATGATGCTTAACATCAATGTGTTTGGTTCTAGAGTGCATAACAGGATTTTTTGTGAGATTAACAGCCTATTGCACTAGTGTTGTCACACTTTATAGGCACACAATAAAAAATCACACCAAAATCTTTCATAGTATGTTTCATCCAAAGAAGTTGAGCACAACAATTTCCAGCAGCAATGTATTCGGCTTCACCCGTAGAAAGAGAAATAGAATTTTGTTTTTTGCTAAACCAAGACACAAGACAATTTCCCAGAAAATGACACATACCACTGGTACTTTTTCTATCAATTTTACACCCAGCAAAGTCAGCGTCAGAATAACTAATTAAATCAAATGTAGAGGACTTTGGATACCACAAACCAAAATTCATTGTACCCTTCAGATATCTAAAAATTCTTTTTACAGCTATCAAGTGCGATTCTTTGGGGCAAGATTGAAATCTAGCACATAAACAAACAGCAAACATAATATCTGGTCTATAAGGCTTTCATGTGATATATAGGCTTACCAACTTGTTTGCAATCTTCCATTCCAAATCGTTTGAGAACGCTCCTTTGTATACAAGTTTGTGTAATAAACGTTCCTTCCTTTGTTTGGCGAACTTGTAGTTTGAGGAAAAATTGTAACTTGCCCATCATACTCATCTCAAACTCTTTTTGCATTAAATGTGAAAAGTCCTTGCACAAACTTTCATTAGTTGCTCCAAAAATAATATCATCAACATAAATTTGAACAATTAACAAACCATTTAAATAAACGATTTTGTAAAAAGAGTGGTGTCAACTACACCTCTTTTAAATCCATTTTCTATCAAGAATGAAACTTAATCTTTCATACCAAGCTCTTGGAGCTTGTTTCAAACCATATAAAGATTTAGAGAGTTTGAAACATGATTTGGAAGATTTTTATTTTCAAAGCCCGGAGGTTATTCAACCAAAACTTCTTGATTGATAAAACCATTTAAAAGTGCGCTTTTGACATCCATTTGAAATAATTTAAAATCAAGGTAAAGCTTGAAACATGCAGATGCGAGAAACATGCGAATGGATTCTAATCTAGCCACGGGTGCAAAGGTTTCATCAAAATCAATACCTTCTTCTTTAGCATAACCTTTTGCAACAAGTCTAGCTTTGTTTTTTATGATTTCACCTTTGTCATTTAATTTGTTTCTAAAGACCCATTTTGTTCCAATTAGGGATGAGAAGATGGTCTTTCAACCAAGGTCCATACGTTATTTTTCTCAAATTGACTAAGTTCATATTGCATGGCATTAACCCAAGATTCATCATTCAAAGCAACATCTACATGTTTAGGTTCAATGTGAGAAAGTAATGCACAATTACTATTCAAAGGTTTATGAGAACGAGTAGTTACCCCATCGGATAGATCACCTATGATTAAATCTTGAGGGTGACTAGAGATGAATCTCCAACCTTTCGGAAGATCTTTTGGAGTATCCTCATTCTTTTCTTTTTCATCATCTATTTGATGGTCGTTGACATCATTGCTTGATGAACTGATCTCTTGATGATCTTCATGAATAGTGAGCTTTTCGAGCTCCTTTAGAATACCTACATCTTCATCTTCACACAAATTCTTTGAGATAACATCATTAGCTTCATCAAATGTAACATGCACAACTTCTTCAATCAAGAGCGTTCTTCTATTGTAAACTCGGTATGCTTTCTTGTTACTAGAATATCCTAGAAAAATTCCATCATCCAATTTTTTGTCAAATTTTCCAAGATTTTCTTTGATTTTTAAAATAAAACATTTGCAACCAAAAAATTTGAAATAGCTCACAACAGATTTTTTACAAAAAAGGAGTTCATAAGGAGTTTTGTTTAAAAGGGATCTTAATAAAACTCGATTCATGACATAACAAGCCGTGTTAACAGCTTCGGCTCAAAAGTATTGTGGTAAGTCGCATTCACTAATCATAGTTCTCGCGGTTTCTTGAAGAGTCCTATTTTTCCTTTCAACTACACCATTTTGTTGAGGGACTCTAATAATCGAAAATTTAGTTCATGAAAAATACCGTTGTGATCACAAAAATCGGGAAAACCTCCAAATTTAAATTCGGCACCATTGTCACTTCTTAAATGAATGATCTTTAAATTCAATAAATTTTGAATTTTAGAAAACAATTTTACAAATTTTTCAAAAGCCTCATTTTTGTGAACAAGAAATAATACCCAAGTGTACCTAGAATAATCATTTACAATAACAAAGGCATATTTGCAACCACCAAGACTAGCATGTTGAGTAGGTCCAAATAAGTCTAAATGCAACAATTCTACAGGTTTATGAGTGGACACAAAATTCTTTGGCTTAAAAGAAACTTTGACTTGTTTATCAAATTGGCATGCATCGCAAATTTTATTTTTCAAAAATTTTAGTTTTGGCAAACCTCTTACCAAATCCTTCTTAGCAAGTTTTTCAATCAAATCCATGTTAAAATGACAAAGTCTTCTATGCCAAAGCCAATGATCATCTATGAAAGCGGTAAGACATTTTACATTGCTATTGCTAATTTTATCAAGATGAATCGCATAAACATCTTTGTCCCTAGTGCCCTTGAATAAAACAACATGATTTTTATCAAGGATAAGACATTCATGCTTGGTAAAAGTACATATAAATTTTTATCACAAAGTTGACTTACACTTAATAAATTATAGTTCAAATTATCAACAAGAAGCACATTCTTAATCAAGGTTTCACCATTTTTACCTACATCACCAATGCAAATTGAATTTGCTTTATTGTTATCTCCAAATGTGACTTTTCCACTATTTTTGGATATGAGATTTGTGAAGAGAGAAGCATCACCCGTCATGTGCCTTGAACATCCACTATCTATGAACCACTTAGCATTATTGGTGATGTTAAGTACCTACACAATAAATCAATTGATAACTTTTGGTACCCACATTTTCTTGGGTCCATTTGAGTTAGTAAAATTGCTATCAATCCATGCGACTTTCATTCCAAGTTTTTCATTCTTCTTGACATAACACATATTCTTAAAACTCCATGTCCATGTTTTTGGCAATATCTACAAATAGTATTTTTATTTTCATATAAAGATGATTTTGAATTTACAAAACATAAGTCATCCCTTCTAAATATGATAAAATTTTTGTTGATTAATACATTTCTATTTCTTTTCAAATCAACAACATTTTCTTTCTTTCTAGTCAAGAGAACATCCAAATCATCCAATCTTTTCTTCAAGGAGGCTTGTTCTTCCTTGACCTTTGATCTCACATGCATTCTTTTCTTCAAGTCACAATTTTCTTGTGATAGCCTATTATTTTCATTCACAAGTTTAGAGTTAGCATTCAATAGAGCATTTGATTTCTTCACTAACTCCTTATTTCTAGCATATGATTCCTTTAAGCTATCATGCAATTTCAAAATGAAAGCTTCAAGATCACTTTCATCATTAGAGTCATAGTTAGAAATTACCTCATCATCTCCAATGGCCATGAAAGCCATTTGTGCCGACTGAATTTCTTCATCGAGATCTCCCTAAGAGACCTCGAAGTTGCAATCATCCCATGTGATTTGAAAGTTATTGAATCTAGGTTTCTTCCTTCCTTATTTTTCTTGGAAGGGCACTGATTTACAAAGTGTCCGAGTTGACTGCATTCAAAGCATTTTTCATTTTGCTTCTTCATTTCAAGCCTTGTCTTTCCTTTGAAATTATTTGAATTTGTTGCTCCACCTCTTCTCATTCTTCGTTTGTTGATGTAATGTTTAAGAAATCATTTGGTGATGAGTGCAAGATCTCCTTCGTCAAGATCTTCATCTTCTAGATTGATGGATCTATTTGAAGATCTTCTTGAGATGTCTTTAGAGCAATGCTCCTTCTTGGCCTTGCTTCTTCATCAAGAATACTTTGGCCTTCAACTTCAATTCATAAGATGTAAGAGAATTGATTAGCGATTCAATAGGCATTGAATTTAAATTCTTGGCTTCCTCTATAGCAATTGTTTTGGCATCCCATTCTTTGGATAGAGCATTTAGGATTTTTCTATGTTTTTTTCACCCAAAGAATACTCCTTACCCAAGGCTTCAAGATCCTTAATAATGTCATTGAACCTACAATACATTTTGTTAATATTTTCGTGTGGTTGATCTTGAAGGACTCATACTTGGCAACAAGTAAGGATTTCTTTTGCTCACGAACATCGTCGCTCCCTTCATGGATTTCCTTCAATTTATCCCAAATTTCTTTAGCAGAAATGCATCCCTTTATGCGAGTTGATTCATTTGCATCCAAGGCATTATATAGCACATTCATGGCTTTTGCATTTAACGTCAAGTTTGCCTTGTCTTGTGGAGTGAGCTCATCCCTTGTCTTTTCTCTTCTTCTATTTGTGTGATCATCAATGATAGTAGCTTCAAAAGAACCTTCATTGACAGCATACCACAAGTCAATGTCAACAGATTGCAAAAATATTTTCATTCTATCTCTCCAACTAATAAAATTTGCCCCATTAAACATAAGGGGCCTAGTAACGGATTGACCTTCAAAAAAGAATGATAGAGCATTGTTGGTTGCCATAATAGTTCTTTTCTCAAAAGCAATTTAAGCAATAAAATGAGACCAAGCTCTGATACCAATTGTTGGTCCCAAAGCAACCTAAGAGGGGGGGCGTGAATTAGGTTTCTAAAAAACACTTTTAGAAATATTAATCTTATTAAGATTTTTCAATTAAAAATTGATATAATAGAATCGATGAAACAGTGAAGTAAGAAAGAGAGGAAATTAAACAGCCAATACTTCCAAGCTAACAAGCTTGAAGTATCAAATCACTAGAATGCTTCACACACTTGGTGAGCCAATAATCTTTACAAAGTAGGGAAATTCTTGCTCACACTAAAGCTCTTTTAGTTGAGCCAAGAATTTTACTCACAAACACACTTTCGTACAAGATTATTACTCCACTCAAAATTGAATTGCACTCTAAACTGTACACTAATACAAATAAAGCAATATAGCCAATTTGTACTAAAATTGCTCTTTTCTAAGGCTTGTATTCAATGTATATATATGATTTTTACAGAATATCAAAGCAGTTATTTATAGGAGCAATAAATGGTGATTGCAACTACTTCCTAACGGCTAAATAATAAATGCACAAAAAGTAGCCGTTGGGGTTTCGGACGTCCGAGATAAGTAGGATGCGTCCGACACAGCGTCCGATCTCCATGTAGTTGGTGAAGAACTTCATTCGGACGTCCGTGCATGCGTCCGTTCTATCGCCCGAATGGAGTTTCGGACTGACATGTTCGTCCGAAAGAGACTTTGTTCGGACAGTTTTGTGCGTCCGTTGGAGAAGCAGTAAGATCCTTGCTTTCTGCCTGTTGGTTCGGAAGGTGGAATGCGTCCGAGAAGCTTGACATAATTTGGACAGTGCAATGCGTCGAACACCCTATCTCCAGCAAATCAAGTAACAGACCTGCAAAACTTGTTTACAGAGTTAAGTGCTTATGTCATCATCAAAATAAGGTTTGGAAAACATCATTGATTAAGCACTTTAGTTTAGTTTAATTAATTTAGTTGTTAATTTTGTTATTTTTTATGTTTGATTGGTTGTCTTGCAGAATTGATTTCGCATTTCAATTGACTATTTTGGTTTTGTGTAGTGCATGGTAAGAGGAGCTCAAGAGCCATTCATTTGCTTAGACAAGAAAAGGGAGAAAGAGCTAAGAGAACTTAGAAGATTGAGAAGGGTACAACAAGAGCAAGAAAGGATAGCAATGGCAAATGCTAATGCTCATCAAGGAAATGTGAACATGGAAAACGAAGAAGAAGAGGTAGGTGGAAATAATGGAATTGGTAGCTATAGGAATGGAAATGGCATAAATGGGAATGGAAGGCCATTGAGGGAGTATGCTTTACCTAATTTTGATGGGGCAAACTCAAGCATTGCACGGATGCCCGTGCAAGCCAACAATTTCAAAATCAAGCCTGCTCTAATCCAAATGCTTCAAGCCCATTCAATGTTCGGAGGTGGACCAAATGAGGACCCTTATACACACCTCATGAATTTTGAAAAGGTCTTGGACACATTTAAGTTTAATGGAGTACACCCAGATTGTGTGCTAATGAGTAACCTTGGAATGAGCAACCATGGTTTTGTCGTTCTTTGGTGCCATTGATGCTTATTTGCAGTTGAATATATGTGAAGCAAAGAGATGGAATATAGAGATTGTCCTACCAGACATGCCAAAATTGTGTGCAAAAAAATATTTCAAGTCTGTAAAAATTAAACAAACGAGAAATATAGATACAAAATATGAATATATTAATATATGAAATAAAGGATTAGAATCTCTAAGATATTCTCAATATAAGAAGAAAAGTCCATTGATTCTTTGTTCAGACATGATTTGAGGGCTTCTCAGCTTATTCCCAAATCAGGAGAGGATTCCTTCAAATCTTGATATGGAAGACTTGAATAACCGCTTATGAAGATTTTTAAATCTTGATATATGAAAGATTTGAAGAGAGAATTTGAGGACTTAGACCTTTCATAGCTTTTAGGCTTCAAAAAATATGTAAGTAATATGTGTGTCTTGAACATGTAAAAGTGACCCCTATTTATACATGTATAGGAGGGGAGCAAGTTGGAAGACTTGTATTACTTGTAAACCTCATGTACTTGCACATAAAAAATAAATTCCTTTCATGACATATCAATACTTAAAGACTGTACTACTTTTATATTATCTCCTTTTTTTAATATATTAATAAAGAGAAAAATACTAGTGTACATATGTCCCCTATTAGTTAAGTCATGTAGATATGTGATATGGCACAATATAATTAGAAGAGCAACAAAAATGCATGTGATTGGTCAAATCCTGATATGTGGAGAAATATAATTGGTTATAAATTAACCAACTCCTCAAAAATATATATGACATATGGAAATCTTTAATTGGACCATAATCACGCTAATTATCTTAATTTATAAACAAATATAATTTTAATTATATTTAAATTCCATTGTCCATAACCACAGGGGGTAAAGTGCATTTTGAGATACCACAAGGGGTCTTTTGCATTTTGACTACCCAAATATATATATGACTCTATCAAAATATTTAGGCTAACCAAAATTTTTAAAAAAAAATCAAAGAAGAAAAAAAAAGGTGCATTATTTTTTGTTGTTGTTCTTTCGTGCTGGTAGTGGTAGTAGTTATTGGATGGATATAGAGCAAATAAAGTTAAGAAAATAGGATTAAATAGGAATAGAATGGTCAAACTACTGAATTAACATAATAGAGAGGTTAAGTGCTCAAAACATAACGTTATTGACTAAAGTGTTAGTGATGCTAAACTTTGAAGGGGTAAAATGTAATTAACCAAGGGTATAGACATCTATTTAGGCAAAATTTGAAACATTGTTAGAGTCAACCATCAGACCAGGGATTTAGTGCACAAAAAATAATATAAGCGACTAAAGTGTTAGTTATGCTAAAGTTTGAGGGGTAAAGCGTAATTAATCCTTTCACGAAAGGAATTAAGTGGCTAAAAAAATAATATTAGGTGATTAAAGTACATACTTAAGTCTTTCAAAGTAAAGGAGATAAAGTTTAAATTTTGCTTTCTCTTATACAACTAGATTGATTAATTTGAACCTTTCAAATTAGTCTGCGTATTGTAGTTACTTCCCCTATGGTTTCCAAATTATACTTACCTCTTATATCTTAAAGTATTCACTAACAAATTTAGGGTTTATAAAAATTTGGACATAAAATATTGATCCCCAATATAAAGTTGCATTTTTGTTCTCATTTTGCCCTTGCGATTGTCAACAACAACTCTAAATAAATTAATTGTATCATAGAGGTGAAATTTTTTTTTTTCGCAAAACCAAATTGAAAATTTTTATTGATGGATCAACAATGCTTGTGCAAGAGAATTAAAATCTCAAATACATCAGGCCATAACTAGACTATTGCAAAATACATCATACAATCTCAAAGCATCCATGTGATAGACTCCATTCCATGGCTAAACACCAATTAACTTTGGTTTTGGGAACCTTCCTCCATGTAGCAGCGATATGTTGTATGTCCTTCATGATGATGCAAATAGCAACCATAGCTACAGCTAAACTAGGTACATGCTGGAAGATGACCAAATTTTTTGCTTTCCAAGTATTGTACACAGTAATTACACCACTGAGTCTCTTCAGCTTAGCTGCAAAAGTAGAGCCTGACTAGTGAGAACTCATCCATCCCAGCTCATCTACTAAGTTTGTTATCCTCCTAGTAGTATGGTTGAGTCTCAACACCTTTCCCCAATAATCTCATCAACTAATCCACATAGTACACACAAAGGATTCGTATGTATACCCCACTTTACCAATCTATCTTTAGTTGACAATTTTCTTCTACATAACAGCCACAGAATGAAAGAGAACCTAGGGACAAAGCCTTTGACCCAAATCAAAGTGTGCCAATTCATAGGAGAGCCAACAGGCTGTAGCATTTTCATAGCACTTTTGACATTAAAGCCAATGGTAGTAGAATCTGTCCAGATAGCATAGTCTTTGGTCCTAGGACAAGGCAGGAAAGTCATTAGGGTATGATGGGCTTCATTAACTGAACCTCCCTATTCAAATTTTTTTTCTTGTTAGCTACCTCCAATTCCCATTATTAGTACACTTTTGAACATAGTCTCTACTACTGATGCCAAAGCTACTTATTTTATTCAAAAAAAATTCCAAGTACAATGGCCCTAGTGGGTGCTAAATATCATACCAGAAATTGATGTCCATCCCATTTCCAATTATCTGCCTTATGAATGGTTGAGTCATTAGTCTGAGTTTCAAGATTTTCCTCCATGCACAAAGCAATCTGTAGGAACCTTGAAACCCCAAAATTAGTTGTGCTTAAGGTTCACAGTGTTTAATCCACTGTGTTTCCTTTTTACAGCTGATATTCAAGATTTGCTTCAAAATGAGGCACTTATTCCAGAGTTCAAAGGTCATACAACCCCATCTTCTTTCATGGGGGTGAAAGTTGTAATAATCTACAAATTATGAGCCAAGGAAATACATCCTCTTCTAGGCAAATGATCCAATACAAAGGTTATACAAAAAATTACAACAAAAAAAACACAGTGACATATATTTTATTACATGAGGTAAGTGTAACTTGAGTCGATGAAAATTAAAAACTTTTTCTTACTAAACATATAAATCACAAACGGGAGTATGTGTAACCATTTAGTTCTCGTGTAACAATGATAAAACATGAGTAGATGAAAACTAAAAACTTATTCACAATAAACATACAAAATCACAAATGGGAGTATGTGTATAACCATTTACTTCTCGTGTAAAATGACAATACGTAACAAATTTTACAATTTCCTAATATAGGGGATGGAGGTATAGTAAACTCAATCAAAATATTGGATGATATGCACAATTTTTCTTTATATACTTAAAGTAATTATTTTAATGTTACTTGAACTCCTTTTATGTTTTTTTTTTGTGTTTTTTATTTGTTAATTTTTAGTATTAATAATAAATCACGAGAACCTATAAGAAAGAAATACCACTTCACATCTAAAATCATTTTTTTTATGTTCAAATTTCTTGTGACATTGGTGGAATTTGTTATTCAAAACTTTAAATTTTGGGAGGTAAGTGTAATTTTTGAAACTAGAGGGGTATTACTACTATGCCAAACCTCATTAGAGAATTAAATTAATGTGCTAATTACATTAGCGTATAAGAGTTTCTATCGAACTACCAATAGATGTAATCTTTTCAAAAATTACACAAGATTCCTTTCACTTAAGGGTCAACTAACGAATACTATTTTACTTTCCACTACAATGTACGATCACTACCGGAACCAAATAAATGGTGCAACATCTGTGAAATACCTTTGTCTCCTATTGAAAGAGCAAAAAAAGAAAAAAAGAACGCACATGTGATGAAAAAAGAAGAAGAAAATGTAGTCTTGACCAATGGTTAATATGCACTCTTAATTACAATTTCTTGAATTCCAAAACACTTGGGGTGTGTTTGCTTCCATAAAATTGGAATTGAAAAATCTATAATTTGGATGATATATTTATTTTTATAACTGAATTGATAATTCTAAATGGTTAAATTTCAAAATTTGAATTCTTGAGTTGGAGTTAAAATTTTAAATTTAATTCCACACCTACTCTTTTATTTGTGCCAACATGAATTTTAAAATGGGTAAGACATTATAGAACACACAAAATCTCGTGAGCACTCAAGGCTCATTACATAAGGCTCGTGTTCAAACTCAAATAGCTGCTCTATTCATTTGTAACCTTACTTTTGAGGATGACAATATGAATATCTTGTTGGCTCGACAATGATAAAAGTCAAAAGCTTTATCTTTATCAAATTTTCGTCAATCGAAGAGAAATCTTACATGTTCTCAAGCATTATGCAATTGGTTCTGAATCCTGGGAATAAGGTCAAATTTAATTTAATGAACCCTTTTAGCAATAATGAAGATAATAACAAAACATGTACAGAATATATATATATATATATATATATATATATATATATATATATATAAAGAGACACAAAAATTTATATATTTTGATTATGCTTAGACCTACGTCTACGGGTAGAGAGGAGCAATATTTCACTATATAAAGAAGATACAAGCTTTTAAAGAAATTCTAAAAGTTCGAACAAGAAAGAGGGATATTAAGAGAAAATACCAGAGAGCTAAATATGCAAAAAAAGATTTCTAAAGTCTCTATCTTCTTTTCTTCTATTCGTATATTGAAACTATTACTTCTACTTCAAATTTATAGGTAAATTGTGGCGTAAATTTCCAAGTAAATATGGCGCAATGCAATTTCATGCTAGACATAATTTTTCATTTTCGTGAGACACTCGAAGTAGTTGGTAGTGTGTCGCAGATGAAAACTATTTGCATGCCACAAAATACCAATAATCTCCACCTTGGTTTTGCATTTAACATAAAAAGTTGTAAACTTGCTCCACTTTCTCTACATAACCCTAAAGGGGCCAAATCATCCACCATAAAGACTAATTAAGTCCAAGTAGTAGTTGAATTTAACAAGGGAAAAGGTTTTGTACACTAATATCAGCAGGATCATCACTAATATTGATTTTCTCAACATAGTCATTTTTCTCAGTAATAGTCTCCGAAATGAAATGATACTTCACGTCAATGTGATTTGTCCTTTCATGATATATATGATCTTTGGTCAAGTGAATGATACTTTAAATATCACAATGAATTATAGTTACACATTCATGTAAACTAAGCTTACCAAACAAACCCTTCATTCAGAAGGTTTCTTTAATTGCCTCACTTACAGCTATATATTCTACTTGAATAGTAGATCAAGCTACTACATGTTGTTAGGTAACTTTTTAGCTAACAGCACAATCATCAATATAAAATCCATAACTTATAAGTGATCTTCTTTTGTTAAAACCTCTAACGTAGTCTGAGTCAGCGAATCCAACAAAAGATACTATTCTGCGCAAGTATTTGAGAATCCACTTCAAGCTTGCCAATGTGCTTTATTTGGGGAAGATAAGTATCATCTTACTGCACTAACTACTTGTTAAATGTCTGGCCTGTAAGTGTAAACCATTGCATACATAATACTATCTACTACACTGGAATAAGGAACACGTGCCATATACCTTTCCTCTTCATCCAACTGTGGTGATTGCGTAGTTGAAAGTTTGAAATGAACAACAAGAGGAGTGCTTACAATTTTTGCATCTTTCAAGCCAAATCTCTTCAAGACCTTCTCCAAGTAGTTTTTCTGGGTCAAGAATGAAATCTCTTTTGATTTCCATGTGAAGATTCTTCTTAGCTATTCCTAGGTTTTTCATGTCAATTTTACTATTCAAAATTGTCTTTGAAATGTGAATTTTTGTCAAATCCTTTACAGCAATGAGCATGTTATCAACATCTAATAATAAATAAATAAAATATCCAACGTTCAACTTTGGAAAGTAAGCACAACTATTATACATGCTTCGTGAATAACCCAACATAAAACAATAAATCCTACTTATATCACTGTCTCAGTAATTGCGTCAAGCCTACAAGGATTTCTTCAACAAACAAACATTAGGATTCTCTTTTCCTTCAATTTCAAATCCTTTGGACTATTTCATGTATATTTGTTCTTCAAGTTCACTATGTAGAAAAGTTGTCTAAAAGTCAAGGTACTCCAATTCGAAATTATACATAGTAACTAAAGCAAGTAGGACACATATAGAACTCTTCTTAACAACGTGTGAGAAAAAACATCATTAAAATCAACTTCTTGTACTTGACTAAACAGGTCTTGTACCTTGCATCTTCAACCATGAAATACCTTTATTTTTCTTGAACACCGTTTTGCAACTAACAATTTTCTTTCTTGATGGCGACTTTACAAGATCACAAGTGCCATTCTTGTGGAGAGAATTAAATTCTTCATTCATCACAATCAACCACCTAGACGACTCAGCACAAGAAACTACCTTTGAATACGTAGATGGTTTTACCAATTTCTTCAGTTTCTTGTGCGACAAACAAAGTATATGCAACTAAATTCAAATATCTTTGTGGTGGTAGAATTATCTTGTAATTTGGTCTGTCTCTGGCTATGGAATAATCTTCCTCTCATAGTTCAGTTTCACATGTCTTCTCTGGATCTAGTTGAATTGTAAAGGAACTTGGTTGAGACGAACTAGTGTTGCCAATTTCGACATCCACCAGCTTCTCCATATTCTCCTTCCATCTGTTACAAGAACTAGAAGATTGCTTTCTTGGATGTAACATAGAGGATTCTTCAAAAATCACATCTCTACTAATTATAAATTTAGTCGATTCAGAATTAAGACACCATAAACAAAATCCATTAACCCAAAATGTATACCGTAGGAAAATACATTTTTAGCTATATGCTTCAATTTTCCATAAATTACATGCATGTATGCAAGACACCCAAATATTTGTAAATTAGAATAATCAATAGGAGCACTTAACTAAACTTTCTCTGGAGTTTTAAAGTTCAGAGGTGCAGAAGGAGCAGAATTAATAATATAAGAAGTGGTAGAGATAACTTCTTGCTAAAAATCATTTGCCAATCCAAACATTTGAAATCATACAACGAGTTTTTTTCCAAAAAGGTACTATTCATTTGTTCTTATACACTATCTTTATTGGGGTGTATCTTCTCACGGCATCTCTTATAAACATCTAGATGTTATTCATTCTTATAGAATTTATTTCATGACCTTCTTTATTAAATTCCAATCCATTATTTGTTCTAAGTTGCTTGATTTTTTTTTTCACGTTCGCTACACAATTAAAACTTTTCATTGTTTTAAAGATAGGAAAATATCATTTTTTATGTTTAAGAAAATACACCCAAACTTTTCTTGAATAGTTATCAATAAAAGTCAAAATATACCTGTCATCAGATGGTCTACAAAAAGGACCCCAAAGGTCTGAATGAATATAATCCAATGTACCTTTTGTCCTATGGATTGTGAAAATTTGAAACTCACTCTTTTATGCTTACTGAAAACATAATGTTCACATGAATCTTTTCCCTTGTTACTTTATCCACAAAGAAGATCTCTTTTGCTGAGTACGGACATGCATTTCTTTCCCATATGCCCCAAGCACATGTGTCACAATTTGGTGATGTCAATATCAGGCTGGTCTGATGTAGAAACTGTAGTAGAACCTATAACAGTAGATCTATGCAGAGATTTGTATGCCTTCATAACCACAAGAGTACCGGGAGTAACTTTTAAAACTCCACCTTCATTCGTATATTTGCACCTAAGAATTTCTAGGACACCCAAAGAAAGGATATTTTCTTCAAATCTAAAATATATCTAACATTAGTGACAGTCCTTAACATACTATTGTCAATTTTGATACCGACTATACCTTTACTAATAACTTTACAAATAACATTGCTCTATCTTTAACTAGTTCATATTTTAAAAAGCAGTCCTGATTGGGACACATATGATAAGTACAACTTGAATATACAATTTTTTCGCTGTTAGATCTTGATTTATTAGCAATTGCTAAAAATATAGTTCCATAGAATCATCAGCTGCAACACTGTCATCCACAGTGTCATTATTTTTGTGCTCATTTTTGTCCCGATGATTTTCTTTATTTTTCAATCTAAAGCATCCAGACTTAATATGGCTCTTTTTGCGATAATAATTGCATAGAAAATTCTTATGTCTTAATATAAACCTTATTTTTTAATTTGTAATGTCCTTATATCTCTTTTTAGATCTACCTCTAATAAACAAGTCATTCTTTCTGATTTCCACTAGTTTTTTCGGTAATATCTTTATTTATCTGATCATTTGATTTCAAAATAGGTTTAATTTGTTTATAAGTGACAGTTTCTTTTTCATAAATTATGATGCCTCTAAAATGCTTAAAGGACTGGATTAGGGAACATAACAATAACAGGGTATGATCCTTATCTCCAGTTTAACTAGTATATTGTCTTAAATACAGATGGTGAGAATGAATTTGCTCAAGATGTGAAGGTATAGAAGTACCTTTATAAAGTCATACGAAGAATATAAAACTTTTCTTCAGGTAGAGTCTGTTTAGTAATTTTTTCTTTATATACAAATTATTTAATTTTCCTCCACATGCTTATGGCCGTGATTTCGATTGCAACCTCCCATAAGACCTCATTATAGAGATTTTAGATGATAACCGATTTAGCCTTTTATCTAGGTTGGCAAAATCATCGTTTGATATTTTCTCCAACTTATTCTCTTTCCACTGTAGGCAATATCAATCCATCCTAGATTAGGATAGCTTCCATTTTGAGCTATCACATACCAAAGCTGGCACTCTAGTCAAAATTCTCAACATAGAATTTCATTACCGTCATATTGGTAGTTAGAATTTAATCTGGGGTATCAAAATCTTATACCAATTTGTTAGGATCTGAACACCAAAGATATGGTTAAATTAAACTTAGCTTTGATGTCAACAACAAAGGTAATTTTTTTAGAGCAAGACCACCTCAATGTGAGATGACGAGTTTGGCGGACCCCTACCCGTGTATTAAGCATCAAGCATTACAAATATGAAAGTAAGGGCATCCTATTTGATCCAATCTCATTAGCCCCTTGGAAATTGAATTCGCTGAAGGTAGAGACTAGAATAAACAGTGAAAGTAGGGTTAGAGAAGCTCTCATTAGCTAAACTATCCACAACATTATTACATTCATGATAATTACAATATATATTGAAAATATATAGAGGTAATAAGAAAATTTGTAGAAAAAATATATATGTGAAGAGATACAATGATTTACATTGTTTGGTTGATTGGATCTACGTTCACAGATGAAGGGAAGCAATATTTCACTATATGAAGAAGATACAATACCATGAGGGAAATGTTGAAAGCTTGAACAAGAAAGAGAGATATTCTAAATGAAAAAAAAAAAAAAAACACTTGAGCTAAATATTAGAAGAGGTACACATCTAGACTGTATATTAAGAGACTGTTGGTGAATTGAAACTACTACTTCTGCTTCAAATTCATATATAAATTTTACCATAAAATTTGAAAAGATAACATAATTATTTGGCCAAAAGACACATGATTATCCAATTGCACATTGCACATATTTTTTCATTTTTTTGTTAGCAACTTAAAGTAATATTTGATGGTGTGTGGCAGATGAAAACCATCAACATGCCAAAAAATGCCAATATAAAATTTTGGGATGAATGATTAAGTCGCTGGATAAGTACTTAGATTTGAATCCTAAAAAGTTATTACAGAAATTGTGCTAAATAAACTAGGTAAAGTTAATTTGAACAAAAACAATTATTGAAGGATATCGATATATTGATATCATAATAAAACAAATTTTTAAAAATTTGTGTACCTCCTATATGAGTCTCTTAATAACTATATAGACAGATATTATAACTAACTATGTGTTTACCAAATGCTATTTAGGTAAGAATTGCTCTTTTATAATATTTAATAGCAAAAGATAGTAAAATTTGTTATAAGTTTCTTTTACACAAAAATAATTAAGAGACCTTTAGTTTTATAAAAGAAAGATTCTTGATTTATGATGAACATATATTATAATTCTACTTATGAAAATTTATTTTATATTAATAATTGAATTATAGAGCCATCCCGAAATACATATTGAAAAAATATTATTATTATTATAAACTTTTTGTTTATAGTGTATGAATTATAATACTATGCAAAATTTTGTGCATTTAAATAGATCAGGAATTCTAATTCTATTTTTTTCTCAATATACATTTGGAAAACTAAGAAACTTTAACGTTCAGGAATTACAATTTTATAGATTTACAACTCTACAGTAGTGAAATTATGATGCAATCCAATTCCATGGAACCAACTGTATTTGTGACAAAAATCTATGAGAAATATAACCCTATAGACAATTAAAAGATTGAGAATAATTAAATAAAAGAGGAAGAGAAGGAACATAGTGGATAACTTTATTTAGCTTAATGACTGCTTCTTTTCTTTTGTTTTCTCTTCCTCATGAAGAAAAATTATTTTTTTAATAAACTGCTTTGAAATTCAATTTGGAAATGAAGGATATGATAAGATAGAATAAAATTAATTGGTTAAAAAATATATAATATGTCTAGTACGATGACCTGAAGAAATTGAAAGGTTGTACATATTGATCATAGCTTTAAGTAAATTAAATGTGACTTTGAGCTACAAGAATGTTACTCTAATATATTTAAAATTTTTGTTTATTTATTATGAATAATACTTTATTGAATGACCTTTTTTTATGCGAACAAAAGCTGACAAACATTTTTTCCAAATATAACTAAGAGTTCATCAGTTCACTACTTTTCTCCTTTTATTTCTTCTTTTCCTCCCTCTTAACTCTTAAAAGATCTATTTATTACCGATCTTCACTTCTCATCTTGTCTTGATCTATATTTTTTTTTCACCTTTCCTAATCTATTTTTAACCTGCCACTATACACCTACTACTACATCAAAATTATTCTCACCATGAACCACCCTTGCTTACTGTCTCTCTCCCATTGTGTTGGTGCATTATTATGATTGGGTGTGTTGGTGTGGTGTAAGTTGTGAAATCCAGTATTTTAATAGCCTTGTTCTTTGATTTTAACTGGTTTAAAATATTTTTCATATTATTTTTAGTCATAAAGTACTTCGGACTTTTCAAATTTTTCGATACGCGATGGTAAACGGGTCAAAAGTTGGACTAAGTGTAATTAGTGCAAGTGTTGTTTGATGGCTGATTTAAAATGTTAATTTAGTAGCTCAACTTGGAGACTAAGAAATCAAAAGGTACTCATTTGAGTCAACTTTGGAATTCTTTTTAAGTCTTCTTCTTGTTATTTCTTCTCCATTTTCTTCCAAGCTGCTGGCCGAACTTCTTCCTCTATTTTCCCCCAAAAGTTTTCTTGGATTTCAAGTAGAAATCACTTGGAAGGTAAGATTTTATGTATTTTAGCATTTATGGCTTATGGGTTTTATGATCCAAGCTTTAATTTCAAGTTTTGTAGGATTCTTTATGGCTGAGAAAACCCTCTTTGCAGCCTTATATGTGTTGATTTATGTATGTTATGGGTTGTTTTTAGTGTTTTGGAGGTTGGGAAGTGATTGGGATTGATTTTTAACAACTTTCCATGGTTAGGCAGATTACAAATTTTAAGATTATGAGTTAGGGTTTTGTCTTCCATACCTAGAATAAAATCTGTCTCTTAATGCTTATGTCTATGCACATAATGATGTTTTAAGAGTGTTTTAAGGTTAGTTTGGATAGGAATTGAGACTTGAAACCAAGTGGAATTGATTTCCTTCATTTTGTAAGTAGTTTGGCGCAACTAGGATAATTTGGATAATTCAGATGTTTAGAGGGTATTTGATGATCTTTGGATGGCTGTCTCTTATACACATCTAGATGTGTATAAGAGCGACTTTCATGGGCTTACTGCTACTCTGTTATTATCCCAGTTGGGGATAATCTTCCTGTGTGTTCTCTCTCTCACACACACACACTAGTGGTTTAAGTGTGATGCTAGTGGTGATTTGTACTCCCTCCTAATAGGTGGTTGGGATTTGGATTAGTGTGGTGATGGCATTGATGTTGATGTCCTTTGTCGTGATAAAGTATTGTGGTAATGGTGTTGATGGTGAAGTGACAATGATGGTGTGATCCAAATATGGGAGAGAAAGCAAGTTAAATGAAGAAAAGGTTGAAATAGAATAAAAAATTCATTTAGGCACGTGGCATAAAATTGTCGTCCAATGTAAGAGTACTCTTTATTATTATGTTGCAGAATCACTATTTCCTTACTTTCATCACTTTAACACCACAATAACTCTATATTATTATAAATTCTTTCAAACTTAAAAACCATATTAGGTACACATATGGTATTTATATATCTAAATAAATAAGGTACAATAGATAAGACAAAATGAATACAAGAGAACATGATTAAACTATTCCTCTCCATCCCTAAACCTCAACTACTACTTTCTCTCTCTCTGCTCATTCACTTCTACGAAACTATTCTCTCTATTTCAGCATATGTAACTATCGCAAGCACATTTTCAGTGTTTGTAGTCCTTATCACAACCACAACGTGAAACCAGTATGTAGTAAATAAACAACAACCAAGTTACACATCTAGATGTCACATTATACACATAAGCATGGGTCTCTTAAATTAACATGGTTTGATGTTCTACTATATTCAGTTCCTCTCAATGGTCTCAATTTCAGCCAAATTTGCTAAATAACAGTTCAAGAATGTTATAATTTTTTTTCAACTCAAAGTCAAACATTTAGTTGTGTGCTTTTAATTAAGATCAACTAATACTTCTATATCCGATTCTACAATTTTTAACCCAATATTGATAAAATAATAAATAACCAACTGAACACATAGTCAAGTAGTGCTTTTATGTCTCTACAACTGATTTATGAGATGTGTATCAAGACAGAAGGACAACCAAGCCAACTTAGAATTAATAAGCAAATGTTAGTTATTCACATTTGAGATTCTTAAATGAAGTTTGTAGCATTTTCATATGTGATCAAGGTTATCTTTTTATCCAATTTTAAAGTTCTTATTCTAGAAATGCATTGATAAATGTAGAACAAAAAAATTGCCAAAGTAAGCTTCTTATTTTGATGAAATGTAGTTTTAACTCATGCCCTGGATTTTAAAGACAACAATTTCCTACCTCCTGAACAAATTTTAAATTTCAATTTCTATCCAAGTAAATTGCATAAATTTTTAAAAACATTTTACGACTTACTTGAATATATAACAGGACTGCAATTATGATCCTTGATCTTATTTGGATTTAGAATGAACCCACTACCCTTTGCATATCCAAAAGCTATTTCTTATTGGTTTAAAACAAAAAACTAGTTACTTTCCTTTTTGAATATGATTTCTTGAAGGCATTATTGCGATCGCTATTTGATTGTCTTGGAATCAACATCTCAAGTATTAAGAATCCATTGGTCTCTAGTTAAACTAAATAAAGAAAATGATCTTCAATTGTAAAAGAATAACACAAGCTCCACCTATATTATAGACAAGTTAGAATGTTGCCACCGTTCTGCAACAACTATAAATAAACAAGTCCATAACCAGAAAACTTATGTAACACTGTAGACCATTAGAACCACTCTTATTATTATTGTTTCTTTTATCCTTTCTAGGTTTTGCTTTTTCATCTTGCTAGGGTATTATTTATTACACATGTTTCATCCTTTGGAGCATCAAAATAACTTTAATGTACTTTTACTTTATCTATCATCAGTTCATTGGCCTCTTGGGTAAGATAAAACAAATCAGTAAATCATCCATGAAATTGGAATTTAATTATCTTGATATACCAATATTTGCGATCACCAATCCATCAATTAAAATAAGGCATGAACACATCTTTTTCCTAGAATCAATTTTTCCAGAGAAAATAAGTGAGCCTTGTCTTTGATGCATCAATGAGTTAATAAATTAAAATAACCCAAGGACTTCTACATTAATAGTTTTCATCATCCAGTTCCCATTTGTGCCAATAATGCATGTCAGTTGTAAAATATCTAAATATTTTAAAGTGTTTCATTAGTCACTTGATCTGTTTGCCATGCAAAGCAATAAAATGCAATTTTTCTTACTTTAGCTAGACAACTTGCATTCCCAGCATGGTCAACTTTCCCCTTTTACATCAACAATAATTTTGATACAGTAATTCGTGACAATTTTTGTTTCAAAGATTTAAGAATGTTTCAAATTTTGATAAGAAATAAACAAGTAACTGATAAGCTCCATTCAAATTATAAAAATTATTTTCCTCATTCTTAACCAATCATAACGGTATAATTCTTGATGTCTCAATTTTATTTGACATCAAGCTTTGAACAATGCAAATCAAAGATTACTATAATCCATTACTATAAATCTTTTGTTTCGATCATAAGCAATGAACATAGATCCTAATCAAGAAGCTTCCTTGACAACTAAGTCATAAGGAGGTAATTATTACATCGTCATTTTCTTATGCTACAAGGATCAAGAGCTGCTCATATTGAACTACATCTACGGGAAAAGTATAATGCTACCAATTTTTTGCTTCCCTCCTTGAGCTTCAACCTTGGCAAAAATTACTCAGAAATGATCCTCCTCTAATTTTGGTAATGCGAGAAATACCTCCCATTATTACGAATGTGTGAGATATAATGCACTTCTATTGGTAATGTTTATTATACTATTTCTATGTTATGGTTTTTATATGATCATTAAGAGAATGTTTTACATGCCTTCCACAATTGCTGTCATCCCTTTTTCTAAGAAAATTCTTAGTGCTAATAAAGAGAGAAATTTTGTTTCTAAAATGTTGCAGATATTTATTCTCGATGTACCGCATGTTTGCAAAAGATGGTTGCAAATAAGTCTATATCAAGGTTGTGCCTGATTTTGGTTGCAGTCATGGGCATATTTCCTGATATAGACTCCTTCTCAAGAGGACATGGATGTAACATGTCGGGGGAAAAGAATACACTTTCAACCCATCAGGCTGTGTGGATAGTTCTTATCTGAACGAGATAAAACAAGTATATTTCTTTCAACGTGATGGGCATAAAAGAATCTTTAAGGAAAGTAGTTATGTGGGAGCATTCTAGGCATACTGGAGTTGTGAATTCCTCTTACCAACAAGGAAATTGACCACATATACACAAGCATCTTCAAGGTGGCAAACTTGATAGAAATTGAAGTGAAGTTCTCACTGGCGATCTTTATTATTACAAGTATCTATGTCAGTTTAGGAAAAATTGTTCATAGCCAATTAAATGGACTGCTTAGCAATCTTCCTTATTCACTGTGTCTATGGATTAATTGACCTACCATATGAATGATGAAGCGAAACATCATGCCCAAACTGCAAAGTTCAGTGATAAAAGAATAGAAAATTCTATAACACTTTAATTATGCAGACGATATTTTCACCGTGAACCCATCAATTACTTTCCATATTATGCTTAATTAAAAAAGATGAAAGGTGTTCATAAGAGATGGAAATTACCACCATGCATGGATTACTTCATCATCAATGTTCTTGCTTCTTTGACCCTTCAACAAGACAATGTCTAATTATTGAGCAATATACTCCATACAGATTTAGCTGACACTTGGACTCTTGCCAAGACATCCCAAATAACTTAATGAAATACCTCACACTTATTATTTAAGAAAAAGGGAATAATGCAATTTTAGCCTCAAATTTTAGGTCGTGGTCCATTTTAGTCCCCTAAACTTTCAAGCAAAATACGTTTAGTCTCAAACTTTCCAATTTCAATTAATTTAGGACAAATTTAAAAATTCTGTCAATTACAAACGGAAAAAGTCATGTGCAAAACATGTGACTATTAAATCTCAAGTTCCAAGTAAAAAAATGTAAGCTTCGAAATTTGTCTAATGTGTATTTTGGACCCCTAAAATCCCAAACAAAATGCATTTAATTCTCAAACTTTTTAATTTCTACCAATTTAGAAAAAATTTGAAAATTTTTTCATTTACACAAGAAAAAATGCATGTGACTGTTAAATCTACCTTGCGATATAATACTTCCCAATCGATTTAAACCAATTTAACCATATTTTCACTTTTTCTCTTGCAATCAATGTCAACTATTCGCTATTCTTGTCTTTATTATAATAATTCTCAACTGATTTCAACTCATTTGGAGACGGATTTAGCAACGATTTTTTGGCAAAAATCCATCGCTAAATAATTTACCAACAGAATCCATCCGTTGAAAAATGCCTTATCGGTAAAATGTAGCAACGGTTTTATCGACAAAATTTCAACAACAGATTTTTTCATTGGTAAATTAGTTACTAAATTTAATTTTGAGATAGTGTGAAAACCTTAAATTATTGACGGATTTTTTTGTTAAATTTAGCAGCCAAAAATTCATTGCTAAATTTAATAGTTGCAACGGACAAAAATCCTTCAATGATTAATATTTTAAAATATTTAAATAAATTAGTTACAGAAAAATCGGTCGCTAATTTAAAAATATTATGTAAGAAGGTTTCTTATAAGGACATGAAGTACAATTTTGAATTAATATATTAGTCATTTAATCTTGTGCAACATTTGCAACTAAATATTGAGTTTTCATGTACTACACTAAAATCAGCAAACATTTCAAAAATTAATTTCAATAAATAAGTCTCATTATACTGTAAAAAGTGAATTATTATTGTTTTATTATGCCTCAAAGATTAATGTTGAATTAAATTATTATGTTAGTTTATTAGTGAATTATTATTGTGTTATTATTATCCTTTATTTGGATATAACTTTACCAACACCAGATTAAATAGGTTGAAATCGATTGGGAGGTGTTATGATCAAGTTAGATTTAATAGTCACGTGTATGAGAAGTGTTATAATGTAGACAAGAATGGTGAATGGTTAGACGTTAACAGTAAGAGGGAAAACTGGTGAAAATGTTGTTAAATAGGTTGAAATCGGTTGGGAAGTGTTATATCTCAGGATAGATTTAATAGTTACGTGCAATGCATGTGACTTTTTTCCATTGTAATAGAAAGAGTTTTTAAATTTGTCCTAAATTAGTAAAAAGTAAAAAATTTGAGGATTAAATACATTTTGTTTGGAACTTTGGAGACCAAAATAGACTATGTCCCAAATTTTGAGAGCTAAAATTGTATTTTTTTTTTTTTTAACATTTGGATATTGATATTTAACAGTCACATCCTTAATATGTGACTTTTTTCATTTGTAATTGACAAAATTTTTAAATTTGTCTTAAATTGGTTGAAATTGAAAAGTTTGAGAACTAAATGTGTTTTGCCTGAAATTTTGGAGACCAAAATAAACCATTACCCAAATTTTGAGGAATAAAATTTTATGTTTCCCTTAGGAGAAATTATCCAGCTATGGAAAATTTCAACTTGCATGGAGACACTTTCTATCATGACTGTACCTTAGAAAAGATGCATACTGTAGTCATGAAAGAATATGACACTTATATGTCAATGTAATAAAAAAAGTGCATGCATGACGGTCACCAAGCATAGCGTCAACAAGGCAAAGGAGGAAGAACTCCAACACTCCATAAGAGAGACAAAGTCATCATCAAAGAATCAGAGTATGGAGAAGATAATCACGATAGAGAAAAAGTCAAGAAGAGTGGAGCTAGCATGATACTAGAGAAGATGGTAGAATGTGAAAGGACAAACTTAAAGCAAAATACAATAAGAAAATAGTGAATGTAACTTCTGAAAGCATGTAGGCTGTAGCAATGGACAGGTCTTCTTAAAAGAAGCCAAAAGGCCAAATTCATATGTCTTTGAGGGTAAAATAAATCAACATAAAGATAAGACAACTAAGTTTGATCGAGCAAGCAAGCACCAAGATTTCAAAGGCCATCAAAGCATCTTTCTTCATCAAAAAGTTTTAAGAACACGGACCCAAAGGTCTATATCTCATTCCTATTAAACATTGTAAGGCTTTTCTGACTTTAACTTACATGGAAGCATCCAAAAATACAGGAAAGTTGAAGCATTAAATGGCCAAGAATTTGAAGCGGAGAAGAGGGCAACCAGCACAAAATAAAAAATCTATTTAAATATGGTGACAACCACATGTACTTGTAAAGTTTTGTAAGAAATTCTTTCTACAATAATCTTGTGAGATGCAGCAATAAAAAATCATTTCTGCAATTGATAGAAGAAGAAATTAAGACCCTTGGACATGAAAAGATATTCATTAATTAACTATTCCTCATAGATACACCTAACTCAAACAAATCACTTACAGAACTAGTACAAATTATTTCAAATCTTTTTACTAATATCTTCACATTATCTTCTTGGATAAACAATTAAAAAGAGGTTAGACAATCCTTCATTACATACTTCACAAAAATTCCATCAAGCCATCATGCAAATTCACACAATCATAGCACTAGTTTTTGAATTCCAGTAATGCCTATCATAAGGTGATAAAGGCATGACAATATATAAAAGATTTATGGAAGGAGATTTCTAAGGAGATATCAGACACTTCTGTGGAATACATTACTTTCTGGAGAAGTATGTCAAATAGCTAGTTAATTAAATAACAACAACATATTTTTCAATGATCTTTCTTTAAGAGACTCCTTATAAGGATTTACTCACTCGACAAAAAAAGTATAACTCTTCGAGGCCTTCAACATTAAAGTGGATGACTAAAGATATATATTCAAGGGTTATCTCCAAGGAAAATGCACACCTTTTGGAAATCCAGGAAATGGAGAAAGAAGAAACTAACCATATGCAAATTCTTAAATAAAAGTAGAAATCTGTTGTATAGGATTTTCATATAAAGATCACTATTACTTTTGGAATTTTCTCACTACCCCAGCATCTTCCAACTTTAATTTTGGGTTTTATCTCTCTCTGTAATTCTTGTCACTCTCTAACCAATCCATCTCTCAACAAAGCCCTATTGGTTTCATCCTGTCTCTTATACACATCTAGATGTGTATAAGAGACAGGGGCCAAGCTAGTGTCGGTGTTTTGGCTACATTGTGCAAAGGACCACTATCTCTAACCTCTCAATTGGAAGCAACACTACGAGATTGTAATCTAGTTGAATTTGTTATTCAAAAGCATTGACTCTTTATGCCTTAACTACTCCTTGAATTTGTAAAAGAGAGAAAACTTTACATGTTTTGTGGCGAATGAATTCATCCAACTTTAGCCTTGTTCTTTGATTTTAATTTAAAATGTTTTCATATTATTTTTAGTCATTAAGTACTTCAACTTATTCGTTTTTCAATTCGGCAAATTTTCGGTTTACGCGATAAACGGTCAAAAATTGGACTAAGTGTAATTTGCATTGTGGTGTGTGAGTGTTGTTGTTGGCTGAATTATTCAGAAAAGCCAAATAGCTCTCACAACCCCTATCTAAGGCCTTAAACGCCTTCACTACTGATATAATCGGAATCCTACTCTTGGGCTTCTAACAATTCATGGTTTTACAAATTTTAAGATTTTGAGTTAGGTTTTGTCTTCCATATGTCCTAGAATGTTATGCTATGACATTGCACATAATGATGTTTTAAGAGTGTTTTAAGGTTAGTTTGGATAGGAATTTTATTTGTTTATCGGAAGTTTGATTTTAAAAAACCCATTTGACCAAATAGCTGTCTCTTATACACATCTAGATACACATATAAGAGACAGATTATAATAGACAGGAGTTCGGCCAGCTGCTGGAGAAAATGAGGAAGAAAAACAACAAGAAGATGATGTGGAATTGCACTTTTACCAAGTTGAAATTATTATATATGAAATCGGGACCAAGTTATTCAAATAGTGGAACTCAAAGACAAATTTTGGCTCATGTGACCGGGATAGGATTTGGGGTGCAGTTCTATAACATGGGACGCCATGGTGACGTGAATGTTTTGAACACACGGGGTCTTGTGATGGGTTGACCTCCCACTAGATTACTAGACTATAAATGTCGAAATTCATATGCTTTAGCATACTATGTTTTGAAATGATTGGATCTATGTTTTGGATTCTTTAGCATACTATGTTTTGAAATGATTGGATGTTTTTGGCTATGTTTTGGACATACACCTGATAATGCTATCTTATTATTTTATTTAATATCTTGAATTTGTTAGCTTAGCATACTCTTGGCATATGCCTTGACTATGGTTTTCATAAATGTTATTATCTTTATGTTTTCTTTTATCCTGGCCCCATTTCTTGAGCATTATGCTTCCACGTCTTGATTATTTGTAAAAGAGTAGGACTCTGCGGAAACTTTCAAGCTTCTCTTTTGTTTGGAGAGGGTAGTGTATTAGATATATTGATGAACTTTGTTTTGTTGTAGCGATAAGAAGGAATTAAATTTCGATATTCGATATAAACTAGTCATACAGGAAGGCTTGTTGGTCTACAAGATGTTTGAGAAAATGCCTACATAAGACCACTACAATTTTCCTTCAAAATATTATATGTTTTTGTTCTTTTTTTCATTCTTTTTAAAGTCTAAGATCTAATGTGGGCTGCAATTCTGTTACCATTTTACTTCAAGATACATTAGTTGGTGACTAGTTTTGATGAATTTTTTTAGACCAAGATAAGTGTTTTGAGACTCACATAGTTATTGTTATAGGTGTTGATGAGTTTTACATGGTTAGCTAATTTTTGTTTTAGCATTTATATTGCAAGATAAATGGGTACATAGTATTTAAAGGGGAAAAAGAATGAAAACCCTATTCAATTCTCAACAAGATCTAGGGTATTGATCATGGCCCGAAAGATATTTTATAAGCTTACAAAGGTCCATTTATAGGCCAAGGTGATAAAGGAGTTATATGAGATCCTAACAACGTCATGGCATGTGAAATTATCTCTTCACCTAGCTATGTTAGGTTCTTTAAACATTGTTGTAACTCACCATATATATTCCATTCTTCCTTATCCGTATCTAGCTACTGATGTTGTGGCAGGCAAACGCTAAGATGGAATAACCCTGCTAATATGTCCAATATCTCTGTTACAATGTGATGAGAGGCTATTCTTCCTAGAGCAGAAGGATCAAACCTTCCATGCCCAATGCTGGAGTATAGGTTCTACTTTTCCCGTTAGTCCATAAGGATCGGACAGCCATATTCTAGGACCACACAAGCCTGTTACATGCAATGCACTTCACAAGAATGGTGTCTTGGCATGGCTATTGTTGGGCAGATGGCATGAAATTACTAGTGCTAGAATTGCTTGGCCTTAGTTTTGTAATAACTGACTTTATACTGATAGTCTACCACATAAATACATTTGAAGATGTACTTTTATACTGAAACATAAAAGAATTAAGCTTTTAGAACATTCCGAGGTTCTCTTTTCCTCCAACTTTTGTGAGTATTCTTTTATAAATTTTAAACTCAAATTTTGATTTAACATAAGTTTTGTGAATTTCAAAAGGTTTAATACTTGGTGAGATGATCTTGTATTTGTGCTTGGAAGTTTGTATGTTGTTTATTTTTAATGTACATAACATCAATAATGTTTGACAAAATTTGTGCCAAAAAAAAAAAAAAATAGAATATGATTTTGTGGATAGCACTAATTAAAGATTAAATGAATAAGCTTTTTATTCTGGAGAACGTATCAAGCCTATATAATCAAGTTATGTAGAAAATGAATTTTTTTTCTCATTCTATCTGTGATTGGTATAAAGAATCATTAGAGCATGTTCGTGTTGTTTGCTTGTCATCTTGTCATTGATTTCAAGCTGGATTTTTTTGATCATAAATGCGTTGGAGTTGTGGTTGCATGATGCCATTAAATAAAAATGTTTGAAATTATATTTTCAAATGAAATTTAGTACACTTTGCTACACAATTTGTTTCCTAGAATAATTTTTCAATACTCGTTGTTGAGGTAGGCATCATATATTATAACTCTTATAATTTAATATTTGTTTATCAGTTTCATCAAAAGAATCTCATTAATTCATTTAGTACTTGTTGTTGAGGTATGGCTTTATAATAAAAAAGGAATGTGAATATTTTCCTGATTTTGAATACCTCAAGAGGTTGAAGAAATGGGGACATGGATTTGGATTCAAGACAAGGTGCTATTGATTGGATTAATGAGGTTGGTCCAATCCTCACAAAACTAATTTTTCCTTGATCTATTGTTTATTTTTTTTATATTTTCTTGTTAGTTAAGTACATATAGTAGTATTATTCACTTATCCTAATCAAATAATATATTAGATGGTAAGAGATTTGCTGAATTGATTGTAGTACTATTGTCATTTGAATATTTAGGTTGTCTTATCATTTTTAGAATTAATTTTTATGAGGTTAAGCTATTCCTTTTCATTTTTTTGATGATGACATACATCTATACTATATATAAAGCATGAAGAGGGGTTGGTATGATGTCATCATTTGTTTTGCCAATTATACCCCATCTTCATAAGGTAAATTCCCATAACTTCCTGCCACACTCCAATCTTCACTACCTGTATTACTTTTCAATTTTTTTTGAATAATTTTCCTTAACATTTCCACTAACTATTTAAAAAAAAAACTAACTAACTATTGTTTTTAAGATTTTTTATAATTTTTTTTTTTTAAATTGCACACCCATAGGGTGTGCCTTTCACACTAGTTGTTATAAAATTACTTTCTTTGTATCAGCTCCTAGGATTTTGAAGAGGTGGCTTCAATTACTTGGACATATTCATTGGTGCTATGAACTAACTATAAGTCAGGTGATAAATTTTATGAGATCCAACATTAATTAGTAAATGTTGTATATATGCGTTCTCTTTAATTTAATCATTCCACTGGATAGGCAGAATCTTGGATGATGCAGGGGTTATGGATGATTTTATCAATGATATTAAAAAAGTATTTATTTTGTTTTTGAGTATTTAGAACTATCAAGAACATATATTTTTGTTGTAAAACATAGATTTTGACTTTTGTTGACATATGGGGCTATAAGGAAAGTGCTCTTGACTTGGTGGAACTATTCCACCACCTTTAAATAGATTAATGTTGGCCCAAAGCAACCTCAGAGGGGGGACTGAATTAGGTTTCTTAAAAATAATTTGCAAATGATGCATAAATAAATCTTTCTACATATAACAAGTAATTTGATAAGCAATATAATCAATTAAGTACAAAGTGTGTAGAACGAGTAAAGAGAGAGAAATTAAACAAACAACACTTCCAAGCTAGCAAGCTTGGAGTAGTAATCCACTAAGATGTTCCTTCAAATTTGGTGAATCAATAATCCCAAATGGGATAATCCTTGATGTGTGCCTCACACTAATTCTCTTTAGTTGAGCTAAGGATTTTATACTCAGCCTCACTTTTCTACAAGATTATCACTCCACTCAATTCTTTTGAATAGCACTCTTATGTACACACTAATACAATATTACTAAAGAGCTGCTAATTTACGCTCAAATTGCTTTTCTACTTGCTTGTATTCAATGTATAAGTTATATCTTTTAAATACATATGGGTTGCCTTCTATATATACAATAAATCAGTTCCTAACCACATCCTAACGACTAAGTAGTAAATGTTGAGAAATTACCCATTATAGGTTTCGGACGTCCGAGATCCTTTTTAAGCATCCGAACAAGCATCTGATCAATGATGTCATGTAGGTGAAATCTCGTTCGGACGATCGAGGTTGCGTCTGTTCCTACATCTGAAGCTAGTAGGTCATTGAGTCAGATTCTCAGACCGAGTAGTGCGTCCGAAAGGTGTAATGCTTGTCCAAGTGATGCTTTGCCTTCGGACTATCAGGCGCGTCCGAGACAAAATTTCTTTCAGATGATTTTAAGCGTCCGTTGTTAATACTTCAGAACCTTTCTCTGCCTGATCTTTCGGATAGTCAGGTAAGAGAGATAGAATTTTCTTTGGACGTTAGTGAGAGTCCATTGTCAGTGCTCAGAACCTTGCTCTCTGCCTGATCTTTTAGACGGTGTGTTGCATCCGAGCAAATTCTGTTCGGACATCCTGCGTCCGAGCAGTTTTGTCCCATTTGGACAATATGCAGCATCCGAAAACCCTGTTGTAACAGATAAAGTAGAATTCCTACACAACTCAAGTTCAAACTCTTAGATTTTATTTGTCATCATCAAAACCAAGATTATAGGTCAACAATCTCCCACTTTTTGATGACGACAAATCACAGGGCAAAACAAACTAATCATAACCAATCATAGGCTTAAACAATCAATCCAATAACCTCAAACAACCATAATTAATCAATCACAAATAATCAACCACATTTCTCCCCCTTATGGCATCGTCAAAACACAACATCAAGCTTTCCCTAAGAGGATGTTCCCCCTTATTCAAAGCACAAGAAAGGATAAAACATAGGTAAACGGAGCACCATTAATAGAGGAAATAGTCAAGAAATTACAAACATAGATTGTAATAGTGTAATTTAAGTTGAACCATATTTAACCAAGGACAAATTAATCAAATGTAATCTAAAAGAAATAAACTAGGGTGTTGAATCTAAACCATTTTTCTTCTTTGAACGCTCCTCGCGTTTGTGCTTTTTGCCAGTGAAATCATCATCCGTAGCCTCACTTTCATGCTCACTGGTTTCTTGAGGATCACGGCTGACATTATGTAATTGAATGCGTCATCGACATCTTCATCATCATCAGCTGATAAGTTCATAATTGTGCTATATTTTATGTGTCATTTACCATATTTTTATGTGTTGTAAGAAAATTTTGAGTTATTATTGAGCTCAATTTGATTATTCTCAGTTTTTGTAGGGTTAAAGTGAAAAAGGGCTGAAAAAGATGGGAAAAATATATGAAAGAAAATGCTAAGGGCGGAATAGGCATGAGTATGAAGTCATTTCGGATGGTGTTTCGTATTTCAGGCGTAACTTTTGATCCTGAGCTCCAATTGAAGTGATTTTAAATGAATTGGAAAGCTAAGGGTAGAGCTACAAGTTTTATGTTTTATACTTTTTCAAATTCCAAAAGAATCATGGTGAATATTGAAGCCAAAGGCATCTAGACAATTGTAAAGCCAGCGCACATGCGCTGGAACTGTGCAAAGCATGTGCACTGCGTCCAACAAGAAGAGTTCCAGGTTAAGTTCGCACGCACATGCGCGCTAAGAACTCTGCACATGTGTGCGGAAGAAAAAAGAGCAAAGAGAGGTTCATCCTCGCGCGCACATGCGTGCTAAGCTTCCAGCGCATGTGCGCGGAAGGCAGCAGGGTGGCGTGAATTAGATTTGTGGCATGTCCCTTCGCTCGGCTGGACTCCCTTTTCAGCCGATTTCACATTCTTATCCATAAATCCTTAATTGTAGTCCTATAATACTCATTATAAATACCCCAAGAAGGGTGAGAAAAAGAGATCGACACTTTTATTTTCTTTTGGCTAGGGTTTTTAGCAGTAGAAATTCTTCTTTATTCTTGCATGGCACTTTGGGCCTAAACCCTTCTTGGTTCAGGGAATTGAAGCCATGGTCAATTCTACAAAGTTGGTAGATTTCTTGTGCTTGAATTCAATTTTATCTCAAGTATTGATTATTTTTCTACAATTAAATTTATGATTGTTCTTTTTGTTGGCCCGAAAAGCAACCTAAGAGGGGGGGTGAATTAGGTTGTATCTAAAACAAACCTTTTTATGTGCTTAATAAAAATACAAACTCTTATGCACCAAATAATGTGTATAAGAGACAGCATCTAATACAAAAGTATTATTTCAACAATTAAAGCTTAAAGAACAAATAAGAATATTGAGATTAAGATAATCAAACCAAACTCCCAAGCTTCTCAAGCTTGGAGCTTACAACTATAAAGAGCTTCTTACAAAGCAACTACCAAGTTCACAAAAGAATAACTTGAAGTTTAGCCATTAAAAGTCTCTTCAAAGTAGGTGAGACAATAACCTCTTGTACACAAATGAGGATCACTCTTGCTCACACTAATTTCCTTCAGTTGAGCCAAGAGTTTGACACTCACAACCTCCATTTGTTACAATTGTTATCTCTCCACTCTTACACTTGAAGAACTGTACACTTCTAAGCTCTTTTCACAAAACTACCTACACTATTACAACACTTGTACCCACTATTTCTCCCAAATAGCTCAAGTATTACTTGTGTATAATGTAGAAGTCTCTTCCTATTTAATTGTCAGGAATAGAGGTATTTATAGTTGCCCAAAATTTGTTTCTAACAACTTTCCAACGGCTATTTTCTATTTACTGGAAAACTAGCCGTTGGACCGTTCGGACGGCCGCTGCTAATTCCTGCATCCATTCTTGAGGATATTCGTTCGGACTTCCGAGGATGCGTCCGAACATCTGTCGGATCGAAGCAAAGTCTTCTGGAAATACGATCGAAGCTGTTCTTCGGCCGAGACTTCCTTCAAATTCTTTGTGTCGGACGATTACCATCGTCCGAAGCTCTGTCTTTCAGACAATCATTTGTGTCCGAACCTACCTATTTTTCTGCACACTTATTTTCAAACCATTAGTGCGATTTGGTCATCATCAAAACATGATTATCATAACTGGGGTTCAACACTTTTTAACTTATTATTGCTGCAGAATATTGAGTTGTTAGAATTAATCTACAGCTAGAATTAATCTTTGGTGCGTGTCTGGGTTAAATTAATAGTTAGGGTTGATTGGATCGTGTGTTGAAAATTAACTAACTTTAGATAAGAAATATTGTGTAACTTTGAATTGATATTCGTTCAGGCCTAATTCTTCAGTTAGTGTTTGATATACATCTTGAATTATCTTGTGTGTCAAGGATCGACTAGTGAAATTGCCATGGTGGATATGACCAAAACCAAGACTTTTCTTAATTTAATTCTCTTTAGTATTTTATTGTTTTAATTTTGAGTTCAACTTGGAGGAAGCATCCAAAAACCCCTTTTTCCATTTAGCACAAGAATAAACTCCGTTCTCTGTGGGACGACCTGTACTTACCACTACTATAGTATAATTGAGAGTTGTTAATTTTGGGTGCCTATGACAGCATTGCAACTCCGCATCATATTATTATTGCACACCATCAGCTTCGACGCCAGGAACGGTAGATTTCTTAGGATTGGAGGCACCAACCGGATCTGCATGAGCTTCTGGCTCAGGATTAGGATGGTCGAGATCATTGAAGTCATCATCGTCACTGTCAAAAGAGGACTCGAGAATGTACTGCGACTGAATGTTGGCAAATTGGATTTGAGCTGATGCAGACATTTCAAGACTTAAGGTTTCCTGAAGAATAATCTATTTGGTCTGTAGCCTTTTTAACTTTCAAAGTGTGCGGCATTGAAAATTGCTCATTTGATTGCTCAGATTTGTGACAAGTGTGCACAGTTGGGAAATGAAGGATTCAAAAGAGGGAATGTGTGAGGAATGGGGCAAAGTAGAGGTGTGGAAGAAGAAGGTTGAGGAGGAGTGGAATGAGGAATAGCGTGTCCTGAACTTGCGGCATGATCCTTTGATTTTTCAATTTCATAATCGGCTTTAGTAAACATTTTTCAATAAAAAAAAAAGAAAAATTTACCTTCAATGTAAGCTTGATTAAAATATGGGGGATATTGTTTCTTTCCAGTAAAGGAAATGTCAAAATAGTCAAAAACTTTTGTTAGAAATTTCCCAAATGGAATGTTCCGTTGGGTATCAGTCAAGAATAATTCCCACAATGAACAATATAAATATCCAAAATCATGTCGGATTCCTTTAAAAACACAATATAATAGATACAATTGCATTGCTCCTGGCTCAGTACGATGTCCATTAGTAGGCAATAGCAAATTGGTAACCTATTGTGCTCAGGACTAAGCAAAGTAGTTTTGGCTTCCAAAGCCTATTTAAAATCAAAATTGAGTATCAATAGCAGGCCATTTGTCCAAGGAAAAGAAATAGCAGTTAAGATTTCATCAGAAGGAAGAACTTCACATGCAAAAATCGAATTAATGACATTGAAATTAAACTCAAGATTGATGTGATTCACATGAGATACTAAGGTTCGAACAGTTGAACCTTTGCGAAGATTAGCAGAAAATTGTAAGACCATATCATGATACACAAGAAAGTCAAGATGAATCAAATTTCCTCATTTTTGTTTTTCAAAACAATCCTTAATGAAAGACAAGTTTAATTCGTCAAACATGCTTTGGGAAACAGGACATTGCACAATAATATATTTGTTAAGCAATGATGTGTACCTATTAAATGCCTTGGCATCAATGAATTTGGGCAAGGTGGGATTTGGAGTGGGTTGAGGATTGGTTGACATTTGGCCATGTACTGGAGCTTTTTCGTTCAAATTTTTTCCTCTAGTGTCTGTTGAAGAGTCGCCGTGTGAACGAATCATTTTGAATTAGAGGTAGGAGTTGGAGAGTGTGAAAAAGAGAGTTAAGAGATTCTAGTGAAAGATTGAAGGAAGAAGGATGTTAATAAGGTGAAAAAGAGTTGCAATATACACATGTGAAGAGATAAGAGGATGAATTTCTTGACAAATTTCAGAGAAGTAAGGAGGAATTGAAGGAATTTGAAGCTGTACCTTTCTATCGCCAGAGCTAGGGTTCGGTGGTGGTGGAATTTTCAAAAAGAGGAAAATGAAAGGTTTCAAAAGAATAGAACAGTCATTCAGACATCCAAACGATTGATTTACGTCCGATCGTGCTTCCGTTCTTAGATGAACGGACGGCCAAAAATCTTTTCCCAGCGTCCGAAGGAATGTCGGACGGTTGAAATCGTCTGGTTTTTTTTCCAGAGAGTTTGAAGAAAAGGATAAAGCGTTCGAACGAAAGAGAATGTCCAAAACCAAAAGTAAGAAAAAGATAGAGTTCGGACGGATATTTTCGTCCAAGAGAACAGAGAGCTTAGGACACATATTTGCATATCAAAACACAACTCACAAGATTTTGAAATCTAAAATGCCCAAACAAGTTCTGAGAAATTCAAAACGATCCAATGGTAAAGGTTTAGTAAAAATATCAGGCAATTGATATTTTGTGCAAACAAATTCAACAAAAATTTCCTTTTGCAGACAAGATCTCTTATAAAATGATGCTTGACATCAATGTGCTCTGTTCTAGAATGCAAAACCAGATTTTTAGTGAAATTAATTGCACTAGTATTATTGCATCTAATAGGCACACAATCAAAAGTAACACCAAAATATTTTAAAGTATGTTTCATCCAAAGAAGTTGAGCACAACAATTTCCCGCAACAATATATTCAGCTCAAGCCATAGACAATGAAATGGATCTTTGTTTCTTGCTAAACCAAGACACCAAGCAATTACCCAAAAAGTGACACATACCACTAGTACTTTTTCTATCAATTTTACAACCAGCAAAGTCGGCATCCGAGTAATTAATCAAATCAAAATTGGTGGATTTAGGATACCAAAGACCATAATTCAATGTCCCTTTCAAGTAGTCTAAAAGTTCTTTTGACAGCAATCAAGTGTGATTCCTTTAGACAAGATTGAAATCACAAAGGCGAACGACAAACATAATATTTGGTCTACTGGAGGTTAAATAAAGTAAACTTCTGATCATACCTCTATAGTATTTTCTTCAACACTATTACCTTTTTCATCTTTGTCAAGCTTAGTTGAGGTTCAGATTCGCGTTCCAACTTGCTTGCAATCCTCTATTCCAAAATGCCTGAGTAGCTCCTTTGTGTACTTGATTTGTGTGATGAAGGTTCATTTCTTTGTTTCGTGTACTTGAAGTCCAAGGAAGAATTGTAATTCTCCCATCATATTCATTTCAAATTCCTTTTGCATCAAACAAGAAAATTCCTTGCACAAACTTTCATTAGTTGCTCCAAAACTAATATCATCAAGGTAAATTTGAACAACCTAATTTTGGTGAAAAGAGTAGTATAAAAATACCCCTTTTAAAACCATTTTCAATCAAGAAACCAATTAATCTTTTCATACCAAACTCTAGGAGCTTGTTTCAAACCATACAAAGACTTTGATAGTTTGAAAACGTGATTTAGAATATCTTTATTTTGAAACCGGAGGGTTGTTCAACAAAAATTTCTTGATCAATGAAACCATTTAAAAAGGCACTTTTCATATACATTTAAAATAATTTGAAATTGTTGAAGCACGCATATACAAGAAATATACGAATAGATTCTAAACGAGGAACGGGTGCAAAGGTCTTATCAAAGTCAATTCCTTCTTCTTGAGCATAAACCTTTGCAACTAGTCTAGCTTTATTTCTAATTATCTCACCTTTATCATTTAGTTTGTTTCTAAAAACCCATTTTGGTCCTATTATGGGATGAGTTTAGGGTCTTTCAACTAAAGGCCACACATTGTTTTTCTCGAATTGACTAAGTTCTTCTTTCATAGCAAAACCCAAGATTCGTCTTTCAAAGCATTATCTACACGTTTAGGTTCAATGTGAGAAAGTAAGGCACAATTAGAATTTTATTCAAAGGTTTATAAGAGCGAGTTTTAACCCCATCAGATGGATCACCTATGATTAATTCTTGAGGGTGACTTGAGACTCCATGCCTTTGGAAGGTCTTTTGGTGAATTTTCTTTCCTTTCTCCTTCTTCATCCAAGTGATTAGCATTGTCTTCATTGATTTCCTTGGTCTCTTGATATTCTTCTTGAATAATGAGCTTCTCAATTCACCTACATCTTCATCTTCACAAACATTTCTTGAAATAACATCATTAGCCTCATCAAAAGTAACATCCACAACTTCTTCAATCACAAGAGTTCTTCAATTGTGTACTTGGTATGCTTTCTTGTTACTAGAATATCCTAAGAAAATTCCTTCATCCATTTTTTTGTAAAATTTTCCAAGATAAAACATTTGCAACCAAAAACTTTGAAATAGCTCACAATGGGTTTTTTACAAAACAAAAGTTCATAAGAAGTTTTGTTCAAAATAGGTCTTAAAAGAACTCGATTCATGACATAACACAAGCCGTGTTAACTGCTACGGCCCAAAAATATTTTAGTAAATCACATTCATTTATCATGGTTCTAGCGTCCTCTTGAAGTGTTCTATTTTGTCTTTCAACCACACCATTTTGTTGTGGCACTCTAGCAGTCGAAAATTCATGTAAAATACCATTGTGATCACAAAATTCAGGAAAACTTTCAAATTTAAATTTGGCTCCGTTATCGCTTCCCAAACGAACAATTTTCAAATTCAGCAAATTTTTGTATTTTGGAAAACAATTTTACGAAATTTTCAAAGGTTTCATTTTTGTGAACAAGAAATAGTACCCAAGTATACCTAGAATAGTTATCAACAATTACAAAAGCATAATTACTACCATCGAGACTAGCATGTTAAGTTGGACCAAACAAGTTCATATGCAATAATTCCAAAGGTTTAGAAGTAGACACATAATTTTTTGGTTTAAAAGAAACTTTGACTTTTATACCAAATTGGCATGCATCACAAATGATTTATTTTTCAAAAACTTCAATTTTGGCAAACCTCTTACCAATTGTTTCTTAGCAAGATTATCAATCAAATCTATGTTGAAATGACAAAGCCTTCTATGCCAAAACCTAGGATCATCTATAGAAGCGGTTAAACACTTTCATTACTATTATCAATATTATTAAGATAAATCACATAAACATCATTAAGCCTTCTACCTTTGAGCAAAACAACAAAGTTCTTATCAAGAATTAAACATTCATGTTTAGTAAAGAACACATACAAACCTCTATCACATTGTTGACTCACACTGAAAAGATTATAATTTAAATTGTCAACTAAAAGCACATTTTTAATCAATGTCTCACCATTTTTACCTGCGTCACCGATGCCAATAGATTTTTCTTTCATGTTATCTCCAAAGGTCACATTTTCACTATTTTTAGATTTAGGATTGTTGAAGAGAGATGCATCACCAGTTATGTGTCTTGAACAACCACTATCAATACACTACTTAGCATTTTTAGTGGTGTTCTCTACCTGCTCAAAGAGTTAATAGATAACTTTTGGTACCCATATTTTCTTGGGTCCATAAGAGTCAGTAAATTGACTACAAATCCATACAGAATTTATTCCAAAATTTTCATTTCTCTTCACATAACAATTATTTTTAACATGTCCATATTGTTGGCAATAATTACACATAATATTCTTATTATCATATAAGGAAGATTTCGATTTTACAATACATCAATCATTCCTTCCAAAAGTGACAAAGTTCTTGTTGATCAACATATTTCTATTCTTTTTCATATCAACAATTTTTTCCTTTTTTCTATGCAAGAGTACATCAAGATCTTCCAATATTATCTTCAAAGAGGCTTGTTCTTCCTTGATTTGTTTTTTCACAAGCATTCTTGTCTTCAAATCAGCATTTTCTTGTGATAACCTATTATTTGTGTTCACAAGTTTGGAGTTAGCATTCAGCAAGGCATTTTTGTATTTTGACTAACTCCTTATTTCTAGCAATACGATGATTCCCTTTAGCTATCATGCAATTTTAAAATGAAAGCTTCAGGATCATCATTATTATCATTTTCATCATTAGAATCATAAGTAGTTGTTACCTCATGAGGTAACAACTAACGGCCATAATGATGAAAATGCACCGAAATGTCCAGATATAAAGCTTTAGATGTCTCTTCGGAGAGACATCTAGATGTGTATTTGAAACATGTCCTTCCAAGCGAGGAAGAGAGTCCTCTTCTTGGAAGGACAATTTGCAAATTGTCTAGGTTGACCACATTCAAAGCATTTTTCATTTTGCTTCTTAACTTCAAGCTTGGTCTTCCCTTTGAAATTATTTGAGTTGATTGCTCCTTCTTTTCTCATTCTCCATTTATTAATTTCATGTTTTAGGAATCCTTTGGTGATAAGTGCAAGATCACCTTCATCAAGTTCTTCATCTTCTAAATTGATATAGCCATTTTCATCTTCTTCTTGAGAAGTCTTCAAGGCAATGCTTCTCTTTGATCTTGCTTCTTCATCATCCATCACTTTAACCTTGAGCTTCATTTCATAAGATGTAAGAGAATTAATCAAGGACTCAATGGGCATGGAATTTAAGTGTTTTGCTTCCTTTATAGCAATAGATTTGGCTTCCCAAGACCTGGATAGAGAATTCAAGATTTTTCTAGAGACTTCTCTTCCAAAGAATATTCCTTACCCAAGGCTTCAAGATCCTTAATGATATCTTTGAATCTACAATACATCTTATCACTATTCTCATGTGGTTCCATCTTGAAAGACTCATACTTGGCAACAAGTAAGGATTTCTTTTGTTCTCTCACACCATCGCTTCCTTCATGAATTTCTTTCAATTTGTCTCAAATTTCCTTAGCCGAAACACATCCTTTGACACGAGTAGATCATTAGCATCCGAGGCGTTGTACAGCACATTCTTGGCTTTAGCATTCAAGGTCAAGTTTGCTTTATCTTGTGGAGTGAGCTCATACCTTGTTTTTGCTCTTCTTTTATTTGTGTGATCATCCACAATGGTGGCTTCAAAGGGACCTTCATTGACAACATACCATAAATGAATATCAAAATAGAAGAGCAAAAAGAAGGCATGGCTATCACAGAAGATGTGATAAAATTCACCTAGATTAAACATAGGTGATCTAGTGATAGATTGACCTTCAAGAAATAAAGAATTATTGGTTTCCATAAAGATCTTTACTCAAATGCAATTTAAGCAAAATAAAGAGACCAAGCTCTGATACCAATTGTTGGCCTAAAGTAACCTAAGAGGGGGGGTGAATTAGGTTTCTTAAAAATAATTTGCAAAAGATGCACAAATAAAATCTTTCACACTAACAAGTAATTTGATAGCCATATAATCATTTAAGCACAAAATGTGTAAAATGAGTAAAGAGAGAGAGATTAAACAAACAACACTCCCAAGCTAGCAAGCTTAGAGTAGTAATCCACTAAGATGCTCCATCAAATTTGGTGAGTCAATAATCCCAATTGTACACAAAGTAGGATAATCCTTGCTTCAAATTAATTCTCTTTAGTTGAGCCAAGTATTTTACTCAACCTCACTTTTGTATAAGATTATCACTCCACTCAATGCTTTTAAATAGAACTCTTAAGTACACAAATACAATATTACTAAAGAGCTAATTTTCACTCAAATTGCTTTTGTACTTTCTTATATTCAATGTGTAAGTTACATCTTTTAAATACAGATGGGTTGGCTTTTATAGATCCAATAAATTAGTTCCCAACCATTTCCTACCGGCAAAGTAATAAATACTGAGAAACTAGCCGTTATATGTTTCGAACGTCCGAGATCCTTTTTAAGGTTCCGAACAAGCGTCTGATCAACCATATCATGGAGTTGAAATCCTCGTTCGGATGGTCGAGTAGCGTCCATTCCTATGTCCCAGCCTAGTGGGTTGTTAAGTCAGATCCTCGGATAGAGTTGTGCGTCCGAAAGGTATTATGCTTGTCCAAGTGATGCTCTACCTTCAGATACTCAAGCACGTCCGACAGAATTTCTTTCGAACGATATTAAGCGTCCGTTGTCAATACTTCAGAACCTTGCTCTCTGCCTGATCTTTCGGGCAGTCAGAGCATCACATACAATTTCCTTTGAACGTTATAGAGTGTCCATTGTCAGTGTCTCAGAACCTTGCTCTCTACCTGATCTTTCGGATGGTATGCTGCATCCGAGCAAATTCTGTTTGAACGAAGTCCTGCATCTGAGCAATTTTGTCCCGTTCAGACAATGTGCAGTGTCTAAAAACTCTATTGTAACAGATAAAGCAGAATTCCTGCACAACTCAAGTTCAAACTATTAGATTGTATTTGTCATAATCAAAACCAGGATTGTAGGTCAACAATTATCAACTTTCATGAGACACTAGAACTTTAGCTTGTGAGTATTTTGTTTTGATTTGTGATGTGTGCTAAGTGTTTTTAACAATATAAACCATCACTCAAGTAACAAATTTCCTAAAAATACTTAGTCTACAATACACAAGCCCACAACTATATAGGGAAGATTAGATGTAGCTAGTGGCAAGGGGAACGTTCCACAAGGATTAGTCTAAACAAAAGTACTAGAATTAAAGGGTTTTTGACATTTGTACTATCTAGACAAGCAATTCAAATTGTATATTAAAAATGTATCTAATCATTCAAAACAAGTAAAAACAAGAAGTAAACACTAAATACTCAACAATAAAAAAGGGAGATCGGGCTATGAAAATATTTCTTCAACAAGGTGGTTTCTTCAAGTGGATGACCATTCACTGGATCGAAATTAGGATTCCCTTCCAACTGTGAAACCAATCCCTTGGCCAGGCTTATGGTTTTAGTCTAATAGACTAGAAAAGCTAGCATCTTGTCTTGACCACTAACCTTCCCAATCAAGTAGGAAACTAGTCTAGGAATTAACATTCAGTGCTCGTATTTTGTGTTAAAAGCCACTAAATTGGTTTAAGAAAGGGCCCTTCTCTCTCACCAAACTTTCAAATCATTTACTACTGTTTATTTATCCATCATTTTCATGTAATGTTCCTTCACTTATAATTAACGACGCATATATAGAAGTCACATTTCGCTAGCCCAACCCCATAGAAATTTAGCTACTCATGCTTAAAGTAACAAACAACGAAGTAAAATGAAAGCACACAATAACTAAAACTAAAGCAAAAAGTAATTATATTAAAAGTAAAGAACTACTAGCCATTCCAGCAAACCAAGTAATTCAACTAGGAAATGAACATTTTTTTATCTATAGAAAGCTAGTAAAAAGGCAACAAATTAATCTTAGAAAGGTTAATTGAAACAAATTAAACTACTAATTAAAGAATTAAAGTACAAAAAATTGGAAAGAGAACTAAATACTTGGAGCTAAGCTAAAAGTACACCAATCTAACCACTACAATATCTACTATGTGTTTCTGGTTTACGAAGTGGTCCTATTTACAAATGTTGTAGCTATTACATAATTGGCCAAGTTTCTTCTCTAAAATACACTTTGGGTCAGTGGTGTCAAAGATCCTTCTTTAATTAGAAGGAATCCATACCACAGTCTAAAACTTGCTGAAAATAAGGAATTTTGGCTATTGGGATCACTGTATGGAATTTCATCCTTTGAGTTTGATATCGCGGTTCGAAACCCTTGAAGTCTTGAACTTTGTTTTGAAATCTTCTATTTTGCAACTTGGTCCTTGACTTCTTGGTTCTTCAAGCTGGTACCCATTTGTAATTTGATCTATATAACATATTGAAACTTATTAAGTTTCTAATATATTATTATAGAAGTATGTATATATATATATATATATATAACGTAAAAGTGATACTAAAAGTCTAATAATACTCTAGTGCATTAAATCTACAATTAAACATCAGATTAAAGAAAAATACACAAAAAAACACAAATTAGGAGAATACTATCAAAACACTACTTTTTTTAGAGGCAAAATAACTCTATTTACTGGATTATTAATTTGTATTGATTTATAGCATTGTTTTCTATAGAATTTCTAGTATACGATTGTCATGGGATCATGTAAAATGAATGGAATAATTTTTAAATTATGCTGGAATGGATTCCTTCATTATTGCGCTAACTTACGGGAAATATATATACATTTTCTTCTAACTATTAAGTCTATTATGATATTTCTAGATGTCACAATAAGATGATTTCTTGGAATTTACATGTACCATTATAGATCTATATTATGATACCCCCTTCTATTGTGATAGTTTCAGCCATGATACTTTCAGAACATATTTTGACAACGACAATGTTGAAAGAAATCATTAGACTTGGCGGTTTAAAGTGCCATATTATGTTCTCATCTATGCCAACACAACTTTGGACGGCACCAAAGTGACATGATAAAATAGGAAAAGTTCTTTCTCTAAGCTATTATGGCATTTTCAAATATCATTAAGAAACTTTTTCTTGTGGTGATAAGTACATTGTTCATGGAGGAAAAACCTTGACCACAAGAACATCTTTATCAATTAATCATTTGAAAACTCCTACTGAACAAGTATGGGATGATAAGAGGTCCTCTCCAACACTTTGATGCGGCCTAGGCACACTTGTAAGCACACTAGTGGATAAGTAATACAGAAAATAGTAGATATCATGCCACAAGGATTTTACGTTTATTTAATTAATTTCAAGTAAAAAATTATGTCGTTGAGATACCAAAATTATGATTGATTCATTAATTATATTTTAATATACTCACAAATGTATGAGGTCAATCAAGTAATAGTATGGAAAATGGGGTATGAGTACTGAACTTTTATTTTTAGCATTATTTGAAAGATCGATTCTTTAAGACTTCAATCAACTATAAGTAAATTTAACTAAAAGAAAAATAAAAATAAACAAAAGATGAACTCAATATAATAAAAGCATTAGTGCAATGAATTTGCCTAATTGATAAAAAAATAAAAGATTCTTATTAATTTGAGTTAAATTCTAATTGAAATCAAATTTCCTAGATTACTTAATATTGGCTCTCTCGCAATATCAACCCTACGTTACTAGTTAATTGTCTAATCTCTTCGATACAATTCATATAAATAAAAGGTATAGAGTCTTATATCAATGAAATTCAATAAAAGACAGGTAAATTGTTATACCCTATTCTCATAGTGTTTGCTCAATTCATTGTTTTTATATTACTTGATCTTAAATTTGTGAATCTCTTCTATGTTTCGTCATAAATATTTGATTAATTGTGAATTGAATGGAGACTGAAAGGCATTAAGCATCACGCAATTATAAATACAATAACTTGAAATCAAAAATTAAATTTATCATCATTAGGCTACATCTTAGATCTAACTTTCACAAGTGTTACATAATTAAAGATAAAAGAATAATACAATTTGAATTAAAGAATAACTAAGAGATTAGAAAGCCCTCCTAATTGTAGAAAGCCTCTTAAATTGATCTGTCTCTTATACAAATCTAGATGTGTATAAGAGACAGCTTTTGCAACTATGCTAACTAAACTAAAAGAGTTATACTTTACATGCATTGAAGTTCGAATTTTAGTCAATTTTTGCTATCAAGGTGTCTTGTTTAATATATAGCAATATTTTAGTCATTGTGGGGTTTTTGTCTTTATATGTTATAATATTTTATTGCACTTTTTTATGTGTTTTAATGTATTTTTATAGGTTTGGGATCAATCAGAGTCCAAACGGACGAAAACGGAACAAATGGAACGAAACTGGGACCTTGCGAGCGGAGCCATGGGCACACCCATGCCCAGAAGCTTGCGAGCAGTGCCAAGTGTCTATCCTCTGGGCACAACCACACATTGGATCTGGGAAGGGTGCCCAGGTCCAATCAGCAACAAGCCAAGATCGAGTGTTGTGAGTGATCGTTTTGGGCACATTTCCTGTGTTTCAAAACTTATTTAGAGCCACAAACTTTGTAACTCTTAAAACTTATAAATAAGCATCTTTAAGATCCAAAAAACACATTCTATTATCAGTCTCCCCTTTGGGGCTGCAAATTAGACTAGGATTTTCTTGTTTTTTAAGAAGAATTGAAGAGGAGGCTCAAGATTGACAACCTTGGACCATGATATTCCAATTCTTCATTAGATATGCATTTTTATTACTTCTATATTTATTTTTCTTTTCTCATTTATCATGTTCTAGAGTTCTCTTGTTAGGGTTTTGAGACATAGCCTTTTATGATTCTATGAACTCATGTTTTATTGTTATTCATAGTAGGTTTCCATTGAAGATTGATGTTTTTGTTATGTTCTTAATGCTTTCAAGTCTTTGGCCAATTATTTAATGATTTTGTAAATATGTGATGAGACGGACAAGTAAATTGCATATTTATGATCAAGTAGCAAAAATCATGAATTGAGTAAATGTCGGACCAAGGATTACCGTGATTCATGTGGTCACTTTATTAATTCCTTGTTCCAAATTAATGTCCTTTTACTTATAATTATTTGTGTCGGACCAAAGACAAATAAATTAGTAAAACAAAAAGTTATTATTACATAACCATTGGGAAATAACTACATAAGGGAATTCAACTGACAATCTTGGAAATCAATCTAGAATAACTTGAACTGAGTTTATGTTTGAACAATTAGTGAAATCAAATTACCCTAATGTATCTCAATTTTTGAATTTACTTTACTTATTTTGTGCCCTAGTTTAATTTCTTGTTATTTAGTTAATTTAATTAATTTCAATCTCTCAAAATAGTGATAGAATTAGTAATTTTGGTTCTTATTCACAGTTCTTATGGGAACGATACTCAACTCACTTATATATTACTTGAAATGATCGCGTACACTTGCGAGTGTAGTAAATTGTCCATCAAGTTTTTGGTGCCGTTGTAGGGGACTGGTTTTGAATACCACTGATACCAACTACTAATTTGGATTCTTTATTTTTAGTTTTGATATTTGTTCTTTCCTTTTATTAATAAATAAAAGTTAATATCCATGGTCAAGTGATGAAACTGCTTATGCTTATATTGATAATACGTACAGAGGAAGGGCAATTCAATTAGAAGCATTAAATAAGAAGTTATACAATGAATTGTTAAGTGTATCTGTAACTTTCGTGGTGTAAACCACTGAGGCTATGAATATCATACAGGTAATACGTATATTTTTCTTCTTATGATTATACTAATCGTTTAATTCCTTCAACAGGTGTGCATATTTGTATAATGATATAAACAATCCTAGTTGGTAAGAGTATTCAAACTACCCATGCCATCCATATCAACAGTACCACTCAAATCCACCTAATGAAGTAATAACCATATCTAAAAGATGCATGGTCTCACGTTGAAGAAAAGACCATCCTTGAGGAGGCAATAACCAGCTTGAGGAGTCTAAAAGAGACATTACGTATTCAAGATCAGGCAATGCATAGTCTGGAAGAGTGGATTGCACAATTGCTACTGCAAAATCAGAAATGTCACCAATGATACCATCATTCAGTGATAATATCCCAAAAGAGAAAGTAGGGATTTTATTCAAGGAACAACCTTTAGAGCCAACTGCAAGTGGTAATGCACATACGGAGAGGATGAGAAGGGCACATCTGAAAATTTAAAAGGGCATGACATCGTGGATTGCATGAAAAATAAATATTGTGGTAAAACTCTTCTAGACAAACATCTTGCTAGCTATGAATTAAAAGAAATCTCACCTTTACAGGAAATTCAAGAGTCGATCCTTATTAAGGAGGTTAAGGTGAGCCACATAAAACCATAGATTGTCAAGGATATATCCTCATATACTATAAGGACTGCTATAGTGGAATACTATGAGGATTCTTTTCAAACACTTGAGCATGAATATGACTATTTAAAGATAGCAAAGCCACCTTGGCTTAGTGATAATTCTTCCCAATGGGCGACAGGTGCACATTATCTGAAGATTCCTAAACCACCTTGGAGTCATGAGGAGAGTATTCTATGTTTCTAAATTTTCTTATTCTTCCATTATTATTTGGGTTGTGTTTTGGCATGAGTATTCATGTTATTTTTAGTTTTTGTTTTGTTCATGGCTTTATGGTGGTGTAGCGTATTTGTTTGAATTCCTTTTGTGTTTTATGAGTTTTATTAGACTTGAGGATCTGACTATATAAAAGACTCCTTAGTTACCTGATGGAAGCCTTCAAGATTTTTATATCCTTTTTTCTTTAAGTATTGTAGAGGGTTAACCAAAAAGATTTTCTATTTTTGATTAGTTTTTGAAATTCATTAACTTTTGTGACTATGTATTAATAGTTTAAATATGTTTCAAGGGAACTGTGGTTTTAGAATAAATGGATTGGAAGTGTATAAAAGCTTTCTTTGCTCTATGATCTCTTTGAATTGTGAAGTGCTACCACTATACACTCAAATATATTCCCTTGAGTAAAGGTGTGACAGTGAACTAATTTTCAATGAGTGGTAATCATGATTGCCTTGCAATATTTGTTTTGCTTGTGACATTTGATGAAATTGTGTGTGAATTATATATTGGTAAAGTATGAATGAATGTTAGACAAAGGAAATAATTTAGGCAAGTATTTGGACCGTTGAGCAAGAAAGCCGATTCTAATTGACATTTTATCCTTAGTGTCCCCTTTTGAGATTTATAAACCATATTTCTTGTTTAACCACATTATTTAGCCGACTTACTTCTTTTATTTTATCCTTCTTTCTACCCTCACCTTTGTAGTTAGTGTTGGTAGCATGCAACATCAATACTATGGTTAATAAGGTAATGATGGTTAGATGGAAAGAAAATGTTTTGTTTGGGGGAAAGGTTAAATTATTTGGCTTGTTTAATGTAAATCCCCTATGTGTTTGTTGTAAAACAAAAAGACAAAAAAAGACAAAAAAAAAAAAAGAAAAAGAGAGAGAAATGAAAAATGAAAGAAAGAATCAAAAGAAGGACAATTCCTTCTAAGTTGTGTTCAATGTAATGAATAAAAAAGGACAATTCCTTCTAAGTTGTAATAAAGAAGGTACATTTTTGCCTTCAAAAGTGGTAGTTGCTTAGATGTTATAGTTGTATGGGAGATGTTCTAGAGGATTATGGTTTGAAGCTATTCACAAAACTGTGTCTAAGTTGATATGAGCTACTTTATCTAACTATATTTCCTACCCTTATCCATTAGCCTATGTTACAAGGTTTAAAGACCTATTTTATCCTTAGTTTGAGTTTATTTTTATTAGTGAGTATTTTGTGTGCTTATAATTCTTCCAATATATTTGTCATTTGTTGAACTTTAATTGAATGGGTCTTTCGTCGATTAGTGAGTGAGTGATATCTACTTTCATGATTGGAGAGTTAATACTTTCATAATGATGATAAAGGATTTGACAAGCAATGTTCTTTTGTATACATGTTGAGTTAATTTCTCCCCTTGCTTATTTTTCCTTGTTACAACTATTGATGCATTGAAGAAGGTCAATGAATCTTATGTGTTTTGTTTTTCCTTACTCGAGACGAGTAAAAGTTCAAGTTGGGGAGTACATGTTAACTCTTCAAAATAGAGTTATTTACATGTATTTCTTTAAAATAGAGTTATTTGCATGCATTTCAATTTGGATTTTATTTGGATGTTGAGTATCTAAGGCTTTGCTTTTTTAATTTTTTTTGTTATTTTTTTTACTTGGGACGAGTGAAGTTCAAGTTGTAGAGTGTGTTAACTCTCTAAAAGAGAGTATATGCATTTTATCTTGAGTTTTAATTGGTTTTTGAGGTATCTTGTTTAATAAATAGGGGTATTTTATGTATTTTGGAGTTTTTGTCCAAAACATTTATTTTATGTATTTTTAATATTTTATTACACTTATTTATGTGTTGTAATGTATTTTTATAGGTTTGGGATCAATTGGAGGTCAAACGGATGAAAACAGAGCAAAACCGAGACCCGGCGAGCAAAGCCATGGGCAGTTGGGAACCATGCCTAGGAGCTGGGAGGGATGTCCAGGTCTGATAAACAACTGGCCAAGATCAAGTTTTGCAAGCTTTAGTTGTTCTGGGTATCCGTTTTGTGTCGTTTCGGTGCATTTCAAATCTTATTCAGAGTCTTACACTTTGTAAATTTTAAAAACCTATAAATAAGGTTCTTTAGGACCTAATATAACACGCTATATTTTCAGTCTCCCCTCTGAGGGATTACAAATTAGATTAGGGTTTTCTGGTTTTTCAAGAAGAATTGAAGAGGAAGTTCAAGATTGACAACCTTGGATCAAAATCTTCCAATTCTTCATTAGAGAAGCATTCCTAAACCTTCATAAATCTTTCTTATGTTATTTAATTCTATATTTATTGTTCTTTTCTTGTTGATCATGTTCCAGAGTTCTCTTATTAGGATTTTGAGATGTAACCTTTTGTGATTGCATGAACTCATGTTTTATTGTTATTCATGGTAGATTTCTATTAAAGATTGATATTTTTGTTATGTTCTTAATGCTTTCAAGTCTTGGGCCAATTCTTAAATGATTTTGTAAATACATAATAAAACAGACCAAGTAAATTGCATATTTATGATCAAGTAGCAAAAACTATGAATCAAGCAAATGCTGGACCAAGGATTACCACAATTCATGTGGTCAATTTATGAATTTCTTGTTCCAAATTAAATGTCCTTTTACTTCTAATTGTTTGTGCTGGGCCAAAGACAAATAAATTAGTAAAATGAAGAGTTATTATTGTATGACTATTGGGTAATAACTACATAAGGGAGTTCGACTGGCAATCTTAGAAATCAATCTAGAATAACTTGAACTGAGTTTATGCTTAAAAAATTGGTGAAATCAAAATACCCTAATGCTTGTTAATTCTTGAATTTTCTTGAGTTATTTTGGGCTCTAGTTTAATTTCTAATTATTTAGTTAATTTGACTAATTTCAATCTCTCAAAACCGGTTTTCCAAATAGTGATGGAATTAGTAATTTCGGTACTTATTCATAGTCCATGTGGGAATGATACTCAACTCACTTCTATATCACTTCAAACAATCTTGTGCACTTGCAAGTGTAGGAAATTTTCCATCAAAATACTACTATAGTAAGCGATAAATAGCTAACCTAATCTAAGCTAATTTCTCACCCAAAAGGGTGCTAAAGTGTCTATTATTGATGGACTATAAAGGTTCCCATATATAGGAGTAGAAGTGGTTTAAGTTTGGAAAGAGAATACAACTTAACATTAGTAAGTGAAACTCAAAGTAGAGAAAATACATTGTTAATGCATTATGCCAGAAATGGAGAAATAAAATAAAAAGGTTCACAAGAAAGTTGTAAAATCCGCTATAACCAACTTGTCTCTTATACACAACTTAGATATGTATTCAGAGACTCTTGAGTTTCTTCAGCTTAGATTAGGTTAAGTGATTATCCTTACTATATGTTACTTTTCATCAATTTTTAAATAAGTTTACAAGTTTCTTGAGTTTTTAGGGTTAAATGTGTGGTTTTCCTTTTTTTTTGGTTTTATCATAAGTATGTGTTTTTACTAGTTTAAACTTGTTTTTATTGTTATTAATTGTGGTTAATCACTTTTGTAGCTTGAAAAAGTATCTGGGCATCTTCGAGGTCAAAAAATGCTAGAAAAAGCAAAGATAGAGTAAAATGGAAAGCTAACAAACGACCAGCTAAATTAAGGCGCGACTGTCACACTCCAGACCCAGAATTGAATCCAAAACCATACCTTTTAAGCCTGCTCTACATCTTAGAACCCAAATAATTATTTTAATATCAAATAATACTGATAAGAGCTAATGTTGCTTAGCAAATAATCCAAGTACTCTTTACTGGTTAGAGCATATTAATATATGTAATACATTTCAAAAATAGTTATCAAAACATATAATCATACACTCATGGCAAAGCATTCCGAAGTATTCAAATTCATTCAAACAATCATACATGCATCATATACTAAACTCATGATATACTCGCCTCCATCGACTACCTAGATATCCAGTCCAATTTGTTGGTCCCATTAAGTAGGCCAAACGTTTGTATTTTCCTAAATACCGATTGCTAGGATGGTCAACATATGTTCATATGTGGTAAGACTAGTTCCGTCGATACGTAATTAGTATTCATGAACTTATATTCACAATCACACAAACATATATATCTCAAGCATTCATACTTCCACATCATCCACGACATTCATATCACAAGCAATCACATGTATTGCTACATATGTCACATTCATTATTTAAGCCAAACATAAGATATACATATACCCATGCCGTAGTTATATTCAAAGTGATGATTCCCAAACCTTATTTTGATGATGACATATGTACGAAACACTGAAATCAAGTTGTACAGGTCTGCTATTTTGTCTGTTGGAAACAGGGCTTTCGGACACAGTACACCGTCCGAACTGTACTACATTTCTCGAACGAACAGGAGCGTCCGATAAAGGTTTCATTGGACGCATTTCACAGTCTGAACGGATAGACAGAGGAGAATTTTTTCAAGCTCCTCAACGGACGCATACAACTGTCCGAACGAAGTCTGCTTCGACGAACAAGACTGTCCGAAAGAATTATTCCCTGATATAGCATTAAAACCACTCGGACGAAATATATCGTCCGAAGTGTGAAACTCTCACATACATCTAGTTTGGACGATGGAACGGATGCATACTCGGCCGTCCGACTACGGCATCACCACACACACTTAAGTGAGATCGGATGTCGGGTCGGACGCACAATTATAATATCCGACGTCCGAAACTCATAACGGCTAGTTTTTGTGCATTTATTATTGAGTCGTTGGGAAGTAATTACAACCAAATTTGTTGCTCCTATAAATATACACATCTATTGATGTTGTAAAAGACTTTTACACATTGAATACAAGCTAGTAGAAAAGCAATTTGAGTGTAAATTAGCAATTGAGCAATATTGTATTAGTGTGTACATTGAAGTGCAATTCAAAAATATTGAGTGGAGTGATAATCTTGTACTAAAGTGAAGTTAAGAGTAAAATCCTTGGCTCAACTAAAGTGAATTCGTGTGAGCAAGGATTGTCCTACTTTGTGTACATTAGAAGAATATTGACTCGCCAATTTTGTGAAGCATTCTAGTGGATTAACACTTCAAACTTGGTAGCTTGTAAGTGTTGCTTGTTTAATTTCTCTCCCTTTTTATATTCCATAAGCTTAATTGTCTTTATATCTATCTATCCATTTGATAGTTTAAAAGATTTTATTGGTGATTATTTTGCAAAGTAATTTTTAAGAAACCTAATTCACCCCCCCCCCTCTTAGGTTGCTTTGGGGCCAACACAAAGTAAGCCTTTTCCAAGATATCATGAGTTTGTAATTCATTTATAAAACTTAAAGAGTGCGTAGACCACATACCTCAATCTGTTATCCCTATCACCAGTGCTTAGGTTAAACAATCGAAGATCAATTCACCAATATAGCTTTCATACCACATTGGAATATCCATAAATGTAGTCTATTACAACTGACCATAAACCCCAAAAGAGCTTCAACCTAGACTAATCCAATTTCATGTCTTACGTACCCAAATCACTACATAATAGTAACCCATGCATAATATTTATAACCCCAAATAGTTATTCAACTCCAATAGCACATGTAAACCCATAATCTAAGATTAGACCTTAATCTTACACATGCAAAGCCAATTCCTTAACTTGCTACCAACAGTTAACTCATAAATCGATAAATTCAATTAATAGATATAGCTAATACCTTGATTGTGATATCCGATGATAATCTCCCAATTATATTATCTCCTTTCTTTTCCCCTTTTTTATTTCTTTCCCCTCTAGCTGAAATCTTCCCTCCAAAGGCTATTGCTCCTTCCTTTGATTCTATGAGTATTAATGTGTGAAGTGTGAGGGACAAATGGATAGAGATAGAGGTTTGGGAATTGTAGAAGCTTGGTGATGAACTTAGAGGGAATAAAAGAATTGAGGGAGACGAGAGAGCAGAGAGTTTGAGAGTGTAAAATGAGACTTCTATGTCTCTGTTTCTTTCTTTAGTTATGGGCCAAATAGCTTTAATGACAATAGATACACACACAGTCAATTTGCACCCAAAGACCCTCAAATTTTAGTTAATTTCACAAAAGTCCCCAAAAGTTGTGAGCTTCACATTCTTCCCTCTTTAGAAAAAGTTTCGGGCTCAAAACTTCCCTAAAGACTAACTTGCTTAACATAACCTCAAAACTAATACACATCAACTGCAGTGTCTCTTATACATGTAATGCAACAAGTGCCCATTAAAATAAAATCAATCCATTAACTCCAACAATTATCTTCGATTAATTTCCCATCAATTCATAACCTATTTGGTTCAAATACAAAATCTATAAACTAGAACAACTACGCATACCAATTTCTCAAGTCTAAAGAATTGTAGCGATTCTAAGTTCAGGTTGATCACTTCCAAACAAAGGATCATGAAAAATTCTACAGTTAAGTCACATAATTTTACCTCAAAATTCAAACTTTTTTATTGTAGCGATTCTAAGTTCAGGTTGATCACTTCCAAACAAAGGATCATGAAAAATTCTACAGTTAAGTCACATAATTTTACCTCAAAATTCAAACTTTTTTTAAAAAAAAAAAATTCACAATTAAATTTCCAAAAAATCTATACCAAACTCAACATAACTGTGAACAAACCCCACAGTCCGTCGTCCTAAACATCAAGCCTAAGACACACTATAGATATTGAAACCTAAGCTCGACACCATTCTGTCACACCCCGGACCTGGATTAAACCCAAAAATCATGCCTTTTAAGCATGTTCTACGCCTTAGAACCCAAATAATGATTTTTCAAATCTACAAAATATCAAATAATATTGATCTGAGCTAACGCCGCTCAATAAGTAGTCCAATACTCTTTATCAGGTTGAGCATATTAATATACGTAAAACATTTCAGAAACAGTTATCAAAACATGTAATCATACACTCATGCAAAGCATTCTCAATCATTCAATTTCATTCAGACAATCGCACATTCACCGTATACTAAGCTCATGACATGCTCGCCTCCTATCGACTACCTGGATATACAGTCCTGGCTACTGGTTCCTCCAATAGGCAAAACATTCATACTTTCATAACTAACGACTGTTAGGATGGTCAACATACTTTCATATGTGGTGGAATTAATTCCGTCATTACTTAACTAGCATTCATGAGCTTACATCTTCACAATCACACATACATGCATATCTCAAGCATTCACACTTCCACACGCCAAATTCACAAGCAATCACATGCAATACTACATATATCACATTCATCATTTAAGACAATCATAAAATATACAAATACCCATGCCATAGTTATATTCAAAGTAAGCCTTTTCCAAGATACATTGAGTTCATAAATTTATTTATAAAACATAAAGAGTACGTAGACTACTTACCTCATTTTTTGATCCCTATCGCCGGTGCTTAAGTTAAGCAATCCAAGATCAATTCACTAATTGAACCTATAATTCACCAATATAGCTTTAATAGCACATTGGTATATCCACAAGGGTAGTCTATTACAATTAACAATAAACCCCAAAGAAGATTCAACCTAGACTAATCCAATTTTATGTCTTACATAATCACAATATAATATTAACCAATGGCATAATATTATAACCCCAAACATTTATTCAACTCCAATAGCACACGCAAACCCGTTAATCTAAGATTAGACCTTAATCTTATACATGCAAAGCCAAATCCTTTTAATACCAACATTTAACCCATAAATCCATAAATTCATTAATAGATATAAAGAATACCTTGATTATGACATGGATGATAATCTCAAGCTCCCAATTGGATTATCTCCATTTTCACCCTTCTTTATTTCTTTTCCCTCTGGCTAAAATCTTCCCTCCGAAGGATATTGCTCCTTCCTTTGATTCTATGAGTATTAATGTGTGAAGTGTGAGGGACAAATAGATGGAAATGGAGGGGTAAGAATAGGGGAAGCTTGGCGATGAACTTAGAGGGAATAAAAGAATTAAGGGAGTCGAGAGAGCAAAAGGAGACTTCTATGTCTCTGTTTCTTTCTTTAATTGAGGGCCAAATATTTTTAATAATAATAGAAACAAACATTCATTTTTCACCCAAAGACCCTCAAATTTTAGTTAATTTCACAAAGGTCCCCAAAAGTTATGGGTCTCACAGTGACCACTATGCTAATGGTCGAAAATATGCTAGTGCACTGAGTCAACTAGGTGTGACCATTGTGGCATCACGTGATGTTGAATCTATTTTGACATTTTTTTAATCTGTTCAAAGTCTATTTGTTTGGTTATTTAGATGAATCTAACTGTAACATTTGAGAACTCTTTGAACCTATAAACTGAGGTCCTTAAATGTGTTTTTAATCATCTTTTAGTTTAGAAATAGTCCTAGAACACTTTTTTTTTTTTTTTATTGTAGAAAACTCATAAAAGGAGGTCCAAGTCTTGGAGCTTCAGATCTACTTCTTGGTGGCCTTTTATCTTATTTTAAACATTTAGTTATTATTTACTCATAAATATGTCTTTTAACATAATTTATATGGTTTTTTTTTTATTTTTTTTTTACTTCAACTATGTTCAAAGTTGTGCAAGTTAGGGTTTAAGATGTAACCGACTTGTTATGGGTTAATTCTTGTTCTAAATTTTATTCACAGTTATTTTTCAATAAATTAAGTATTTGTTATTTTCTTAGAAGGGATACTTTCAAGTGTCTAAACAATTATTGGATGATTAATTGAACCAATAGTAAAACCGCGAGGCAATCACGCTTTTAGGATTATGTAATAAACACCAGAAAGATAGCGAATACTAGAGATAAAATATCACGATTTATGTGGTCTCTTTTGTTAATTCCATGAACCTAAATATCAAGTCTTTTATCTTAATTGGTTGTATGAAGACGTTAGGTGAATAATTGGGTAAAATAAGGTTGATATTGTGCAATAGCAAGTATTTACTTGTGGAAATTTGACTATCAATTGTAGACATTAGCTTGATATATCTTGAATGTGTATTTATACTTGTTCAATAGGTAAAAATTGATTGCCCTAACATTCTTTAATCTATTAAGATTTATCTCAGTTTAATCACTAGATTGCTTTAAGAGACAGATTAAGTTTAAAGTATTTGTTTAATTTACTCTTCAACAATATGTGATTAATTCAGTATTAAAGCTATTAATTTTAGTATATATCAACAAATTTAGTGTCGGAACAACGACCCACTCACTTACATATTACTTGAATGATCTCGTATACTTGCGAGTATAGGAAATTGTTTATCACAACCAATCCCTGTCCTTCTGAAGCCAGAAGTTTTCACTCTTCAAATTATAGAAAACAGTTGAAAGAGTTCTCAGATTCAATGCCATTGGCATCTTGGGTCTGTTGGAAAGAGGGAAGAAAATTGCACAGAAATAGGACATTATTTTATTTTAATGAGATAGGAGAGAACGAGAAAAAGTGGGCATTGTTTTTTAGTTAGTAAAACCGAGATACATGCGTCTATGATTTTGAAATCACATACATCATAGATTCGATCAAATGTGTAAATTAATTTCCTTTGTGAGATAAGTGATGCTTTTCATCTTTGTGAACTTAAGAAAGGGATGAACAACTTGTCCAGTTGAGGCTCATTTTATAGTTCTTACACTTGCTCTTAAACAAGTGATTATTACCATGGATGCCTCCTTTTAACCTTTCAATCAATATAATATTGATGGATCATAGCTAAGAAATCTTGGGCCTTCAAGAATATGGTAATTTCAAATAGTTCTTGTATGGTATTTGGGGTATTTACAGCTTAACATGGCCTTACTATGGACCTTCAAGACGAAGCCTTAACAACAATTTAGAGAGTGAAGTTTTTTTGGAATATAATATTTATCATGTTAAATGAAAAACTCTAGTAAACTACTAGAATTATTTTACTTTTAAACTATACTTTTTTGATCATTTTATCCCCATTTTTGGTGTTTATTCAAGTGTTATAGTTTAATTATTTGCATCAAGTAACTACATTTGCATCATTTGTATATATTAATATATTAGCATGAGTTTTTGATTAATTTAGTATAATTTGATCACTTATTAAGTTGTATGTTTTGCAGGTTAGGAATGAAGGGGATAAACTCAAAGGTTATAGAAGCCAAAAGAGCAAAATGCGAAAAGATAGAAGATGAAGATTTGAGCTGGAAGAGCTCGATGTCACAACACTTGCAAATGTTCCATGTTGCAACATTGAGGCAGATTTGCAAGACAAATTTTTAGCTTGATGTCATGACAACAAATATTCCATGTCGCGACATCAAGGTGAGTTTAATTTAAGTGTTAGAGAAATTTTGTAATATCTGGTTGTAGCTTGTTTAAATCCTACCTTGTAGTGCACTCTAGTCCACATAGTATAGGTTTAGTTTAGATAATTTAGTTTTAGTTTCAGGGTAGCTTAACTCTCAAGTTTACCTTTTAATTAAAAGTTCATTTTAATTTCCTCTTTACATCTAGTCTTTCTTCTTATAAGTTTTCATCTAGATTAGTGTCTTAGAGACGGTTTAAAATTTCATCATTACAATTAGATATAATTTTTACATGCGTAGATCTTTAAATTTCTTGCAATTCAAGCTTTCTTAAATTTCAAGTTTTCTTTGAAATTCTTCAGGTTCCTATTAATCTAGTGATTTCTTAGTTTAAAATCTTCATTTATTGGCATTAGTTAGTAGTAATCTTTTAGTGTGCTTTAGTTTAAATCAATCAAAAATCCAAAAACATATAGTTTTAGTATACTTCCTTCTTCAAATTTCTAGGCTTTTAATTTTGTCAAGAAATGGAGATTGCTTCAATTACATGCTTTCTTTATGCTTTCCTTAGTCAATTTAGGTTTAGTTACTTTCCAGTTTCAATCTTGTTTTAGTTAGATTAGGTAAGTTAATGTTAATTTTACTTGTTTTCCTTAGAGTAATTTAGATTAGATTCTTAATTAGTAGTTTTACTTGCTTTCTTAAAATAGATGTAACTTGTTTAATTTATTTATCTTTAGCTGCTTTTGTTAGTTCATCTACTTTAATTGCTTATAATGTTTGGTTTTATGGCTTTTCTTAGTATTGATACTTCCTTTCTTTTGATTTTGCCTAACTACATAAAGGTTTTCAAGGTCTAGTACTTGCCGCTTGACAATATTCGTGTGAATGATACCCACTTGCCACTTACTATTTACTTACCCCATATACTTGTGGGCATGAGGGTAAGGGTTGAGTGTTTGTGTGGCTTTATCGCTTGTCTTTGTTTATTGAATTAAATTTTTAACCTTATCCAAACAAGCTAATATTGAAGTAGAAATGGACTCTAAGATTCTTGTTACTAGACTTAAAGACGAATATCCAACTAACTTAAAATTATATCTCATTTTCACAAGATTATGAATTGGGCTGTAAAAAATTTTGAAAAATTCACACAACATAAATTGAATGATAAAACAGTTTTTCAAGAAGGTGAACCACACTGAATAGGTAAATCTGTGTCGAATTGATTAGATGTGTATAAGTTTCAATTTTCAATATTAGATACTGAAATAAATCGAATCGAATCAAGTGCATAATTTTCAAAATAGCATTAAAAATTTGCACTTCTAGATGCAAGATTTAACAAAGTCTTTTATATACATCTAGATGTAAATAAGAGACAGATGACTATACTCTCGTATTAGTCAAACTCAAAGTTTATTTTATAATTTGGCTAAAACTAAAGTGAGGTAAATATAAAGTTTAATTACATTTACTTCTCTTGAGGTTTAACCAAACTATCAATTCAACCCCTAAGTTTAGCCAATAACAAATGTCCCTCTGAAAGGTAACTTTGTTAAATCTTGCAAATAGAAGTAGTCAAAAGACCAAATGAGAGAAGGACTTTTTAACAACTCCATTTCCTCATTCTCCTATCCAAAACCCATAGATACGAGACATCCCAAGTAATTTCTAAGCTATTTTATTGCATATCAATTGACCAAGAGAAGGCTTCTTGTGAATAATCCCAAAAAAAGATATCTCTCCTATTCCATGCAACCCCTCATCAACAAACCAATCCTTCTCCCAAATTTTTGTTTTTAAAGTTTAAAGTCCCCCATTTCAATTTTAGCCAGAGGAGACAACTAGAACTTCAAAAAATATATATATATGAAGCAACTTCCAAAAAGTACACATTGCATAGTGCTTAGAATTCCAACCTTGAGCAGCATGCTCAAGTTGTTGCATTTCTGGGATTACAACTCTGATAAATCCACAAATGTAGGTTATTATGATACTTAGTTATGCTTATCTAGTGCATTATTCCTTGTAATTTGGGGTGTTAGTTAATTTTTTTTAGTGTTCATTCATTCTATATTTATCTCACTTTGGTCTCGTTTTTAAACACATCTAGATGTGTAACAAGAGAAGCTGCGCAAGGAAGCGTGCCTGCGACTATGAAAGTTGTGTATAATAGTACAGGTCATGTTATAAGAGATAGTTGATGGCTTAAATCCTCTGTCTAGGAATACTATCGTGCTATTGTTTGTTTATTCGAGAGGAGTATTATTCCAGATCTGCAAGTCACGTAGCCGTGATGAGGAAGCTGGTGGCCTCAACATCTGTAGTAGTATATTGAGGTACAAATATACTATTTTAGTAGTATTTAATACATCAAAGTGTGAGAACTACATGGCTGTGGCAAATGCACTGAGCAAGAAATTTATGCAAGTATCGAGGGTTTTATAGCCTCTTGAAGCAATGATGACCCTTATCCGTAGCAAATACGTATTTTGAGGGTACGATTCTACAACAGCGGGATTTAGCTTTGAAGGCCTATAGATGCACCTTCTAGCAATATCTCTACGAAGTTTAGTCATTCCTTTTAGGGTTAGAGTAGTATTAGTTAGAGAGCATTTGTTTGCTCTAGTTTGCACTATTGCAATTCTTAGGTTAGATTTATTACATTCATCTTCGGGATGGATTCTTGTACTTCATCTATGGACTGCACAATTATATCAGGTTGTATCGCTTCCTTTTTGCTATGAGTAATTAGATCTTTAGTCTAGAGTTTCGATAGAATCAGTTCCTATTTATTTGTATTCATGGCATGACTGTTCCATTATTTTAGTATGAATTTATGGTGTATTTTTCCATATTCACTATGTGAATAGTTTCTTGTTAATTGCAATTTCTTATCGACAATGCTTGTAGCTTTTCAATCAATTATTATGATATTTGGAATGATTCATATGTACTACAATTCTTGTAGTCCTATGCATGAGAACTATAAATTGGTAATCATTGAGCTGAGTGTAATCGTGAATGGGCATGCGGTCCGTGCTTTAATGAGATGGGTTTTGGCCATTAGTTCATATTATACTAATATTTCCAGGGCACTTGGTTTTATAGCTTTCAATCCCTTAGTACTGAATGAATTAGAATTGTCATTGATTGAATATGAATTTATTAGAATTAGTGGTCAAGTCAATGCCCTAGATTGTCCATTCATATTTATTTGATTCCTTATTTATTTGTTGCTCAGTTTAATTCTATCAATCACACTTCACCCTTGCTTAGTAAATGCGGGCTTTTAAATTTTGGTTTTTCTTTTGATATAAATGTTTCTCATGGGATCGACACTTTTATTCTCGCTCTACAATAGAATCTCATAGATTATATCAATTAAAATTTAGTTAACTTAGTTCTCTTTGATAACTCTTCCTCTATTTGGAGTATTCCTACTCAAAGCCAACTAAAATAGGCCAGATGCCTATACCACAATATTTTATTCTCTTTTTACCTTATTTAATCAATAAAATCACCACTATAGTGTCTACCACCAAATCACTAGTTGTCGTCACCACTATTATTCCACCACTAGTACCATAACTGCCATCACCACCAATAAAAATCACCATAACCATTATAACCTTCAATACAAAAAAACACCATTACCATCAAAACAACACAAACCCACATTCAATGCAAAACACCATTGCAATAAAATTAATTGGCATCGAAGGAGGAGAAAATGAGAGTTACAATCATCAATTCAAAACACTATAGTTACTATCATCACAGCACAAAACCCACCACCAATACAAAACACCATTACCATGAAATCAATTGAGGCCAACAGGAGAGAGGATGAAAATAGGGAAGGGGAAGAGACAGAAGATGGGGTGAAGAGTGGTAGAAGAAGTGGGTATGCGAAGATTAGGGAAGAGGAGATGGTGGTGAGAATGGTGTCAGATTTGAGGGGATGGAGAAAAGAATGGAAGGGGAGACACAGGATGGAAGGGTAAATTTGAAAAAATGGTAGATGTAGTATCCAACTCATGTTTTATATTCCCTGTTAATAGGATTATTTCTTTATTTATCGACATTTGGGATTTCTTTGTTGTGTGATTCCTATTTTTTTTAATGTTATTTTTGCTTGTTGCCAAAATAAGGCTCGAGTTTGGATGGAAGGAAGAGAAGAGAAAGGAAGGGTTTTTTTTTAGAGTTTTAAGTGGATGAAAAAAAAGAGAAAGGGAGGGAAATGAAGGGATAAAAATTTAAAACAAAAAACTTGTCCTTCCATAAGTCTAGGAAATGGAACGAAAAGTTACATTACCTTATAATTAATTATGAAATGTCATATTTGTCTTCCAAACATAATACAAAAAGTATCACAAAAAGGGACACTTTAGTTAAATATTAATATTAATGAAATTTTCTTTCTAAAACTCCTAAACAACTTGGAAGAAACTTCTTTTTCCTTCTCTTCTACTTCCCTTCCTTCCTCGTTAAAAACATTCCCTTCTTTTCTCTTCCTTCCCAAACTCCCAAACTCCCAAACTCCCAAACTCAACCTAATTGTTTCGTTGTGTTCATTATTTTGTATTGTGGGTTGGTGTAAGAAGAAGGGGTTACGAGAGGAGATTGGGCATGTGACGAGAAGCTAAGGGAAAGAGGAAAAAATAAAGATGTATTGATATGTTGACTCTTATACACTATTTCTTGTGTTTTCGAGACAGGCTCTATTGCTTTTGGACAACTGCAAACCCAAGTTTTTGTTCTTCAAAGAAAATTGAGTCCGGAAAGTATTATTTTGTCGTAAAGGACAACATCTGTCAAATTGCTTAGGGTCTTTAAAAACGAGACCAAAGTGAGATAAATATAGCAATTTATGTTACAATGCTTCCAAAATTTCGAATTCGGGAGTTCAAAGTTGTATTGGTCTGGAGGGGTAGAAATTGACGTTAGTCTAATTACCTCTACTAATATGAGGCTCATCCTAAACAGTTACATGCCGTACAGTCACCTGACATTCGTCAATTTTAGTAGAGAGGGCGATATGATAAATCCCTAAACAGGTACATGATATATGCATTCATCTAAAATTTATCAAATTTAGTATAGGGCGATTTGAGAATGGTACAGATTCAACCGTCAGGAGTACAATATGTCATAGAACTGAAACTGGGATTGCAAACAAGTCAGGCTAGCCATCTGAGATCCCTCGTCAAAGAGAGGGAGCGAGTGAGAAGTTTATTGCTTTTCATGTCGGTGTCAAATGAGAAAATGGTGTTGATGTATGGCAGTATATTATTGGTACAATACAGCAAACACTACGATCAAATACAAAAAAAAAATTTAGAATTTCCGATAGCCATCATGTCCCTAGATGGAATACACATATTTGCACAACAGGACAAGCATGAGGCTATAAATATTCCTCATACTTTACATTTGTCAATCATGAAACTGGGGCAGCTGAATTCCCCTTAATTAATAAGCTGGGTCTTCCAGAATTTAACAGGTCGTCAGGTGATCCCTCCACGAACCTATGCAATTCCTTTGGTAACGGGATATTGAGTTCTGTGCACACCAAATCAATTACCTTCGCAGTCACAGTCCCCATTGACATCTTATTCAGAGTAACAGCAATAGCAAATCTGTGTTCTATGTTGCAATAACCTGTAGAGCCGCCCATGCCAGAATGCCCAAAGCCAACAAGGTCACCACTCATCGAGTAAGATCTCTTAAAACCAAGCCCGAACTGTCCATCTGAAAAGGCCAGGTTTCCATATTCTCCAACACCCATAAATGCATCATGAATTCGTGGATTTTTAAAGAGTTTGCTAGCATGTTGACCTTCAGCATTACCTTCTTCGGATGTACTAAGATTGCTGCCACCACAATCAATTGGAAGTCTAGTGTACCTGTTACCCCGGGAATTCTGGCTAGAACTATCATGTTCTTTCCCTTGTCGTAACTTTCCTATTCTTTTTGGTCCAGGGAGTTAATAAATCTCTAATATTTGCAGCTTTACTTTTCTTGGGGATATTCTTAGCAGGGAATTTTGGAGTGTGCAGATGGCTTCCAAGTAGAGGCTTGGAAGAAGAATGGGGGGGTGGAACCACCCCATTATCAACAAGTGCCGCATAGTAGCGTGCAAGTGCACGAGCAGAACAGTGTCCATTTGCAGCTGGTACGATGGCACGGCGAGCTTGGAGTGTGTTAAACAGGGCTGGCAGAGTGGTTAGTTGATTCAAAATTTCTTGTGGCTGGAAGCTGGAAGGCAGGTCTGAACGGTTGCCAATTGCAGAGAGCTTGTTTAGATCATCCATGTCTAATGTTAGTGTAGCAAGCCGGGATTCAACTCCTGGAAGAAAGCATCCATATCAAAAAATTGATCAATGCCACGGACAAGAAGAACACCTTATACAGATTTCCCCAGGCCCTCTTCTACACATCTAAATGTGTATAAGGTAAAGAACTACTACGAGAGAAGTGATGGAAATCCGCTCCTAACTAAAAATATAAACTGTGGCACAATTTCAAAAGAATAGACAGTTTGAAGCAAATGAAAGATGATTCCTTTCTTTGGATACAACTAGGCCAGGGGGTTTTCGAGTCTAACATCTCCAGTGTCTAGGTGAATGTCCTTACCAACTCAATTGAAATGGATGGACAAACCATGATTCCTTAATGCCCACCCGACCCCTTGTTCTCGCAACCAAAAACTAAAGGAAAAATGAAGCAAAACAATACAAACAAAACTAGCTATTGCCATGCAAACACCTAATGGAAAAGTGGCTCCACAATTTCATCTTCGTTATTTTGCATGAATTAAAGGGTCCTTGTAACCAACTAAAACAGTAAGCGTTTGCAGGTGAAGTACTAAAATGCTTACCAACCTAACCAAATTGAACCTGAAGCTAGAAATCAGCCTGTAATATTAAGTTATCCTTATTCCAGGCTGATTTCTAGCTTCAGGTGAAAGATCAAGAATCAATGGCACTTAAGTGTACTTTAACAAACAGAAGCACAAGAGAAAGAAAAACTGCTTCGGTTCATAATCTAGCCTATGTTTTTAAAGGAAAACTAAGAGAAACCATTTAAAGGGGGTAACTTTAGTGGAAACCCTAAAGTTCAAATCAATGACTTAACCCGAAAAAAAAGAAGAAAAAAGGATGATCTTATTTATGGCTAACCAGAATAGGAGTACAAAGCAGATAAGATGACTCTTGACGCTTTCTTATCCTAAATAAGTTTCCTAATAAAGATAGAAATTCTTTTCCTCCAAGAAACTAAATCAAATAGGAAGTAAACTTAACACAGACGGGTCTTCGCTTGGAAATCCTGGTTTTCTAGGTGCAGAAGGAGTTATTAGAGATCACAATGGGCATTGGATTTCTGGTTTCAGCAGGCATATTGGTGTTGGCAATAACAATACAGCTGAAGTTTGGGCTTTAAGGGTTGGTTTATCACTAGCCATTTGCATGAATTAAAGGGTCCTTGTCACCAACTAAAACAGTAAGCGTTAGCAGGTGAAGTACTAAAATGCTTCCCAACCTAACCAAATTGAAAATTTGTACGAGATTATGGAATATGGATAACTTAATATTACAGGCTGATTTCTAGCTTAAGGTGAAAGATCAAGAATCAATGGCACTTAATTTAACAAACAGAAACACAAGAGAAAGAAAATCTGCTTCGGTTCATAATCTAGCCTATGTTTTTAAAGGAAAACTAAGAGAAACCACTTAAGGGGGGTAACTTTAGTGGAAAACCTAAAGTTCAAATCAATGACTTAACACGAAAAAAAAAAGAACAAAAGGATGATCTTATTTATGGCTAACCAGAATAGGATTACAAAGCAGATAAGATAACTCTTAACACTTTATTATCCTAAATAAGTTTCCTAATAAAGATAGAAATTCTTTTCCTCCAAGAAACTAAATCAAATAGGAAGTAAACTTAACACAGACGGGTCCTCGCTTGGAAATCCTGGTTTTCTAGGTGCCAGAGGAGCTTATTAGAGATCACAATGGGCATTGGATTTCTGGTTTCAGCAGGCATATTGGTGTTGGCAATAACAATACAGCTGAAGTTTGGGCTTTAAGGGATGGTTTATCACTAGCCATCCAACTGAATTGCACACATCTCATTGTGGAGCTCGACTCCAAATGCATTATTGATTTGGTAACTTCTAGTTCTGATGATCACTTGCTATCCCCTATTATCCTTGACTGCAGAGTGTTGCTCCAACAATTGCAACAGGTGCGAGTGCGACACATCTTCAGGGAGACAAATAGAGTAGCTGATACTTTGGCTAAAGAAGGATGGGCAACAAACTATGTTCTTGAACTATATTCAAATTCCTGATTTTGCCAAGACTGTTGTACTAGATGATCTTAGGGGGGTCGCCTTCCCCAGACTGCTTGTTTATGGACTCTTAAGCTGTTTTTAATGTTAGTATCTTTTATTACCAAAAAAAAAGGAAGTAAAGATATCAGATAAGAAAGTTCCCACAAACATTGCCGCTACAGTTTTGTGAACAGTATTCTTACATCCCATGAACATAACTTGCGAGGAGAATTTTATTTATCCTCCAGCAACACAATTAAAGTACCAGCCAGTCATGAGGACATGCACAAAGAAGTGGACAGTTGATAAAACAAATGCAGTAATCCATGAGTAAACGTGGCAATATCCATGGATGTACATCAGGGTATGGTCCCTATTCTACAGCTAAATAGTCTACGCTGTCCATCATTTTTGACTACCAGCTTCAACCTGAAACCAACTATACCATCAGTTTCAGCTCCACAAGCACCCATACAATTACACAAACACAATGTTCATTCTCCCTTTTTCTGATAAAAGAGAGATGCTGGATAAATTCTGAGATGATAGGATAAGGGTCAGCGAAGAAAATGATAAGAACTACGTTTAGATTAGGATTTTGGAGATGAGCATTAGAAACACAAATAACTCTTATCGAATTAGGATTCTAGTTAGGGATTACACTTCTATCCTAAATTGTCTAGTTTAGCATCAATTGGAAGACAACTTTGAAATTTATTGAAAGAGTAAAAAGTGCATTCGGACAATTCTAAGAAGGCTTGTTTTCAGCCACCAATCATAGAGTATCCAAATTAATTTTTAAAAAATGTATCCTAGTTTATCTAAAACTTAAGCTTCTACATCTTGTGTATTTTAACATATCACACATCTACAAAACCCAAAAATTTCACTTTACTGCATGAGATCCTATATCATCGGGCAAGTATCTAAACGATGAGTAAAGAGTTTATTCGGATGATTGTAAGAAGACTTGTTGTCACCAATTTAGGTAGGAGGAAATTTCTCAAAAATTTAACCTAGTTTCTCTAAAACTTTATCACTTCTACATCTTGTGTATTTTAATGTATCAGACATTTACAAAACCCTAAAATTTGACTTCACCACATGACACCTTATATCATCGGGAAAATATCAAAAAAATAGGGGGCCATATATTTATAGGATTGATTTTATCAGATTAAGTGTCTAAAAATGTGGAAAGAAATCAAGGATATTAGAGTTCCAAAATGGATATAACAGACATAGACAAATTCCCCCCCACCTAAATTTCAGACCTGTAATTTTATCGTTGGTGACTGAAAACAAGCCCCTGTCAGGATCATCAGAAGATAGTGTTAATACTTATTGGAGTAAAAAAAGTTCTTCCACAATAACTATTCTGGGTTTTCGAGCTAAATTAGCTCTCCTTTCAAGGTTCCCCAGGTTTTCCCCGAAAACCAAACCTTTGATCATGGATCAAAGTGATTTTCCTATCCCTCATGCTTCTGCCAGCATCAAAGAGGTACCCACAGTTTAAAGTGATGGGAAGAATTCAATCACTAGCATACTGCTGACAAAGTTGAGTTACATATAAAGCTGTTTGATACCAATTCTTTTACCAATGAACAAACACATCACTATTATGTTACAAATGGAAATATATGTCCTACAACACAAAATCTATCTTAACTTTTTTCTCCCTTCCCCCAACAAAACAAAAAACCTTAATGAAAAAAAAGGAAAAAAACACACAGACAGAGACAGACATTCATAAGATCCCAACTTCAGACAAACATCATTTTCTGACTCTTTTATTTTTATGAGCCATCTATTTGTCTTTCTAAATGTTATAAATGTCAAATGCACATTTCAATTTTTATGACTTTGGCAAACTTGAAAAAGCTATCCTCATTTAACTCCAGCTTTCAAACTTACCCATTCTCTAGTAATGAAAAGACAATACTTTACATGAACTCAAACGTTTATCTCAGCTTAACGAATTGGGCATAAACTCTACTACATTACCTTTATGATAGCTAAAATCTCCCCACTAGATTGGCTGATCCTATCATCAATTTTTACCACGGATGTAACGATGGGTAAACAACTTAATAGACCCCAGAAATTTCTCTGGTTTTCAGAAAGGCATTACGGTTTCCTTTTGGGTGAAATTTGGATATTATCTGCGGGGTATGCTTTGCTAGTTTGCTCATTTTATCTTGATACGCATACCTTACCCATTTAGGATTGAAAGAAGTAGACACGGGCAGGGAATTGAATTCCTAGCTAGGTTGTTCGTCTTAGTGCTCTCTCGGCATGCTTTGCTTACTAGCAAGGTACTCGTATGCCATTTATAATTGTGCATTTTAGTGTTCAAGTTAGATGATCTAGAAATTTTAGTTCGAAGTATACGTACATGTGCCATATAACTAATGGAATTGGAAAATGAAAATTATGATAACAATAAGCATCAAGTTAATTTAACTGAGGCCTAATCCAAAATTTGAGTAAGTCATTTAACCAATTTTCATTTGACTCAATGTCAGCAGCACCTGATACAGTGATCTAGAAATGCTACAATCAAGTCGAAGTATACTTCAGTATTTAATTCTATAATGCATATATAGTCCTCGATTTCTTCTAAAAGCTATTCATTGTCAAAAGTTCATATAACAACTGTGATCAGACATAGTTAGACTTCACAAGCCTATTTATATGGCTATAACATATATCTACTAAATTGTGTATTCGTAGTCATGTTACTCGGAATTATATAAGCAACAGAAAATGAATAAATGCTATTCTGAGCAACTGCATATTGGGAGCCATCAGACTTGCTAGTGAAAGAACATGCAGAAATCAAACAGAAAGAGTTTGAATCATGCCTGGAGGAATTCCAACATAGAGCTCGATACACATCTTAAGAGGATGAATAAGTGATTCTTCTAGAATATCCTGGAATTTCTTTCCCGATGCATGCTGCTCAAACAACATTTGATTAATTACTGGAAAAACATAACACAAAAGGCTTTGTTTGGTTCTTCATCAGAATTGAAATTGAATCAGAATTAAATTTCATTCCATAGATATGTAGCTTAATGTAAGTTGAACGATTTCAATTCTAATTTGGTGAAGAACCAAATGCAGCCAAAGACAAATTTGAAGTCCAACAAGATACTCTATTGAAATATCTTTCAAAGATGTGAAGTGGTCCTAATGTAGACCTTACCATGGCAAAGACAGGGCCAATTCATAAGCCACAGGTGAAAGGCAAGAACTGTGACATCTTTCCTTTACACATGGTGGCAAGTATTTTCTGGGTGTACTAGGTACAAGGTGGAAAAGCTTTCAAAAATAATTACTTCAATTTAAATGAGAAACAAAGATCCAAAAGGAAAATACAAGTAATCTGTAGAACAATCTTTTGAGTTTGGTCAAGGAACAATCCTATGCTTGTGCTGTATTGACTGAAATTTTCAGTGCCTCTTCAAAGGGAGACAAAAATGGATTAATGATGCAAAATTTGCTTTTCTTTGAGTCACCCCACAGTACTAAGACTAGTTCAAAGGAAAAATTAGCATTTAAAATCTATTAAACCATCTTAGCTAAAGTCCTACTGCCAAGCTAGTAAAAAAGTCCGGAGTTCACAGTATGATAAAAGTTGCTCCACTAAACAGTTTCATTATGCTAAAAATAATGTCAATAGCCAGAATACCTCTATAATGCCTCCACAGAGCCAACCAAAGGACATCTAGTGGTACAGCTGCACACTGCCTGGTTCAGTTTCAGGTACTGCAATAGCTATGTGCTTCAAACATTCATCCCAATCAGTCATTAGTAAAGGGTTCTCCTGAATAAGCTTGGCCATAGCATTGTGCAGACCAGATGTGTGGTTAAGCACATGATGAACCTATCAAAAAGAGCAATCAGTTGGAATACACCGGGAACAGAATCATGTGTCGCAGAATTATGAAACAATTAAAACTCAGTTTTCTCATTTGCAAGGCAGATTCTAAGGTTGGGATAGACATTTTGAGGAATGGGTTGATCTTTTTATCAATGAGATATCACGCATAATGAAGCTATAAAGTGCCAAATTATATACCAGTGAAGCCCGTACATATGTTTGGGAGGCCAAAAAATTTAGAGAACCTACGATTGATTATTTATTGTCATGTCTATATGTCTTCCAACCGAAACAGGATTACACCTTTATTGAGACGAGAGCAAATTGGAGAAAGAAAGGTTACACCTTTATTTGATCCTTTCCATTTGATCCAAATTCTGGCCAGATGTTTGCAATGTTTTCCTCAAGCGTCAACTTCCTGGTAGATGAAATACTCCAATTAGTTATTACATTTTCTCTTCATGGATGATTAACTCAGACCAAAACAGATGGTTTTGTAGAAGCAATGACAAAATTTTACCCATAGCTCTATTTGATGTGGAACCAAGAGCAGATATTCCAGACCAGAGAAAGTTTTTAACTATGTGACACAGAAGGATTTAAAAAAGACAACTTGTCCCATAAAAGAGAACTCAAGTTCTAGCTCCCATCTTAGAAAAGAAAGAGATTACCAAATCAGATAACATTTTAAATGATGATGTACAAAGAATAAATAAATGTGGAACTAGTAGATCAGGAGGTGCAATTAGTTACTATCCTGATCTGTTAAAAACGGAATTCTACACTAACATTTCCAAGGATAAAACAAAGTGACAAAGGAGTCGCCAAACAAGGATGTTGAGCTAAAGGTTCGTAAAACAGCTAAATACTGTGAATACTCTTCTTGTCTGCGTGTTTATCAGTAGAATAGGGAGCAAGGACTAATAACCACACAAGGAGAAGGCATTAATAACATCAGCACTTCCACACTGAAATTAATAGAACGACAACAAAAGTGATGAGACTTGGAATTGTTGGTTGAAAAAATTGGCTCTCTCCAAAGGAGTGAAAGACCATACGCTTAGCAGATTATAAATACTAAGTAAGGGTTCTATAGTGCTCAGGAATGTGTAAGCATATGTTCCCTCTAATGAAGCTGACTATAAACCATTTGTTAGTTTTCCAAACAAACCTTCTTATACTGTTTATGAATCAATAGTTACATAATCCTGCGGGTAAATATAAGTAAATACAGTTGATATAGGCAAATCTGCTATATAGAATATCAGAAGCAATATGTAACCCAAATATTCTCTCAGTTGACGAAAGCTGTAGGTTGTATACTGCAGGATCATATCTTCCAAGAATTCCAGCTGCAGTATCAATGATCACTTCTCCATCTTTGTAGGCACATACCTTAGAGAGAGATTCAAGTTAAAAAAAAAAAAGAAAACAAACAAAGAAAAATACAAGTATATGCACAAGGAATCACTGAAGGAAAAAAATAGAACCATTAGCTTTGACACGTAGAAAATTTTCACGATAATCCCTTTTTTTTTTCTGATTGCAGTTTCCATTACTAATATACATTCAAAGGGAACTGGTACAACACCAGCATCATTTCATTAGCAAGAAAAATGCAAAACTGCTTACTAAGCAAATTATAGCCTTATGAACCATAGATAATCAGAAAGGAAAAAAAAATAATCAACAATGGTCATTCACCTGAATTCCAAGTATTTTATTGGCATTTAGCCTAGTTCAGTTAGGAGATTCCTCAGCTTGAATTCAACATCAGAGTGTGCAGGGCTATTGAAGATCCATTTTGTGTTCAATGATGGGCCTTTATTTAAGTTGCTGAAAGTAGCTAACAAACAAATGAGATGATAAACCTCTGGATATGGCCAAACAGAAGCCCAAAAAACCTTACCTCTGTAAAACAGATTCAGCAAACGGTCTCATAATATCAACATATGCTATTCGAGCATTCATAGTTGATGAAAGACCTGCAATCCTTGTCATCAAGACTAAATTAGCAGGGAATTCTCAAAAGAAAAGAAAGAAATAATCAAGGAATATATTGGATACCTCTAAGCAGATTGATGACCCGAGTAAATATCACAATATCGCCTGGGAAAGCATCAACCTGGGTAGTACACCACCATCTTCTTTAACTTGGGAATGACAGTGATATATAGCATGTCAAAAAGAGAAAAAAACAAAAGATATAATAAACGAACATACCGGATTAAAATATTTTCTCACTTCCTTTTGGTTGAGATTCATCTTTTCCTGTAAGAACTTCATATTTCTAGCCCTTTGGTCAGCAAGAGCTTTCACAGTTTCCTACGCCAAAGATGGAAATCTGTCTAACGACAGCGAAGGGTATTGGAAATTCATGGAAAACCCAAAGTGTCCTTACAAGAGCTTCATTTGCTGGTCTTGATGCACGGAAGAACACATTTGCTATCTCCATGGCCTGCTCCGGCATGTCCAAGCGCAACTTAAGTCCCAATTCTGCAAAAGCGGAGAGAAGCGCCATGTGGTCACCCTGCAAGTTATCAGAAAATTGGTTGACGAACCTATAATTGAGGAACTGCACAAGTTACTCAACCTATATCTTTTTTGGTTTATATGATGCACTTGCCATGAACGAATGTAGTTTACATCAAAATTTGCTATCCCTCCCTAGAAATACGAGTACAAGCAACAGTACCAAGTTCCAAGCCAGAACCCTAAGGATGGAGGTGCAACTGTGATCGTAACATCGTCCGACGTGGCATGGGATACTACTGACACAAATGCAACAACTACCCATAGTAAGGAACTTCGAACAATTATATTTGTCCGTCACAATTTTCGAACAAATGTGAATTGATTGGAAATGCACTTCATTGATAATAGTATGTTAGCAAGAAATTGAATTAATTTAAGCACTCCCTCCATCCCAATATTTTCATCACATATTGGGAAGTGTGCTTTTTCCAACAGTGGAAAGTTAGTGATATTTTGACTCTGCTTTACGTGACTACCCTTACCGACAGATATGTAAATAAGAGGCTGTGTCAATTCAATCGGATTTGTGTCAGTGTGAGGTCAAAGAATTTTAGCCAACAATAAATGCAAAGCCAAGAGTGCTTATACGCTCCTACGATTTGTGCAAGTTGTGGAGACTAACACACTCTTTTGAGCGTCCCCATGACTTCAGTAATCAGTTAAAAGCAAATGAAGGGTAGAAATTTATAGTGTGAAAACTTTTAGCAAGACCAGACTTCAACACTTTCAATGGATGGAGGGAGTAATTGATAGTGATTTACAATACTCGTCTTACTATATATAAGTACACTAAAAAGATCTATTATTCCAAGAAAAATTTAAGTGTAATAGCCATGCAAGAGAAATAGTGTAAGAAACTAATAAAAGAACAATTAAATAGAAAGACATTAACCATTCTATTTGAGAACAATTTCAGCCATTTATTCTTGAATGTCTTTGATTTAAATTTTTAGTTGAGCATAAAGAATAATGATGTCTGTCACTAAGAAAGGCACATGAATGTCTAAATGGTTACTCACTTTAATGAAACCAATTTTTTCAACCTAAACAAACTTCCAGGAAAAAATTCGAGGAAATTAAAAAAAAAAATTCTCAGTGCAACTTATATTTGTAATAACGATTATTCTAAGTGCAGTACATTGTCATAAAAATATAAAATCATAAAACAAAAAAAACTAAACCTATTAAAGTTCATTCTTTTTGCCAGCCAGTTTAAGTTACACTGAAGAGCTTTCAAAAGCTCTTTCTTTTAACTCGTTGATTGAAGTTGGAAGTTTGAGGTTTTAATCTCTTTGACATTTTGCAAACACTCTCAGCACTGTCCTCTTTCTGTATCTGCAGCTTTCTCTTTGTTTTCTTGTGTCTCCCTCTGTCTCTCATTCTTGGCCATAGATGTTCTTTCTCTCAGTTTGACATTTGTCTCGTTTAAACTCTGTCCCTTTTTTCCATTTCCGACAAGTCTTATATCTGAAGATTCTCTTTTCCTCAACCTTATTAAAATTCTGTCAGAAAATCTCCTATAGCCCAATAAAAGATGTTTTCTTTGACTAAACTCTCTCCTATGTGGGATCACTCTTGCTTAGTGTACATATTTGGCCCCTGCGGCTCCAAAGTCTTTTTTTCGTTATATATATATATGTATATCCTTTAAGGGTACACAACTACTTAGTGCTATATTAGATAGCATGGGATGATTTAAATTAGGTTGTACTGCAGAAATTGCCCGTCCTCATCAACCCTCATACTATATTTCTTTTCACAAATTTAAGACCATACCGTATATGAACTATCATTTAAACAGTAAAGCTGAAAAGGCTTCAAGTTGAGAGGTCCAAGAGCATTTTACACATTGAATCCTACTAGTTTTTTACTGATTAGCTCATTTGTTATTCATAAATTTGAAACTTGATTTATCATATTGGTTCATGGAACCTCACTTTTCAAATAAAACACTCCCCATAATGCCTTCAAGCTCCATATAGAAGGGAACCTTTTTTTACTTTAGTTTTGTCTTTTTCCAAGTAGATACAAGATGGATCCAACAGTATATGTGCCGAAGCATCATAAATGGTTTGTCTAGGCACGATGTATACCAGAAATGGTTGAAGCTATCTACAGAGTGTAGAATAGAAAGCCAGTAAAAGAATCTATAAAACTGGGTACTGAGATGCTCAGCTTACAAATAAAGAGAGCAAACCCCTGTAAAATAGTAAACATATAGAATCCTTCACTTCCTATAAAACATAGATAAACAACTTGCAACTGATTGATCGATCACAGACCTTAGACCACAAAAAAGAGAGTCAAGAACCTAAAGGAATCAAAAGATACCATACACTAACAGGAAAAAAGATGGCCTCAAAACTGTATTTATACAGAAGTTGACTACACATGATGATGTCTTCCCATCATTAACATTTATCATCTAGGATAAAGCATCATACTAACCTCAACAGATGCCAGAAACATTTTTGCTAAAGCTTGCTTCATAGAACTTGATAAGGATTTTGTGAGCCCAAAATCAAGAAGGATTGGACGATGTGGAGGTTCCTTGCTCACAAGAAAGTTTCCTAGGATAGAGAGATGAGAGCACATTTTTAGATGAGAACTACCAATCTCTTGCATATGCACACCAATGCATAAGTGTATGTATCAAGAGAAAAAGAGATACTTGAAAGTGTGAAGATATTTTACCAGGATGAGGGTCACCATTGAAAAATCCATCAACGTAAATCTGGTGAGCATATGCCCGTGTGATTTCTTCAACGAGCCTTTGTTTGTCAACACCCAAAGCTTGCAGGGATTCAAGGTCATTTAAACGAACACCATCCATGTATTCCAAAATCAGGACCTTTTCTGTTGACTGACATAACAAGCAAGATACAGAAATACATGGGCAAGCATTAATAACTGAAGTAGATATATATTAGAGATACAGGTAGTTCTAGTCTATATAATTTCACATACCGCAGAAAAGTAATTACTGATACAACAATTAGCAAACTAATACACCTATTCTAATATGAAGTCTACGTAATCCAGTCCAACTCCATGGACACTATCAATGCAAGTATATAAATAGATACCGACAAAATGAATTGCAAATCAACACTCGAAAACCTGCACGGCTAAAGCAAAGAAATGTTCACAATCCCATTGACATGCAAATACATTCACCCCCACTCCAACTAAAAGTCAGTTGATTGAGGAACCACATGTTGTTCACAGTGTAATTCGGATTCTGAGTTTGAATCCTGTCAACAAATATGTTAGCTCATGACATCATAATTGTCTATGAACAATGTGAATCCCTTGGATGATGCTTTGTATACACAACTGTGAGACATTTCTGGGAGCATGAATTGCGATACTTATGGAAAAATGAATATCAGACGACCAAATAATAAGGTAACTTGATATATCTTTTCCAAACATGGAAGTAAACTTCTAACATATTTTAGCCAAACATGTTAATTGTAAGTATACACACACAGAACATGCTCTCTCTCTCTCTCTCTCTCTGTGTTTGTGTGTGTTGGTGGATTCAGATGGGGTCTCAAGTTCTCCACTTGGTTGCTACTTTTTCAGGAGTTTCACGACAGTGTTCTACCTATAAGTAATAATTCGTTCTCTATCAATTATTTAATTTTCTACCAAAATAATGAAACCAACTGTAACAAGATGCTTTAACAATGCAATCTGCTTTATAAGAATCTAACTCCTGGTACTGAGGAGCAGATATAACTCCCATTTCAAAGAATGTAAGTGCATGTAATTGCCAACAAGGAAATGTAATAATGTTTCTAGAGAAGTTTTGTGATATCATTTTTTCCATTTCTAGAGCAGTATCTTATTCCAGTTGACTTGAGAAGATTACACTTCTAAACCATATAGAAAACATTCGGCATAGTCAACAAAACACAAACTAACTAGAACTGGAAAGCGTGCAACCTGAATAACTTCTGGAATCAATACGTCCACATGGTTGGCTGGTAAATCATCATCATACTTATTACTGCATCCTAAGTTTCTGGAAACTTTTCTCATATTTTCTGTAAGAAACAAAAAAAGCATCAATGGCATAATACACATTTCAATTGCATGGCTATAACGAACAGTTCTGAAGATGATCTAAAACTCACCAGCCTCATGGTTGAAATCCAGTTCCTTTGGTGCTTCTTTGCACCATTCATCTATCATTGGATTGAAGTCATACTGAGGTTCTGCCCATGCTATCCAGTCAACTATTGACTTTGCATTCTTCAGGTCTGATACTGCCAAATAAGGACAAACCTCATGATTTAGCAAAGTTGCAGATGTAATAATATAGCTACCGCATACTTCTGACACAAAAAACTAAAGAATTACTGACCTCCAATATTATTGCCTTAATGTCATCATGTTGAACTTTGAAGACAACATTCTGTCCGTCAGTAAGAGTTGCACGATGAACTTGTGCTATCTGAGAAAGGAAAATATAAATAGCAGTGAGTGCATCCAATAAGATTAAATAATTGTATAACAACATGGTGCAATCTTGCATATGCATATGAAGATGATTACCGTCCCATCCATTGAGTCTCTATTACATGACATGCGTTAGAATCAGTTTCACATCAGTAAATAACTTGACAAATAAATAAACTAACATATTCCATTTTCTGAAATCAAAATTGAAGGAAATGGATAGAGGAAGGAAGAAATGAGAAGTAAGGAGTGGGGACAATGAGTATTGAACCGTCTTTCTAAACCCTTGACCACTCAGCTAGACCCAAGGAGATTCTCAAAGAACATATTGCACAACAAAGAGATCTCTATTCTTCGTACTCTATAAACAAAATCAGCCAGACGCCAGTATTTTGTCTGTGATACCACAGTATGGGCATTGTGACATCATAACAAGAAGAGTTTACTACATTAACTATTTTTGATAGAAAAATTTCTTCATAAAAGCCACTATAACAGAGATAGCAAAATGCCAATAGTACTGTGAAAGGACAAAAACAACCCATTTATGTTATCCTATTTGAAACTTATTCTGTTTGTTTAGAAACTGTTCCAGGTTTTAGTTGGCCCACCATGTGAATAAACCATATTATCTCAACCTTCAACAACCCATGAACCCATGAAAGCAGTAATCAACAATTAAAGGCATTCACCTGTAATGTAACTTGATACCAAAACAGACCCCAAGAAACACTTAAAGATGCTAATTTCAGTCACAGAACCAGAAGCCCTTCGGTTGTTAGGGAAACCACATCCATTTTAATAGGGAAGTGAAAATTTCACATTTCTCCCGAGGTTAGGCATAATTGCAGTAACCTCCCTTCTGGTTTACATAGTTACACATACCTCCCTTCACTCTCTCAGCCTGTTCCCTTTAGCCCAACTTCTTCTCCTACAATTTCCTCAACCCCAAAGGAAAAATACACAATCTGCATCCTTAACTCACTGTCTAAAACAACCACCACTTGTTGCTAAAAACCTCTCAACTCTCAGCCATTGCTCCTCTATAATTATTTTCCGTCCTCTTTCTTCCCATCTATTTTCCTCCTTGATCAACAACACAGATCCAGTTCATCCTTAACTCAGTCATCTCTACCAGTTAGGTCTTCTCCCTCAATAATATAGATCTAATTTGCCCTCAACCCATTACTCTCCAGTCTCCATCACTGCCTTCATTATTACCAAGAAAGCAAATGCATGGTCTAGGGAACCTTTTCTTACATCAAGATATAATTTTTGGTTACATAAAGAGAAATATCTGGCTAGATTTATTAATGGCAGTTTGTTGTTGAATTTATGATTTTGGTTAAATCTAAATTTGTGAATTATTTTGGCTATTCTTGTCTTATTAATTAGCAGGTCAAAAACATAATATATGGATTCAAGTTTAGCAATAATAAGCATATCAGTGGAATATGTATCGAGGTTAGAGATCAAGAGGTATCCATTAATGAGTGTTTTAAATACCTCGCCTCAATCCAGAGGCATAGATGGCGATCTCTTATACAAGTGGATTGGAAGAAATATAGAAGGATCTCGGGGGTATAATGCGATCGTAAAATCCCTTTAAATTGAATGGTAAATTTATAAAATGGAAATTAGACTAGTGATGCTATACAGGTCTGAATGTTGTGTAGTAAAATATGCACATCAAAATATGAGGGTGGTAGAGTTGTGAATGTTAAGATGGATGGATGTACAGGTATACCAGGATGAACAAGATCCAAAATGAGCATATGATTATGAGGGTCACAGAGATGTGAATGCTAAGATGTGATGTGCAGGTATACTAGGACGAACAAGATCATTAATGAGCATATTTGATAGAAGATTGTTGTCTATCAATGAGTAGATGAGAGAAACATGTCTAAGATGGTTTGGGCATGTGCAAAGGCGTCCTTCAGATGCATATGTTAGAAGCAGTGACATTTGAAAGGTTAATCAAAGAAAAAGGGTAAAGGAAGACCCAAAAAGACAGTGACAGAGTTGTGAAAAAGATATAGTGTCGATGGGAATTGGTGAGAATATCATTCAGGCTAGAGTGCATTTGCGTATAAGGATTCATACAACAGACCACATCTAGTGAGATTTAAGCATTGTTGTTGTTTGAATCGAATAATGAAAAAGGGAATAGGTGACACGCGTGCGGTTAAGGATCTTGGGCACTTATTGATAGCACTGGGACTAAGATAAGAGTTTATTGCTGTGAGGATGATGGATAATATCTTTGGTTATATCATGGGTTTGCCGAGTGAATTAAGGGAGGAAATTGGAGAAACCTGACTCTGCCTCTCTTACAGCCATAGAGAGGTCGGGAAGGACCACGTGTAGCAAAGGCGGTGGGTTTAAGTGAGAGAGAAGAAAATTTTTGGAATTAATGTTTTATTTCAAAAATTGATAGGGATATTTAGGAAATTCATAAATATTTTTTGTCCTTGGCAGCATTGTGGGTTGATTTTGTACTTTGAAAATTTAAAAACATGGGAGGTATGTGTAACTTTTATACCTGAGGCGAGGTTCATGTAGTTATGCCAACCATCAATGAGCGAAACGTGACATTATCCCTTTTAACCATAGAAAGTTGGTTCCAAATCGGCCCTCTAACCGTGTTCAATTATCACATTGGCAGCTTGATGTTTCAATTACTTCAATCTAGCCAAATCTCCAAGTTTAAGATAATGTACCAACCAATGTCAAAAATTTTAAATCCCAAAAGACATTTTTGGCACTAATGCTGCATGTAGCAAGTGTCTTAGGGACTACCTGGGACAAAAGGGCCACAAACCTCCTCACCCTATAAGACAAGGCAGCCAGGCATAACATCCTAGCCCCCGGCCCCATCTCTCCTTGTCCCTCCATCCCATGGCAGATTCCTCCACCCACCTCAATAGCCCCATTTACCAAACCTCTTTTGCCAGGCACCTCACCAGTGCAGTTGCAACATCCCTTTTGCCCAGTTTCAATGAGCGAAACGTGAAATTATCCCTTTCATGTATTTTGATGTTCAATAATTTTCTACATAACTACTTTCCGGCATGTCTAAAGAATTACAATTGCCGTCTTGAATATCCTCATGAACCTCCAACAACATTTCTTGGTTCATAAGTTTTTCAAATCTTTGGGATAACAATTGAAGTTGTTCGTTGACTTCTTCTACTTCTCAAAGATTTTCATAATTGCGTTCAAGCATTCTTTATGGACTCTTTGGAAGATAAGAGCCTTTCTGGATACAAATAAGATGTGTATAAGAGACAGATTTAAGTACGAATCAGTTTTTATGGTAATAAGGTTTTTAAGTTAGGATTTTATTATTCCTATAGGAAATAAGAGTTGAATCCTAAGTAGGATTTGTTTTTGTTCTCTATGTATAAATAATGTAGTTCTCTACAAAGAGAATAGAGATTTCAGTTTAATAAAAAATTCCAGCAGTCATTGTTGTCTTCTTAAGGGTTGTGTAATACAATCTAACCTTGAGTGTGATGCCTAAAAGTGCCTAGGAGTGATTCCTATTGTTTCCTAGCAATTATTCTCTTAATTTCCAGTTTTTTCAGCAGTTTTACTATCATTTTCTGTCCAGAATTTCAAACATTCTTATAAGAATTGCGTTCTCTGACAATTAAAGTTGCTATTTATTGTGTATTTTAAGCCCCTAAAATCTGTTCTACTAGCCCAGTGGCCTAGATCATAGCTTGTGCTGCCTCAATTTGGTATGAGAGCAAGGTCTTCCTATGTTTTTCCTATGATGACAAGGAGAAGTTTGCATGTTGATGTTGAATCCAGGGAGAGAAAGAAAGATCCCGAAGCTGAGGAAGAAGAAGGTACAAATTACTTAGATGATATAACAAGTCTTAACATTGATGACTTGGAAGAACTTCAATTTTTCAGACATTAGTTTGTTGTGGAAAAGAGACTAGAAAGCTTATCATATATGGCAGTCGTTGCATGAATGTTGTTTCTGAATCGACTATAGAACAACTGAAGTTACTTATAAAGCTACATCCAGAACCATATAAGGTTGCATGGATCAATAGCAACTCTATTCCAGTGACAAAGCGCTGCTTGGTTTCATTGAAGCATGGACCTTATACTGATTTTATGGTGTGATGTTGTTCCAATGACAGTTGCACACATTCTTCTTGGCCGACCTTGGTTATATGATCGAGATGTGGAACATAATGGGAAGGCAAATACATATTCCTTCAAGTTCAATGACAAGCACATTATTCTAAAGCCTTTAGGAGTTGAAACTATGAAGAAGTATCTAGAACCCAAATCAGCTAAGTAAGAAGGCTTAGAGTTCTTCAGTTATCATCCAACAAAGCAAGAATCTAGTTATTAATCCTTCAATAGAAGCTGAAAATTTTGAAAATGTGACAGCTGCTTTGATGGATGACAGTACTAAGGTTGCCTGAAAATTCAGAATCACCTAATGATCTATAGGGGTGTTCATGGGTTGGGTTTTTGGGCCAGCGAATTTTCGGGTAGAAATTTTGAAACTCTATCCAACCCAAGTAATATGCAAACCCAACCCAAGTAAACCCAACCTAACCATTATTCAGACAGGTTAATTGGGCTATAGAGGGTCACTTCAGTTGAAATTGGAAAAAACTTGAAAACCCAAAAAAATGCTCCCATGATTCAAACAAAATCCATTAAAACCATTATTCGGACGGGTTAATTGGGCTATAGAGGGTCACTTCGGTTGAAATTGGAAAAAACTTGAAAACCCAAAAAAATGCTCCCTTGATTCAAACAAAATCCATTAAAATTTGAAAATTTCAGCACATAAATAACTATACACATCTAGATGTGTATCCTAGAAGTCGTCTGCTAATAACATCCGTTAGAAATACCCATAACTAACAAATTACAACACACAAGTCCAATACTCAGTAAATATCAATTAGAGAGTGATCGGTGATTATTGGTGTATGCAATTATGGAAGTCAGCCTTCAATAGCCTCTTCTGGTGGGCAGCTTGCTGTGATAGGAGTATGGTGGATGGCATCAAGGTGCTGATGGGTGGAAGTGGAAATTTGCAAAAATGCCCTAGGGATTTGAGGTTGGAAGCTCTGGTGGTTGATGAAATGGGGTTTTGAGAATTCCTACTTATTAGGTTAAAGGGAATATTTTAAGCAGAATTTTATTTGGGTTATCAAGTTATTTCTGGTAACCCCCAATTCAAGTAATCCGAAACCCAATAACCCAACCCATTTTGCCCTAAATTCATTTAGTTTGGGTTGGATTTTTTGTTTGGGTCGGGTTTGAACACCCATTAACAAATGGGTTGCTCTTGAATGTCTTGAAGATGAGCATAATGGTGGGAGCAAAAAAGGATTTCCTAGTGAAAGAAGTCCCACAAACACAATTAGCAGAAGATATTTCAGCCCAAGAGTTCAATTATGTGCATGAAGATGGTATTACAGCACTTAAAATTTTTGATGTATTTTAAGAAGAAAACATCAAACAAGTTTAGGGAAAAAGATGAGATTTCTATTTTATTTACCCCAACAATTGATTCTTTCTTCGGGAAATCTTACAGCCTACCTACTAAGACATCTCAATTTTTTCTCCCACTGCCTAGAGTGAAGATGAAGAAGTCAAGAGTTCATCTTTGGCATAATTACTTTTCTGACTTATGAATGACTTCAGACCTTACAGCTCTTCATTCTCCAAATCTTTTAAAACTCGAGATCTAGTTTTTTCCAACGAAGGGGAGAATGATGCAGTCAATAAGAGACTCGAGAAAGAGTAAAATCAAGGATTTTCAAAATTGCGTTCAAGCATTCTTTATGGACTCTTTGGAAGATAAGAAGCTTTTCTAGTTTCTCGAGTCAAATAAGAGTTTTAATAGAGTTTACTTAAGTACAAATCAGTTTTTGTGGTATTAAGGTTTTTTATGCTTTTTAGTAGTTAGGGGTATTTTAGTAATTTAGCTGTTTTGAAGGAATTTTCTGATTTTAGTATTTTATTAATTTCGTCTTTATGGACTTGGTTTCCATTTGGGTTTAGTAATAGAGTTAAGTTAGGATTATTATTCCTGTAGGGAATAAGAGTTGAATCCAAAGCAGGAGTTGTCTTTGTTCTCCATATATAAATAGTGAAGTTCTCTACAAAGAGAATAGAGATTTCAGTTTAGTAAAAAATTCCAGCAGACATTGTTGTCTTCTTAAGGGTTGTGTGATACAATCTAGCCTTGGGTGTGACGCCTAAAGATGCCTAGGAGTGATTCCTAGTGTTTCCTAACATTTATTCTCTTAATTTCCGGTTTATTTTTTTCCAGCAGTTTTACTATAATTTTCTGTCCAGAATTTCTAACATTCTTATTCCTGTGAGCTCTCTGATAATTAAAGTTGCTATTAACTGTGTATTTTAAGCCCCTAAAATCTGTTCTACTAGCCCGTTGGCCTAGATCATAGCTTGTGCTGCGTCATAATACTCGCATTCACTAAATGTGTTATCAGATCTCGCATTTAGTGAATGCATTCTCAAGAAACTCATTGGTTAATGTTAAATTATTATTTTCTTTGACTGAATACTTTGTATTCAAGGAAATTTTTTAAAATTTAAAAAAAAAATTATTTTTTTTCTAAGATCACATTCTTTGAATGCGAGCTCATTGAGATCGGATTTTCCAAATGCGAGTTCCTCTGTAGCTGCAACAGCATTTAAAATCAGCACTAGAAAAGAACCATTTTCTGAAATGGCACTAGGTCGGAATTTTCTCCAAAGCCTACAGCAATTACATACCAACTATCCTGGTATACTCATCTAAGAAATAAGATTAATGCATTGCAATGCCACAAACAAATCCATCCATTATATGGGGTTTAAGTTAAGAGACTTTACGTACTTCTAACACAATCACTTCATGATCCATACGATTTGGTACCACAATTTTAGTACTTGAACTTGCGCCCTTACAACAGTATGCCAAATTTTGTATTGTCTCAATATTTGTAGTAGGGCTCTATTTTTCGTTTAAAATTCCTTTCACTTATTCAATCTACTAAATGGTTAGGATCTTACTGATGCAGTTGCAAGGGGTACTTCATCAAAGTTCATAAAAAGCTCTTCCATGGATTTCCCCAGCTCGTTTTGTATAGTCTGGCAAACCTGTTGGAAACACATCAGCTAGTGATATTTCCATTTCTTTTAGGTAGTCATAAAACACGTAACAAAGCCTTCAAAAATACTCATCTGAAAACTCACAGCATAAAAGGAAGACAGAAAAGAATGATCAGGAAAACTAATTTTACTGGAAGAATACAGCATATACACTGTTCAAGTTCGCAAGCAAATATTTAAAACTTACTATACAAGCTTTAATACATCGTATTGAAGTTCCAGAGGTCAATGTGTTAAAAGAAATATTATTTCTAGAGAAGCATTACATAAGACAAGACATGATTAGGATACTGGATGTGAGAGAAAAGTTACACAGAACATAACACACACACACATATGAAAGGGATCATATTTATGACCTTCATGAAGATGACCTGTGTGGTACTTAGAGGAGATCTCTTAAACATCTACCCGGGAGGTAGAAGAACCTACTAGATTGTGTATATTGGCATTAAGCTAAAAAAGAGTTTAATACTGGAATTTTGGGTAAATAGCGACTTTAACCGTGTGCATATGTGGACACTGTCATTCATACAATTTGCTTAGAAGCAATCTTGTACTAGATTTCATTCAGCACGAAATGAAAAAGCAACAGAGGGCTATGTAATAGGACAGGTGGCAAAAACTCTCTTTCTTGAAAGGAAGGTTAGATTGTTAGAATCAGTTCCCTAGGTAGGCCCACAAGACAATGTGGCCTTTGCTTCTAACATAGTCCACAAGACCTCAGATCCCGTAGGAGGTAGGATTTCCACTTGGGATGGCTCTCGTATCCCATAACTTGTCAAAATGTACAAGCCATATCTGGTAACTAGTGCCCTGGGATTGCCAGAGACATAATTTGAAGTCAAACAATAGTTGAAAAGGCTATGATTTTTCCATACGTGGGGTTGTTAAAAGCAATCGTGTCACGGTTGCTAGCCCCAGAGAGAGAAGCCTATGAGCTGGAATTGGCCCAGAAAATCACGAGAGTTATCTCATCCAGAAGCAGGAAGTAGAGAGACCTTAATCCATCTCTCTCTCATCTCTCGAGCTTATTTAATCCATCTCTCATTAAGTCATGAACTAACAACCTTAGTGGTAAGCATATCATTAACTCCTCAGAAATGATTCCACTCAATTGACCCTTATGTGTATCCATACCTTAAAATTTCTGCTGTAAACACCAGAAAAGCTGAATCCCAGCTAACCAGCATATTCAAACTATTGTGTGATATTAATATTTTTCTTTTCACAGCCTAAACCTCTACTTTCAAAATTCTTACCTTCTCTCTTTCATGAGAAATTATGGGCACATCCACCAAATAATTCTGGCATGACATACTCCTCTCTATTGCATAAACATTTCAAATAAACCACCATTCCAATTCTTACCCTTGAAAATAGTCACTAACTTTTAATTGGCTATACTTGACTTCGTATATAAGTGGGGCACCAGATATTTTCTTACATCTCCACTTTGCCCATGAAGCTGAGTTTGAAGAGTTAAAGAACACTGTGAACACAAAATCACAAATGCAAGACCCCAATGAATAAGGTATAGAAGTCTAAAATGGACATAACTATGCCACATATGCATAAGTTACACATTCACACATATACTGCCACAACATGCCAAGTTTATACACTAAAACCAAGAGTATTAACGCTTCCAGATGTGTCCGTACACACCAATGGCTTTTGACTGGAACTCTAGTGGATTAGAATTGCCTAATGAAAGAAGTATCTAGCAGAAAACCACTCCTGGCACCAAAAAGACCAGCTGTTATTGAACTTCGACTCATAATGACCAATTCACAGCCAGTGCCAAAAATTTCGAGGGTCAATATATAACCAGAGCTTCCAACTAAGATGGCAAGACAGATGTTAGTACTAAACATGCAGAAACCAAATAAAAAAGAGGAAGATATCTCTATTTTTAAGAACAGAAGGCAATCAGTTACAGCTTTTTGCCCAAAAGGATCAGCTTCAACTTCAATCTCGTCAATTTTGGTTGACAGGATTTCAAACTTCCATAAGTTCACCTATTTGAAATACCCAACAGGATGGGTTTTCATTCAGCACGAGGAAATAAGAACGGAAGTGGTCAAACTATTCTAAAAAAAATCCGACATACCAAAGCGATAAGACGATGTAACGGATGATAATATATTTCAAATTTTCAGGATGCAAAATGTTACTGATGTAAGCTCTCTATCAACATAAAGTGTGTTATTCAAACTAAAAATTTTAACATAGCTAATGTGGATTTGCACGGGAGTTCCAGTTTAGATCATTGGAGATACCAGATATTATCTCATATCTCCACAACGATCCAGAGACTCTGTTTACAAGTAGCAAGTATGAAGAGAAAGCTATTTAGAAAAGACAAATTGCTCAAAACTCAAATTAACAATATAAAGTATAACTTATTGCATAACTCATAAGCATTTGCTTTGACTGCCTTTTCAGAAGGTAACTGTCTTCTGTGGCTTAATGTCTAAGAATAACTTTAACTAAGCAGATTAAACCAGTCCAATCAGAGCACATCAATGTGGCTTTTAGATTTTTTAGGGAAAAAAAAAACTCCAAATTCTAGTCAATGACACAGAAAATATCTCTAACATTCAATGGGAAAAAACTAAAATAAGCTAGTGTTTGAAGGACATGCCAATAAATTACAAACACAAATCGAATATCTAATCCTAAAAATGCTTTGTGAGTTATGTCACTAAGATATGTATCAGATACACCTTATAAGGAAACTAGCATGGTTCAAAACCCTGCATATGCCAAGGTACATAAGCCTATATTCGCTTGCAGCTTATATAGGGCATAATATCAACAAACTAATATATACTTGCCTACTGAACTGATGTTAACTGCACAATAATATGACACCGCTCTTGAATTTTTATCTTTCAGTGAGGATTAACATATTCTTCCTATTAGGATAACAATGCCCTGACATCTCTACAAAAGCTGTATTCCAACATGACATGAAAGCAATCTAATGCATACGTACAGCTTTATACTTTCTTGAACATCATAAAGAAAAAATAATCGGTAAACAGTCCAGATCCAGAAGTAGTAGAAAAAACAGTAGAGAGAGTAAAAGGAAGCTCATATGAACTTAGATAGTACTTTCTTCAAAATCAAGTTTTCTTTTGTATATTCAAATGTTTCAGAAATTCTTGTTCACTTTCCTTAATTAATAAAATAGCAGTCATAACAATTACCTCTTCCAAGGGACGAGGAGGAAGAGAATCCTGTAACTGCTTCAGCAGGGAAATATAGGCCTGGGGAAGCACATCAGCACGGGTAGATAGATACTGTCCAAGTTTTACCCACAAACCCTCCAGCTCTACCATCAAATTAAGAACACGCCTAGCATTACGTTCATGAGCTTTCTGCCAAAGAGCAGCTTTCTTTGAATTTCTTGTCCATTTATCTCTCTGTTGTAAAGCCTTCAAGTGTGCGATTGCAAACAAACATTGAGAAAGACAACTTCAGGTTAATAAACAAGCAGCAATCCAGCGTATGAAAATTCCATCACTAATAATCTACAAGCATCAAGAGAAAAGGCCAAACCTTATAGTCAAAGTAAATTACAAGTGCCAAGGTGAAAACTCGCATGCGTCTCTTGTATATGTTTCCCCACCCCATCTAAAGAACTTATGTATCCAATTTTGCAGAGAAAACCAGGACTGTCAATCTCTACCAAGGAAAAGGAAACAAATAAGTCATCAAATAGATATGATAGTTGCACGTTGAGCCAGAAACATGCTAATACAATGACAAGTGACAAGTTTAATTTTTGAATAAGATCAGAAATATCTAAAATGTGATTATAGTATTTGTTTTACTGAGGAAGATGGAAGGCATGTCTAGCTAACCCAGATAAGTTAACCAAGAAAAGACAATTGTACTAATTTTGGTCCTTACCCAAAGTATGGCACTAATTATCCATTCTTACATTTGTCAACCGCTTGATGGTAAAGTATTAGACGTGATGCAGTCTTACTCTTTGAGAACCTTGTCTCATAACAGACAAGATGTTATAATCACTTCCTCTCATGTTTGTGAAAATCGGTCATCTTTTATGTAATCTTAATGCCATTAGCTTTTTCAATGGGGAACGAGAAAAACTGAAATATGCCTACTCGAACAAGAAGTCGAAGTTTTAGAAGGTGAAAACACCGCCTTCAAAACATAATGGAAAAGGGAGTGCAAAAGCTTCTATACATATTATAGTAGTGCCAACAGCATGGTCGGTACGGGAGGCAGCTAACAGACAAGGTGCAAGACCCAAGGCTGCCAATAATATGTCATTTGAACACCTACAGCATTATGTCCTCAATCTCATGCTCGTCCTTTGTTTGAACTTCGAAGTATCATTGGCATAAATATGCATTCTATTCTCTACTAGCTGGACGAAGGCCTTAGCAGGTTGTGGTTCCAACCTAATATCCTAAAATCATTACACCTCTCTTCAATTTCCACATTTCTCCAAAATAATGTACCCAGTACACACAAAGAAAAGATTTGCACATTCTAACTTAGGCATCAACACACTAGTACCTCACTTCAGTATTAGAAATCAAAAGCAAGACAGTTACAGGCTTCCTGAACCACACCCAAAGAAGCTCTTTTTTCATCATTCAATCAGTAAGTTCTCATTTAAAGGAAAGAAAAAAAGAAAAAGTACATAGTGATACGGACAAAAGCACTGGAAACAAATTAATTAGAGAAATTCATTCACAAAATTGAAATACATTAAACCCTTTTTCAAAAAACAAAAACTCCCACATCTAAATTGGAAAGTAAGAACAAGAAATGGCAGAAATGACATGAGAATTAGAAATCAACAAATAATATTCATCAAAATTGCAGGAAATAAATAGAAAATTTTTTACCAATATTTGGGGATGATTGAGATGAAATGAAGAGGTAACGAGAGACTCGCACAAGGATTTAATTGAAATTGAACGTTGGAGAGTAAACAGCGTGGACTATACGGGACCGCGTTAGAAAGATTCCAAAGAGATGGCCTCGAACCCACCGGCAAGGACGATGTCGTTTCTTTAGTAGTGATAATTCTGATTCTGAGTCAATGGAGAGATCGCTTTCTGTTGACGTTTACCTGCTCCGTTTTTTAATACTATCATGAAATCCAACGATCCACAATTTTAACCGTTTTTCAAATCTACCTCCATTTTCTAATGTTTGTTTATATTTGTTGAGATTTTCCGGAAAGGCGTGTTAATCACGTGCTAGTGACCTACTTTTTCTTGACTTGGACTTCTGGTCTTTCCAAGTTCCAACTAGATCGGCAAGCAATGACATCTATGTATAATATTTGGTCTTTTTCACTAAAAGGGCTTTCACTTAAGATTGTCTTATCTTCAACATATGATAATTAGACATATTATGTCGACTAAATAAATTAAAAGGGAAAGGGAAGAAGGTACTCGAAGAGTGATGAGGAATACCTCAAGTCTTCTTCTTTATTAAAGAAAAGTAATTACAAAAGAGTAGTAGAGATTTACAAGTGGAGGAGAGAAGAGAGACTAAAGAAAAGAAAAACTTAAAACTTGGCTCTTAGCGATCGGCTATACAATTGAGGATATTTATAGACAAGGATGTCAAAAAATTAAATGTACAGTAGGATTTTGAAATCCGCAAGTGAAATTATGTTTCTACGGTGAATTTACTGTTTGTACAAGATTTGTACAAGAATCCGTGAATGCAGTGATTTTACTATTTAAACAAGAATTATGAACAAGAAAATTTCTTTTTGTAAAATTTTCTTTGATGCTTGATGATGCTTTGACATTTCGTCTTGAATATCTTCATTGTTTCTTTTGCTTGAGTGTGTCTAAAACACTTTGAAGAATATCTTCGTCTTTCAAGTGGTTGTGATTCACCAAATTAATGAATTATTAGAGTCCATAGAACGTGATTCATTATCATCATTTTCATTATCATCAATTTGATTAAGATCAATAGAAAGATCTTGTTTAATATGTTCTTTTAATTGATCTTTAACTTGCTCCATATAAGCCGCAATAATTTCATCTTTTGTCATAGTGCCTCGATTGCACTTGTAGTTTCTGGCAATATGCCGAAAGGCTTGGCTCCATTGCTTTGGTAATTGACCGTATCGTATAACTTTGATCAAATATAAGAGACAATTGTTAAGACAGAACCTAATACATCTCATGTTTTTGAAGAAGCAGGGCGATGTCGACGTCAGGGCAGCCGCAGTTCCGGTACACGCAGACGCCGTCGAAGGTGCTGCACCTGCGAAACCTGATCTTGTTCTTGTATATAAGAGACAGACTTATTACACATCTACATGTGTAATAATATGTAGGTGCTCGAATATCCTATCTCAAAACGCTTAGATTGAAATAATTTTTCTGTTTGTGTTTAGAATTCTCATAATAAAAAGTTTTATGAAAACTTTGTATATAATCCCAATAAGTATAAGAAAGTGGTTGTTGTTTTTCAACAAAACATTGTTTTTCGTGAGGTAGAAATCCCCATAACAGTCTGACATATTTCTTGCCTTCAATGATGGAAGATTTATCTTTACTCTGTGTCAACTTAAAAATAAATTAAAACGATAATATGATATTCACTGTACAGAAATCTAGATGTGAATAAGATCAGAATATTATAAATCTTAGTCATGCTTCTTGATCCGCCATTGGCAATCTTTTTCATCAAGAAGAAATATAATTTCTTTTCTCGGTCTCTTATAATAAGACTTAATCGATTGATTCATTTTCAGAATCAAGCATAGGTATTTGGTTCTAGACCATCATCATCTAGACCTGTCTCTTATACACATCTAGATGTGTATAAGAGACATTACCTGATCAATATTGGATGTGGATGAGGATCCATATCCCGATAATCCGATATATCCGAATTATATAATGTTTTTCCACCCCTAGATATGACTGGGTTCTTCCACCTCGTCCCTATAAGGAGATCGAGAACTTCCACGCCTCATGGAACTGAAAAATTCTCAAGATAACCATTGTCTTGATAATTGCCTGATTTAATTATTTTCGGACTAAATAAATTTATACCTTCTTCTAGAGCTGATTATCTAATCATTGAGATTCGTATAAGAGACATGATCATGATTATATACAAGAACAAGATCCGTTATGGACACATCTAGATTTATGCTGAACTTACATATGTTTAATCTTATTTTGTATAATAATTCTAGATCGAAAATAATTTTTACTTCTTATTAAATGTTTTTTATAATTATTATAATTTTGATTATAATAATTTCTAATAGGTATTCTATATTTGTATAATCCATTTTCGGAATATTTTCCAAATATTTTAATTTCAATGTTCTTCCTTTCGAAGAATGAGAAGAACTGGCTTTATCAATCATCCTTTGTGTATTGAAAATAGCTGCAAAACGGAATAAGGTTTTATAATAAGAAATTGAATAAAGAATAAAAGGTTAAAATTCTGAAAATGAAGATAAATTTGAATATTTGAGAGTCAATAAGTGAATTAATATCTATAAGCTAACAGACTGTCTACAAAATAATAGATATAAGATACAGACACATAATAGTTCATAGTAACGACCTTCATGGCGTAAAATTCGATCAATCATAATCATCGAATCAATTCTTGTAATACATTACTATGATGATAAAAGCATAAAGAATATTAATAACTGTCTCTTTCTGAATTTGAGTTTTTATAAGATCTAGGTCTGTTGAAATTTTTCTTTTTTATTTTCATGATTCAATTTGGGGCTATATGACTTTTATACACATTTATATGTGTATAAGAGACAGGGCTTCTAGATTTTCTATCTGAGATTCTCTCTGTAAATTTACGAAATTCTCTCTTTTCTGGTTGTTTTAAAGAAAGGCTGTTGATCTATAAGAAAAAGTTCAAAGTTATACAGACACTCCCTTATTTATCAAAATTATTGAATCAAATGTCTTCTAATACAAATTGACTGTCAAAATTGACCTAATAGTCTTTTTTCAGTTAATTGTTGTCTTTTTAATTGTTGATTTAATTTAATTTCATTACATAAAGTCTATACCTTCTTGAACACAAGTATTGACCAATTTGCCATAAGTATAATAATCATAAGGAATAGAAATATTATCTTTCCTAAGAGCTTTTTTAATTCTTTCAGCAAATAATGCAGGTAAGCCATCAATAAATTTGGCTTTCCAGTAGTTACTATTACTTTCTGGAAGATCAAATACTCTAGATAAAAATGTATCTTTATACCATCGAAAAGACGTAAGTGTTTTACATCTTAATCCATTTAATAAAGTACGAATATTTTCATGATTAGTTGTATAACGTCTGTAAAATGATCTAAAATATTGACCATGAGTGTATAAACTGCATCTTCAAAAACATGAGATGTATTAGGTTCTGTTTTAACAGTATTCAAAATATCATCACGATTTTGTTGAGTGAAATAATTATCCCACCAACCTTTAAGTTGACCAGTAAAACCGGCTATTATCATTGAAGCAACACGTTTGTCACTATTATTATTTGCTTTTGCTACTGTAGAATACATAATGCATACGATGAATTAAATTACTAATTTGTCTTTCAGTATAACCATCTAAATTCCATTCATAAATTTCTTTTCCTGAATAACTATTATTAATAATATGCTGTTGTTCTTCATATAAAATATCCTGAGGAGTAGGTCTAGGATAATAATAATGATACATGGTTGGTTTATCACCAAACTTATAAGAATTATGAAGTTTATTAATTTCATCAGAAATTACTTTTCCTTTATTTGGATTTGTTTGTAAATTATTTTCAGAATCAAGAGTATTGATTTTTAACGAAGAAAATTTTTTATCGAGAAGTTTTTCAAGATCAGAAATTGGTTTAAAATTAAAATCATTAATTATAGGTGGAGGTTGCAAAGAAGCTTTTGCAATTTCTTGAAAATCATTATTATGATTATTAGTCGAAATAGAATTTGAAATCTTTTGTATTAAAGAAAATAATTTATCCATTTTATTATGAAGGGAACTAATTTGTTCACTTAAAACTTTTATAAAAATATTAAGTATAATTATTTTGTTGATACATATTATTAATATGTTGCAAAGTAATAGGTAGAGTATTATTGTCTACTAATTTTTGAAAAGCATTAAATGAAAGCGAAGTATTATTTAGTAAAGTAAATAATTTTTGTGGAGGATATAACTCACTAAAATTGTTTACCATCTCTTATACATTCTAGATGTTCGTTCAAGAACATTAGTAGACAGTAATACTCTAGGTAGTTATGAACCACGGATACAAAAGGAGATGTATATCTGAGATGTAAAGCAGTAATTCATAAAATTCTTTTGAAATATTATCAAGGTCTTCAGAAGAATATACTTCAAATAACCATTGTCTAAAATTATTCCAATTTGAAGATAAAAATTCTTGTTTTATTATTTGTCTAGCATTTGAACCGGGACTAAAATCTATAACAGTAGTCATAAATTAAAATCTAATTCGGATTCAGTAGGAATTTCCTTATCTAATTCATTATCATGAATTGGTTTAACTATATTATTATTTATATTATATATCATTCGTAAATGATTTACATGTGATGTAGATGGAGTATTACTATCTATTGTATGTAATGATGCAGGTTTTGAACGTGCGGGAATATAATCTGATGTGTATAAGAGACATCTGTGTAAATTGATTAATATTTCTAATGAGGAAACTAGATGATGATTGGTCTAGACATCTACTATGTGTATAGATTATAACTTATTATATGTATCAAAACGAAGAAATTCAATTTGTCCATTCGGAGTTGATATAATCTGAGGATCATGTGTAATATTCAAAGCATTAGATGTAGAAGAAATGTCTTCATTTATTATCCAATGATCAGGAAATTGAATTTCATTCCATTTAATTGGTTGTCTAGTTATAATCTGAGATTTATTAAAATTAGTCTCAATTAAAATTGTTTCATCATTAGAAATATTAATCAATTTACACTTTGGATTCAAAGTCGAAAGTAGTTTAAAACAAACTCTATAACATAAACATATAAGTTCGATCCTGTACATAATTGTAACCATGAATTTTAACATTTAATGTTAAAGCATCAAGTATATTAACATCAGATAAAGATAATTGTAAATTAGNATAAAATTCAAATTCCTGGACCATTGGCCAAAAATGAAGACATTTCTACCTTAATGGGTTTTTATACCTGTCTCTTATACACATCTATTGGATGTGTATAAGAGAGATTCAGTAAACCTTTAAAGTTAAAGGTTTAAAAGCAATTTGTACTAAACCAATATGCATAAAATTAAATTTACTAAAGACTGGTACTGTCTCTTATACACATCTAGATGTGTATAAGAGACAGGTTTCATATGATAAAAATAATTTAAAGGAATTGATTTTTCAGTTGTTGCTACAACATATTTAGATATAATATTATCAAATAAACCATATTTATAAATAACAGATGGTGAAATTTTAGGAATTGTCCACTTATTAAGTAAATTCATATCTTGAGGAATATCATATTCTTCTTTTAATTTATTTTTATCATATGAAACAGATGATAAAGAACCTAGCCTTAATACGAAGCCCAAGACCGTATTGGAATCCCGTATTGGCTTATCACCGTATTGGAAAAAGAAAAGGCTTGAATTTCGTAAAAAACTAAGTCCAGAATTTAGATCAAAGGCGGTTAGCCCAAGACCGGCCGCCACACTTAACCTCAAACATTTAAACTAGAGTCAAATTCTTTCTTTATAAAATCATTTTTAATAATCATAATCTCCGGTTTTTGGATATTTTACCTTTAAAATTTTCTGTCTATAAAAACTATTTAATTTATTTTGCTATGTTGCCGATTCTTCCCCTACAGTAATTTCTCAACGGCTAAGCGGGTACTTTTCAAGGCCAACAAAATAAATTAAATAACTTTATGACTGAAAATTTTTAAGAACCGAACCAAGATAAATGGTTATTAAAAAGTTTTGAAAGAAAGAAATTCAAAATAGTTTAAACATAGTTCAAACACTTAAGATAAGATAACCATCAACATATGATAATTAGCCTGACATATCCTATGTACATACTAAATACTTAAAAGGAAAGGGAAGAAGGTACCTCGAAGAGGTCAATGAGGAATACCTCTGGTCTTCTAATAGTTATTCAGGAAAAGAAATTTATGAATGAGTAGTAGAGATTTACAGTGGAGGGAGAGAAGAGTAGACTAAAGAAAAGAAAAACTTAAAACTTGGCTCTTATCCTCGGCTATACAATTGAGGATATTTATAGACAGCCGGATGTCAAAAAAATTTAAATGTACAGTAGGATTTTTGAAATCCGCACAGTGAAATTACTGTTTCTACAGTGAATTTACTGTTTGTACAGTATTTGTACAGTAAATCCGTGAATGCACAGTGATTTTACTATTTAAACAGTAACTATGAACAGTAAAATTTCTGTTTTTTGTAAACACTCAATAATTATTAGAGTCCATAGAACGTGATTCATTATCATCATTTTCATTATCATCAATTTGATTAAGATCAATAGAAAGATCTTGTTTAATATGTTCTTTTAATTGATCTTTAACTTGCTCCATATAAGCCGCAATAATTTCATCTTTTGTCATAGTGCCTGATTGCACTTGTAGTTTCTGGCAATATGCCGAAGGGCTTGGCTCCATTGCTTTGGTAATTGCGGTATCGTATAACTTTGAATTGTTTCTTTTATTTGATCCAATAATTCTTGACCAAATAATTGTTTGGTTTCGGTCTATTTTCATGAGTTTATCCTGAATTTGGTATAATAGGTTCGATATAAACAAGGGAAATGATCGGAGGTATAACCAAATTCGGGTTCCCATTTATAAATCTAAGGGATTGAAAATTCAATAAAGAAATAAATGGTAGCTATTTCTGTGGGACGGTAGCAAAAAAACCGCCTTTGATCCTATTACTTTGACTTATATTAATACGATTTGCACAGCCAATTTACTCCAATACGGTGATCGTAAAATTTTTGAGTTCAATCCAGTTTGGCCAAGGGTCTTATTTTTTTTATATGTTTGGCATAAAAAATGAACTAAAAATGATGTTAATAAATATTTTGTGCTTGTGTTTATAAGGCTCATATGTTTAATTTTTATGACAACTTTGTATATAATCCAGTTAAGTATAAGAAAGTGGTTGTTGTTTTTCAACAAAACATTGTTTTCGGTGAGGTAGAAATCCCCATTCATCGATATATGATTTTCTTAAAAATAATTTTTGATTTAATTATAAATAATAGTAGTAGCCATAGGAGGCTGAAAATGCTGAATTTAAAAGGTTTACCTGAATCTTTTATATCTGCTTTAGATGTGTATAAGAGACAGATATGGATCGCTCTGGAAACATAACTTTATCACCAAATACCTTTGAAGAATTTTCCAAGGTTGATCCTGCCATTGGCAATCTTTTTCATCAAGAAGAAATATAATTTCTTTTTCGGTCTCTTATAATAAGACTTAGAATCGATTCGATTCATTTTCAAGAATCAAGCATAGGTATTACCTTTATCGTTGTAGCAAGTATTACACACACACAGACCTGTCTCTTATACACATCTAGATGTGTATAAGAGACAGGGATATGGATCCTCATCCACATCCAATCCCGATAATCCGATATATCCGAATTATATAATGTTTTTCCACCCCTAGATATGATGGGTTCTTCCACCTCGTCCCTATAAGGAGACCGAGAACTTCCACGTCTCATGGAACTGAAAAATTCTCGAAGAGTTTATTAAATTGACAATTCATATAATTTTCTTATTTTCAATGATATATATTTTTACAAATCTATTTCTGATTGCTCTATATGTAATTCGTGTTGAAATAAAGCATGTGTCCATAACGGATCTTGTTCTTGTATATAATCATGAGTTATTATTCTTCTTTTTATTATTTCTAATCTATTTTTTGCTATAATAATTCTAGATCGAAAATAATTAATTTACTTCTTATTAAATCTTTTTTATAATTATTATAATTTTGATTATAATAATTTCTAATAGGGTATTCTATATTTGTATAATCCATTTTCGGAATATTTTCCAAATATTTTAATTTCAATGCTCTTCCTTCTCATTCTTCGAATCGGCTTTATCAATCATCCTTTGTCTTGAAAATATTTTCTCGCAAAACGGAATAAGGTTTTGTAATAAGAAATTTAATATAGAATTATAATTAATTTTGACGGCTAATGAAGATAAATTTGAATATTTTAATTCAATAAGAGAATTGTCTCTTATACACATCTAGATGTGTTATAAACTGAGAAGAAATGTCTTTAAAATTATTATTATCAAAAGGTCATAATAATATTATCACTTGAAATCATATTTATTTGAAAATCTTGAAAAGGAGAAAACCTGTTAGAATAACTTTATTTTTATCATCATATAATGTATTACAAGAATTACAACAATTCTTTTGAATATTATCAGAATCTGTAGAATCATGCATATTAATTCGATCAGAATCATAATCATCAGAATCAATACTAGTATTATCATTACTAGAACTATTATTATCGTATTTATATCTATTATTTTGTAAATTTCATTTTTAATTTCGTCATCTAAATCTAATTGTTTAATTTTTTCTTTTTTATTTTCATGACAATTTGGGGCTATATGACCTTTTTTGCCACATTTATAACATATAATTGGTTTTTTTCTAGATTTTCTAGGTTGAGATTCTCTCTGTTTTTTACGAAATTCTCTCTTTTCTTTTTGTTTTTCTGTTGATCTAACAGGTTTTAACCTTTTATCTTTACGCCATGAAGGTCGTTGATATGATCTTTTCTGTGTAGAAGATATGTCTTCTAAACCAAATTGACTGCAAAATTGACCTAATTGTCTTTTTTTGTTCAATTTTTAAAAAGTAATTATGATTTAACTTTTTAATCATAAGGAATAGAAATATTATCTTTCCTAAGATGACATTAATTCTTTCAGCAAATAATGCAGGTAAGCCATCAATCGAATTTTGCTATCTCAAGAGTTACTATTACTAAAGATCAATTAAAAGAACATATAAAAATGTATCTTTATACCATCGAAAAGACGTAAGTGTTTTACATCTTAATCCATTTAATAAAGTACGAATATTTTCATGATTAGTTGTATAACGTCTGTATCACAAACACTTGAAAGACCTGAAGATGAGTGTATAAACTGCATCTTCAAAAACATGAGATGTATTAGGTTCTGTTTTAACAGTATTCAAAATATCATCACGATTTTGTTGAGTGAAATAATTATCAAACCAACCTTTAAGTTGACCAGTAAAACCGGCTATTATCATTGAAGCAACACGTTTGTCACTATTATTATTTGCTTTTGCTACTGTAGAATACATAAGCATACGATGAATTAAATTACTAATTTGTCTTTCAGTATAACCATCTAATCAGACAGCGGGGATTAAAATAATACATGGTTGGTTTAACCAAACTTATAAGAATTATGCTTTTTGGTGAATCAAGATTTAACCATGTATCATTATTACTGTCTCTTATACACATCTAAATGTGTATTCAGATCAAGAGTATTGATTTTTAACGAAGAAAATTTGTATAAGAGAAGTTTTTCAAGATCAGAAATTGGTTTAAAATTAAAATCATTAATTATAGGTATTTAAACAAAGAAGCTTTTGCAATTTCTTGAAAATCATTATTATGAATATTTGTCTAAATAGAAATTTGCTGTCTTTTGCATTCCAGAAAATAATTTATCCATTTTATAAATGAAGTGAACTAATTTGTTCACTTAAAACTTTTATAAAAATATTAGTATAATTATTTTGCTGATACATATTATTAATATTATGCAAAGTAATAGGTAACTCGAGTATTATTGTCTACTAATTTTTGAAAAGCATTAAATGACAGCGAAGTATTATTTAGTAAAGTAAATAATTTTTGTGGAGGATATAACTCACTAGTTTGTTTACCATCAGAAAATTGATATGTTCGTTCAAGAACATTAATATAATTATTTAAATAAGTAGTTATGAACCACGGAACAAAAGGAATTATTTTGTTATGTAAAGCAGTAAATTCATAAAATTCTTTTGAAATATTATCAAGGTCTTCAGAAGAATATACTTCAAATAACCATTGTCTAAAATTATTCCAATTTGAAGATAAAAATTCTTGTTTTATTATTTGTCTAGCATTTGAACCGGGACTAAAATCTATAACAGTAGTCATAAATTAAAATCTAATTCGGATTCAGTAGGAATTTCCTTATCTAATTCATTATCATGAATTGGTTTAACTTACCATTTTCACTAAAGGCCGGAACCTAGCCTTAACACGAAGCCCAAGACCGTATTGGAATCCCGTATTGATTAGTATATGCTTATCACCGTATTGGAATCCCGTATTGGCTTGCAAATCGTATTAAAACTAAGTCCAGAATTTAGATCAAAGGCGGTTAGCCCAAGACCGGCCGCCACACTTAACCTCAAACATTTAAACTAGAGTCAAATTCTTTCTTTAGAAAATTATTTTTAATAATCATAATCTCCGGTTTTAGATTTTAGTCCCGGTTCATATGCTGTGAATAATAAAACAAGAATTTTTATCTTCAAATTGGAATAATTTTAGGAATGGTTATTTGAAGTATAAGAGGTTGGAGAGGAAATACCTCGGTGGTCTTCTTCTTTGATTAAATAAAAGTAATTACAAAAGAGAAGTAGAGATTTACAATGAGAGGAGAGAAAGAGTGGACTAAAGAAAAGAAAAACTAAAACTTGGCTCTTGGCTCTTATCCTCGGCTATACAATTGAGGATATTTATAGACAGCCGGACGTCAAAAAAATTAAATGTACAGTAGGATTTTTGAAATCCGCACAGTGAAATTACTGTTTCTACAGTGAATTTACTGTTTGTACAGTATTTGTACAGTAAATCCGTGAATGCTACAGTGATTTTATTTTTTTAAATTCAAACAAGTTTTCAAAGCGGATCTCAAGCATCCTAGAAAACATTTCTTTGATGCTTGACAGATGCTTTAAGACATTTCTAGTCTTATAATATCAGTTGTTTCTTTTGCTTGAGTGATAATAAAACACTTTGAAGAATATCATCTTTTCAAGTGGTTGTGATTCATCAAGCTAATGAATTATTGGATAGAGTCCATAGAACGTGATTCATTATCATCATTTTCATTATCATCAATTTGATTAAGATCAATAGAAAGATCTTGTTTAATATGTTCTTTTAATTGATCTTTAACTTGCTCCATATAAGCCGCAATAATTTCATCTTTTGTCATAGTGCCTGATTGCACTTGTAGTTTCCTGGCAATATGCCTGAAAGGGCTTGGCTCCATTGCTTTGGTAATTGCACTGGTATCTGTATAACTTTGAATTGTTTCTTTTATTTGATCCAATAATTCTTGACCAAATAATTGTTTGGTTTCTGGGTCTATTTTCATGAGTTTATCCCAGAATTTGGTATAATAGGTTCGATATAAACAAGGGAAATGATCGGAGGTATAACCAAATTCGGGTTCCCATTTATAAATCCAAGGGATTGAAAATTCAATAAAGAAATAAATGGTAGCTATTTCTGTGGGTAGAGGAATATTTTCCAATTATAAAAAATTGACATGGTATAAATGAAGAAATGGCTCAGGTAAAATTTTTACTGAGGGTCCATGGGTAGTCCACCAATGGATAAACCAATTGGGGATATTTTGAGATAGGATATTCGAGCACAGTTTAATAAACCAAGTGTGCTTGTGTTTAGAATTCTCATAATAAAAGTTTTATGAAAACTTTGTATATAATCCCAATAAGTATAAGAAAGTGGTTGTTGTTTTTCAACAAAACATTGTTTTTCGGTGAGGTAGAAATCCCCATTCATCGAAGATATAATTTTCTTAAAAATAATTTTTGAGAAATTATAAATAATAGTAGTAGCCATAGGAGGTGAAAATGCTGAATTTCAATTTGTTTCACTATTAGTAAGAATTTTTCATAATATGTGCGAGTCTTATATGATTCGCTGGAAACCCAGAAACCAAACACTTATTCGGTCAAGAATTATTGGATCAAATAAAAGAAACAATTCAAAGTTATACCTGTCTCTTATACACATCTAGATGTGTATAAACTATAAAATATTTCAAAATCAAAAGGAGTTAATTGAGCTTGCCATCTAGCAAACATTTGTTTAGAAATATCATTTTTAAAATCTTTATTAAACATAAATTTTATTGAATGAGAATCAGTAATTATTATAAACTTTTGATTATATAAATCATTTTGAAATTTTAGAACACATTTAACGTATATTGCTAACATTTCATGAGCAATAGTAGCATATTACTTCTGACTATTAGTCCATTTAAAAACATTATTTAATTAAATAAATTTGTTTATTATCTGGATTAATTTGTTTTAAAATGCCACCAAAGCCTATATTAGAAGCATCAGTTTCTATTATTTTTGTCCATTTAGGAATAGCTAATGTTAAACATGGTAAAATTTTTACCTTTGATTTAATATTTTTAACTAAATTAGTTAATTTATTATTCCAAGGAATTCCATTTTTCTTAAGTCTATCATATAATGGGGCTAAATCTTTAGAAAGATTTTTATAATAAGGAGAAATATAATTTAAACTGCCTAAAAAACGTTGAAGTTGTTTTTTATCTATAATTTCATAAGGGCCTTTGATCTAAATTCTTCAAAACCTGCATCATTACATACAATTAATGATAATAATTCCACTCTAGTTTCAATGCTAGATCTTATACACATATAATGTGAATAAATAGTTAAACATTCATGATCTGTTTGGAATTCAGAAGGAGCATTTTTTAATCCAAATGGCATAACATTCCATTCGACGTGTTTTAAGGCAACATTAAATTATATACGATCCTTATTATAAAAATCTTTCTAAAGATTTAGCCCCATTATATGATAGATGTGTATAAGAGACAGGCTTTACGAGATGCTCGTAATCTTGATTGGAAAAAATCCTTAATGGGATCTAGATGTGTATAAGAGACAGGTAGATTGTTATCTTATCTTCATAATGAAGAAAAGCGACATGCTTTTTCTATCCCAAAAGCACTAGGATGATCAGCACAAATAGATTGTGAAAATTGTTCAGAAATAGATTTAATCTTTTCTTGAACTTTTGGCTGTTGTAAAATGTCAGAAATAGAAATACTATAAATTTCTGAATTTAATGAAGATAAATGTGAATATTTTAATTCAATAAGAGAATTAATATCTCGAGTAATAGGATCAGTTATAAACTGAAAGTTAATTTCTTGGTTTTTATAAGTCCAATTAAAACAATTTTTTTGCTGTCTCTTATACACATCTAGAGTGTGTATAAGAGACAGTTCCTAATATAATAGGAGGATTCATCAAATTTTTAACAAGTAAAAATGTCGAGGAATGCAAATATTATCTTGACAAATATAAGCAGATGGAATTTTATAATCTATTTCTAGTTTATCACCAGAAGACAGAACGTAAAGTATGAGCTGTTTTTGTATAATATTTAGTAGGTATTAAACCTTCTTGAATACAACAAAGATCAGCACCACTATCAATCATGGCAACTGATTCAGCTAAAAAATCATTATCAATTAAAAATTTAATGTTTATATACCATCTTTGAGATGTAATAATTTGATATATTTATTAAAAATTATCAAATTTATTTGTTTCATCAGAATAAATATCATTAGAAGAAATTTGAATAGGCTGAATAATTTCTTTGCCTTTATGAACCGATTTTTCAACTAAAGAAAGTCGATTATCTATAAAAACATGATTTTGTTTTATTAAACAAATTTCATTTTTCAAATTTTTAATTTCTTCATGCAAATTTGCTAAAGTAATTCCATTTTCGTTTAATTTGTTTAATTTACTAATTCTATTTTTAACTTCTAACATTGTATATGGCTCATTATTAATTTCAGCCAATTTTAATTTAGGAATTGAAGATGATGAAGTAGATAATGAAACTGATGTAGAGGATGTAGATGCCCAATTTAAAATTTTTGATCTAATATCATTGTCTTCAATTTGTTTAAGTAAATCAATAATATTATCATTTGAAATCATATTTATTTGAAAATCTTTTGAAATATTATCAAGGTCTTCAGAAGAATATACTTCAAATAACCATTGTCTAAAATTATTCCAATTTGGAGATAAAAATTCTTGTTTTATTATTTTTCTAGCATATGAACCTGGACTAAAATCTATAACTAGAGTGTACACATCTACATCAAATAAGAGACAGCATCAAAAAAAAATTTCCTTATCTAATTCATTATCATGAATTGGTTTAACTATATTATTATTTATATGTAAATGATCTACGTGTGATGTAGATAATATTATCATTAATTACATGTAAATGGAAATACTTTAGCAAATTTGCATGAAGATAATTATCAAATAATGAAATCTGAGATTTTGAATCTGTCGTCCTATAAGGATGTCTAGATGATGATAGTCTAGAACCAATACTATGTCTAGATGGAACATTTGATGTATCAAAACGAAGAACAATTTGTCAAATAACCATTGTCTAAAATCGAGGATCATCTTTGTGTAATATTCAAAGCATTAGATGTAGAAGAAATGTCTTCATTTATTATCCAATGATCAGGAAATTGAATTTCATTCCATTTAATTGGTTGTCTAGTTATAATCTGAGATTTATTAAAATTAGTCTCAATTAAAATTGTTTCATCATTAGAAATATTAATCAATTTACACTTTGGATTCAAAGTCGAAAGTAGTTTAAAACAAATTCTATAACATAAAAATATACTGTTAAGACAGAACCTAATACATCTCATGTTTTTGAAGATGCAGTTTATACACTCATGGTCAATATTTTAGATCATTTTACAGGGCGTTATACAACGAATCATGAAAATATTCAGTAAACCTTTTAAAGTTAAAGGTTTAAAAGCAATTTGTACTAAACCAATATGCATAAAATTAAATTTACCAGCAATTCTATAAGAATCAATATCATTTGAATCTAATAATTGTATTACATGTTCATCAGAATTTAAAGGAATTGATTTTTCAGTTGTTTTTACAACATATTTAGATATAATATTATCAAATAAACCATATTTATAAATAACAGATTGAAATTTTAGGAATTGTCCACTTATTAAGTAGATTCATATCTTGAGGAATATCATATTCTTCTTTTAATTTATTTTTATCATATGAGACAGATATGTGTAAATTTTCTTCCATTATTAAGGAAAGAAATATGTCGATTGATATCAAATCTTAGCCGTTGAGAAAGGCGTTTAGGGGAAGAATCGGCATCATAGCAAAATAAATTAAATAGTTTTTATAGACAGAAAATTTTAAAGGTAAAATATCCAAAAACCGGAGATTATGATTATTAAAAATAATTGGGTTCTAAAGAAAGAATTTGATTCTAAATTTTTATGTTTGAGGTTATGTCTTAAAAATTCTTGGGCTAACCGCCTTTGATCTAAATTCTGGACTTAGTTTTAATACGATTTGCAAGCCAATACGGGATTCCAATACGGTGATAAGCCAATACGGGATTCCAATACGGTCTTGGGCTTCGTGTTAAGGCTAGGTTCCGGCTTTTAGTGAAAATGGTATCAGAGCTCAGAGACTTAAGATTTGATAACAATCGACATATTTCTTTCCTTAATAATGGAAGAAAATTTATCTTTATCATCTGTCTCATATGATAAAAATAAATTAAAAGAAGAATATGATATTCCTCAAGATATGAATCTACTTAATAAGTGGACAATTCCTAAAATTTCACCATCTGTTATTTATAAATATGGTTTATTTGATAATATTATATCTAAATATGTTGTTAAAACAACTGAAAAATCATTTCCTTTAAATTCCGATGAACATGTTATACAATTATTAGACTCAAAATGATATTGATTCTTATAGAACTGCTGTTGCAAATATTTTTGCAATTGTTCGTACAATGGATGATCTTTTGGGATATAATGCTTCAAATATTACACAGCATGATCCTCAGATTATATCAACTCCGAATGGACAAATTGTTCTTCGTTTTGATACATCAAATGTTCCATCTAGACATAGTATTGGTTCTAGACTATCATCATCTAGACATCCTTATAGGACTGTCTCTTATACACATCTAGATGTGTATAAGAGACAGAATTATAACAATTCCTGCACGTTCAAAACCCGCATCATTACATACATTAATGATAATATTCCATCTACATCACACGTAGATCATTTACATATAAATAATAATATAGTTAAACCAATTCATGATAATGAATTAGATCTTTTTCATTCCTAAATCCGAATTAGATTTTAATTTATGACTCGTTATAGATTTTAGTCCAGTTCATATGCTAGAAAAATAATAAAACAAGAATTTTTATCTCCAAATTGGAATAATTTTAGACAATGGTTATTTGAAGTATATTCTTCTGAAGACCTTGATAATATTTCAAAAGATTTTCAAATAAATATGATTTCGGCAAATGATAATATTATTGATTTACTTAAACAAATTGAAGACAATGATATTAGATCAAAAATTTTAAATTGGGCATCTACATCCTCTACATCATCATTATCTACTTCATCATCTTCAATTCCTAAATTAAAATTGGCTGAAATTAATAATGAGCCATATACAATGTTAGAAGTTAAAAATAGAATTAGTAAATTAAACAAATTAAACGAAAATGGAATTACTTTAGCAAATTTGCATGAAGTAATTAAAAATTTCGATAGTGGTGCTGATCTTTGTTGTATTCAAGAAGGTTTAATACCTACTAAATATTATACAAAAACAGCTCATACTTTACGTTCTGCTTCTGGTGATAAACTAGAAATAGATTATAAAATTCCATCTCGCTTATATTTGTCAAGATAATATCTAAATATGTTGTAAAAACAACTGAAAAATCAATTCCTTTAAATTCTGATGAACATGTAATACAATTATTAGATTCAAATGATATTGATTCTTATAGAATTGCTGGTAAATTTAATTTTACTGGAACTTATAAAAACCAAGAAATTAACTTTCAGTTTATAACTGATCATATTACTCGAGATATTAATTCTCTTATTGAATTAAAATATTCACATTTATCTTCATTAACTTAGAAATTAATTATAATTCTATATTAAATTTCTTATTACAAAACCTTATTCCGTTTTGTAAAATATTTTCAAGACAAAGGATGATTGATAAAGCCGATTCTTCTCATTCTTGAAAGGAAGAGCATTGAAATTAAATTGAGGATATAGAATACCTATTAGAAATTATTATAATCAAAATTATAATAATTATAAAAAAGATTTAATAAGAAGTAAAAATTATTTTCGATCTAGAATTATTATAGCAAAAAATAGATTAGAAATAATAAAAAGAAGAATAATAACTCATGATTATATACAAGAACAAGATCCGTTATGGACACATGCTTTATTTCAACACGAATTACATATAGAGCAATCAGAAATAGATTTCTGTAAAAATATATATCATTCGAAAATAAGAAAATTATATGAATTGTCAATTTAATAAACTCTTCGAGAATTTTTTCAGGTTCCATGAGACGTGGAAGTTCTCGATCTCTTATAGGATATAAATTGAATAACTGTATCTTATCTAGGGGTGGAAAAACATTATATAATTCAGATATATCTGGATTATCAGGATATGGATCCTCATCCACATCCAATATTGATCTGGGTAATATCCCAAAAGATCATGGTATCCATTATATGGACAATTGCAAGAATACTTGCTACAACAGCATAAAGGTAATACCTATGCTTCGGTTACTGAAAATGAATCTGAATCAGATTCTAAGTCTTATTATATGAGACCAGAAAAAGAAATAATTTTTCTTCTTGATGAAAAAGACTGTCAATGGCAGGATCAACCTTGGAAAATTAACTTCAAAGGTATTTGACTGATAAAGTTATGTTTCCAGGCGAATCATATAAGACTCGCACATATTATGAAAAATTCTTACTAATAGTGAAACAATGAAATTCAGCATTTTCAGCCTCCTGTGTATAAGAGACAGATAAATAATGATAGATGTGTATAAGACCTAGATGTCTGATGGAGTAAAAGCTCGAATATCCTATCTCAAAATATCCCCAATTGGTTTATCCATTGGAGGACAGGGGTCCACCCTCAAGAAAATTTTACTAAGCTTTTTCTACATGTAGTTACATTAGCATGTCTCTTATAAATCTAGATGTGTATAAGAGATCTCTCGGAAAATATTCCTCTACCCACGAAATAGCTACCATTTATTTCTTTATTGAATTTTCAATCCCTTGGATTTATAAATGGGAACCCGAATTTGGTTATACCTCCGATTCTTATACACATAATCAATTATAAAGAACATATTAAACAAGATCTTTCTATTGATCTTAATCAAATTGATGTATAATGAAAATGATGATAATGAATCACGAAAGTATTATTAATAATTCATTAGCTGGTGAATCACAACCACTTGAAAGACCTTAAAGATATTCAGAAAAGTGTTCTAGATGTGTATAAGAGAAAGGTTTATGAAGATATTCAAGCATCGATATTCAAGACAGAAATGTCAAAGCATCATCAAGCATCAAAGAAAATTTTACAAAAACAGAAATTTCTTGTTCATAGTTATGTTTAAATAGTAAAATCACTGTGCATTCACGGATTTACAAATACTGTACAAACAGTAAATTCACCGTAGAAACAAGATTTCACTGCGGATTTCAAAATCCTATGTACATTTAATTTTTTTCAGATAATGCTGTCTATACAATTGAGGATATGTATAGAGAGGATCTTATACAATCAAGATGTGTATAAGAGAGTTTTTCTTTTCTTTAGTCTACTCTTCTCTCCCTCCACTGTAAATCTCTACTACTCTTTTGTAATTACTTTTGTTTAATAAAAGAAGAAGACCCCGAGGTATTCCTCATCAGCCTCTTCTGAGGTACCTTCTTCCCTTTCCCTTTTAATTTGTTTGGTCCTGACATAATATGTCAGGCTAATTATCATATGTTGATGGTTATCTTATCTTAAGTGTTTGAACTATGTTTAAACTATTTTGAATTTCTTTCTTTCAAAACTTTTTAATAACCATTTATCTTGGTTCATTATCTTAAAAATTTATCAGTCATAAAGTTATTTAATTTATTTTGTTGGCCTTGAAAAGTACCCGCTAGCCGTTGAGAAAGGCGTTTAGGGAAGAATCGCAACATAGCAAAATAAATTAAATAGTTTTTATAGACAGAAAATTTTAAAGGTAAAATATCCAAAACCGGAGATTATGATTATTAAAAATAATTTTCTAAAGAAAGAATTTGACTCTAGTTTAAATGTTTGAGGTTAAGTGTGGCGGCCGGTCTTGGGCTAACCGCCTTTGATCTAATTGCTCTATATGTAATCTGTCTCTTAGCCAATCTAAATATAGAATACGGTATAAGCCAATACGGGATTCCAATACGGTCTTGGGCTTCGTGTTAAGGCTAGGTTCCGGCTTTTAGTGAAAATGGTATAGATCGAAAATAATTTTTACTTCTTATTAAATCTTTTTTATAATTATTATAATTTTGATTATAATAATTTCTAATAGGGTATTCTATATTTGTATAATCCATTTTCGGAATATTTTCCAAATATTTTAATTTCAATGCTCTTCCTTTCGAAGAATGAGAAGAACTGGCTTTATCAATCATCCTTTGTCTTGAAAATATTTTCTGCAAAACGGAATAAGGTTTTGTAATAAGAAATTTAATATAGAATTATAATTAATTTCTGAAGTTAATGAAGATAAATTTGAATATTTTAATTCAATAAGAGAATTAATATCTCGAGTAATAGGATTAATAAAAAAATTTTTTGAGAAATCCCGTAAAATTATTATTATCAGGAATAATAATATTATCACTTGAAATCATATTTATTTGAAAATCTTGAAATTGAGAAAGAATGTTATAATATTCTTTATTTTTATCATCATATAATGTATTACAAGAATTACAACAATTCTTTACCACCGAGGTATTTCCTCTCCAACCTCTTTTGAGGTACCTTCTTCCCTTTCCCTTTTAATTTGTTTGGTCCTGACATAATATGTCAGGCTAATTATCATATGTTGATGGTTATCTTATCTTAAGTATTTGAACTATGTTTAAACTATTTTGAATTTCTTTCTTTCAAAACTTTTTAATAACCATTTATCTTGGTTCGGTTCTTAAAAATTTTCAGTCATAATGTTATTTAATTTATTTTGTTGGCCTTGAAAAGTACCCGCTTAGCCGTTGAGAAAGGCGTTTAGGGGAAGAATCGGCAACATAGCAAAATAAATTAAATAGTTTTTATTCACAGAAAATTTTAAAGGTAAATTATCTAACCAAAAACCGGAGATTATGATTATAAAAATAATTTTCTAAAGAAAGAATTTGACTCTAGTTTAAATGTTTGAGGTTAAGTGTGGCGGCCGGTCTTGGGCTAACCGCAAATGATCTAAATTCTGGACTTAGTTTTAATACGATTAACAAGCCAATACGGGATTCCAATACGGTGATAAGCCAATACGGGATTCCAATACGGTCTCAAACTCTATAACATAAACATATAAGTTCAGATCCTGGTACATAATTGTAACCATGAATTTTAACATTTAATGTTAAAGCATCAAGTATATTAACATCAGATAAAGATAATTGTAAATTAGGATAAACATTAAAATAAACTGGACCATTGGCCAAACTGGATTGTATCATACATTTAAAATTATTTTTATAAGAAATAAAATATAAAATTATGGTTAATAATCATAAAGTTCCGGTAAACTTTTTTAAAGTTAAAGGTTTAAAAGCAATTTGTACTAAACCAATATGCATAAAATTAAATTTAAACCAGCAATTCTATAAGAATCAATATCATTTGAATCTAATAATTGTATTACATGTTCATCAGAATTTAAAGGAATTGATTTTTCAGTTGTTTTTACAACATATTTAGATATAATATTATCAAATAAACCATATTTATAAATAACAGATGGTGAAATTTTAGGAATTGTCCACTTATTAAGTAAATTCATATCTTGAGGAATATCATATTCTTCTTTTAATTTATTTTTATCATATGAAACAGATGATAAAGATAAGTCTTCCATTATTAAGGAAAGAAATATGTCGATTGTTATCAAATCTTAAGTCTTTGAACTCTGATACCATTTAAAATTTTCTGTCTATAAAAACTATTTAATTTATTTTGCTATGTTGCCGATTCTTCCCCTAAACGCCTTTCTCAACGGCTAAGCGGGTACTTTTCAAGGCCAACAAAATAAATTAAATAACATTATGACTGAAAATTTTTAAGAACCGAACCAAGATAAATGGTTATTAAAAAGTTTTGAAAATAAATTTTTTAGAAAGAAATTCAAAATAGTTTAAACATAGTTCAAACACTTAAGATAAGATAACCATCAACATATGATAATTAGCCTGACATATTATGTCAGGACCAAACAAATTAAAAGTACCCGCTTAGCCGTTGAGAAAGGCGTTTAGGGGAAGAATCGGCAACATAGCAAAATAAATTAAATAACTTTATGACTGAAAATTTTTAATAGGATATAAAGTATTAATAAAAGGAGTTCCTAATATAATAGGAGGATTCATCAAATTTTTAACAAGTAAAAATGTCTGAGGAATGCAAATATTATCTTGACAAATATAAGCTTTGTGGACCATTTTATAATCTATTTCTAGTTTATCACCAGAAGCAGAACGTAAAGTATTGCTGTTTTTGTATAATATTTAGTAGGTATTAAACCTTCTTGAATACAACAAAGATCAGCACCACTATCAATCATGGCAACTGATTCAGCTAAAAAATCATTATCAATTAAAAATTTAATGTTTATATACCATCTTTGTGCAGATGTAATAATTTGCATAATATTTAAAAAATTATCAAATTTATTTGTTTCATCAGAATAAATATCATTAGAAGAAATTTGAATAGGCTGAATAATTTCTTTGCCTTTATGAACCGATTTTTCAACTAAAGAAAGTCGATTATCTATAAAAACATGATTTTGTTTTATTAAACAAATTTCATTTTTCAAATTTTTAATTTCTTCATGCAAATTTGCTAAAGTAATTCCATTTTCGTTTAATTTGTTTAATTTACTAATTCTATTTTTAACTTCTAACATTGTATATGGCTCATTATTAATTTCAGCCAATTTTAATTTAGGAATTGAAGATGATGAAGTAGATAATGCATGATCAATCTACTTAATAATGAAATCTGAGATTTTGATTGATAACGTCCTATAAGGATCCTATATAGGCTGTCTCTAACACAATAGATGTGTTTAAGATGACATTTATTTGAAAATGTTTCAAAACGATCTACAAGTGTATCAGATAAAATAATTCCTGATGAAATTAATAAGGATGTCTAGATGATGATAGTCTAGAACCAATACTATGTGAGAAATCACATTTGATCCATCAAAACGACTGTCAATTATACACATAAAGAGACAGGATTAATCGAGGATCATCTTTGTGTAATATTCAAAGCATTAGATGTAGAAGAAATGTCTTCATTTATTATCCAATGATCAGGAAATTGAATTTCATTCATTAAACATTTAATTGGTTGTCTAGTTATAATCTGAGATTTATTAAAATTAGTCTCAATTAAAATTGTTTCATCATTAGAAATATTAATCAATTTACACTTTGGATTCAAAGTCGAAAGTAGTTTAAAACAAACTCTATAACATAAACATATAAGTTCAGATCCTGGTATAAGATAACCATGAATTTTAACATTTAATGTTAAAGCATCAAGTATATTAACATCAGATAAAGATAATTGTAAATTAGGATAAACATTAAAATAAACTGGACCATTGGCCAAACTGGATTGTATAATACCCATTAAGGATTTTTTCCAATCAAGATTACGAGCAGACGTAAAGCAGCTATTTCAGATTCAGGTAAACCTTTTAAAGTTAACGGTTTAAAAGCAATTTGCACTAAACCAATATGCATAAAATTAAATTTACCAGCAGTTCTATAAGAATCAATATCATTTGAGTCTAATAATTGTATAACATGTTCATCGGAATTTAAAGGAAATGATTTTTCAGTTGTTTTTACAACATATTTAGATATAATATTATCAAATAAACCATATTTATAAATAACAGATGGTGAAATTTTAGGAATTGTCCACTTATTAAGTAGATTCATATCTTGAGGAATATCATATTCTTCTTTTAATTTATTTTTATCATATGAGACAGATGATAAAGATAAATTTTCTTCCATTATTAAGGAAAGAAATATGTCGATTGTTATCAAATCTTAAGTCTCTGAGCTCTGATACCATTTTCTTAAAAATAATTTTTGAGAAATTATAAATAATAGTAGTAGCCATAGGAGGCTGAAAATGCTGAATTTCTAAAATTTCACCATTATGTAATTTTTATAATATGTGCGAGTCTTATATGATTCGCCTGGAAACATAACTTTATCAGTCAAATACCTTTGAAAAATTTTCCAAGGTTGATCCTGCCATTGGCAATCTTTTTCATCAAGAAGAAATATTATTTCTTTTTCTGGTCTCATATAATAAGACTTAGAATCTGGCATTCAGATTCATTTTCAGTAACCGAAGCATAGGTATTACCTTTATGCTGTTGTAGCAAGTATTCTTGCAATTGTCCATATAATGGATGATCTTTTGGGATATTACCCAGATCAATATTGGATGTGGATGAGGATCCATATCCTGATAATCCAGATATATCTGAATTATATAATGTTTTTCCACCCCTAGATATTACTGGGGTTCTTCCACCTCGTCCCCTATATTGAGACTGAGAACTATCCACGTCTCATGAAACCTGTAAAAATTCTCGAGATAAACATCTTCAGGTAGAGAATTTTCAGATCCTTTTTTATAAAATATTTCAAAATCAAAAGGAGTTAATTGAGCTTGCCATCTAGCAAACATTTGTTTAGAAATATCATTTTTAAAATCTTTATTAAACATAAATTTTATTGAATGAGAATCAGTAATTATTATAAACTTTTGATTATATAAATCATTTTGAAATTTTAGAACACATTTAACGATTGCTAACATTTCATGAGCAATAGTAGTAGATAGTTTTTATGACTATAAGTCCAGATACCAGAATGAAATTTAATTAAATAAATTTGTTTATTATCTGGATTAATTTGTTTTAAAATGCCACCAAAGCCTATATTAGAAGCATCAGTTTCTATTATTTTTGTCCATTTAGGAATAGCTAATGTTAAACATGGTAAAATTTTTACCTTTGATTTAATATTTTTAACTAAATTAGTTAATTTATTATTCCAAGGAATTCCATTTTTCTTAAGTCTATCATATAATGGGGCTAAATCTTTAGAAAGACCATTTAAAATAAGCAGCAAGATCATTTAAACCGCCTAAAAACGTTGAAGTTGTCTTCATCTATAGCTTTGAATTTGGATGCAGCATCGATGGCTCAGATTAATAGGTGTAAGCGTTCCGAATTCAATAAAATGTTCTAAAATCTTTTTTTGTTTTAAATAAAGAAAGTTTTGGTTTAGATATTACTAATCCATTTTGTATAACAATCTTTTTAAATAATTCATTGTAGATGTTTAAAATGTGATTCCAATGTTTTTGAATAAACAAGGATGTCATCTATATAAACAATAATAAAATCCATATAAGGAATAAAAATATCATTCATGATTTTTTGGAATTCAGAAGGAGCATTTTTTAATCCAAATGGCATAACATTCCATTCGAATTGTCCAAAGGGACACATTAAATGCAGTACTATTAAGTATAGCTTTTGTAGGAATATCCTGTTCATGAAAATTATCTTCATAATGAAGAAAAACGACATGCTTTTTTCTATCCCAAAAAGCACTAGGATGATCAGCACAAATAGATTGTAAAATTGTTCAGAAATAGATTTAATCTGTCTCTTGAACTTTTACAGCTGTTGTAAAATGTCAGAAATAGAAATACTTTATATTTCTGAATTTAATGAAGATAAAAATGAATATTTTAATTCAATAAGAGAATTAATATCTCGAGTAATAGGATCAGTTATAAACTGAAAGTTAATTTCTTGGTTTTTATAAGTTCCAGTAAAACCATTTTTATCTTTTTGTAATAGGAGATAGGTATTAATAAAAGGAGTAAATAATATAATAAAAGGATTCATCAAATTTTTAACAAGTAAAATAGAATATTATTTGTATAATATTTAGTAGGTATTAAACCTTCTTGAATACAACAAAGATCAGCACCACTATCAATCATGGCAACTGATTCAGCTAAAAAATCATTATGTAAATAAGAATTTAATTTTTATATACCATCTTTGAGATGTAATAATTTGCATAATATTTAAAAAATTATCAAATTTATTTGTTTCAAGTTAATAAATATCATTAGAAGAAATTTGAATAGGCTGAATAATTTCTTTGCCTTTATGAACCGATTTTTCAACTAAAGAAAGTCGATTATCTATAAAAACATGATTTTGTTTTATTAAACAAATTTCATTTTTCAAATTTTTAATTTCTTCATGCAAATTTGCTAAAGTAATTCCATTTTCGTTTAATTTGTTTAATTTACTAATTCTATTTTTAACTTCTAACATTGTATATGGCTCATTATTAATTTCAGCCAATTTTAATTTAGGAATTGAAGATGATGAAGTAGATAATGATGATGTAGAGGATGTAGATGCCCATTGGAATTTAAAATTTTTGATCTAATATCATTGTCTTCAATTTGTTTAAGTAAATCAATAATATTATCATTTGAAATCAGATATATCTGGAAATATCATGATATGGACTGTCTCTTATACACATCTACATATAAATAATAATATAGTTAAACCAATTCATGATAATGAATTAGATAAGGAAATTCCTACTGAATCCGAATTAGATTTTAATTTATGACTACTAAAATCTATAACAGTAGTCATAAATTAAAATCTAATTCGGATTCAGTAGGAATTTCCTTATCTAATTCATTATCATGAATTGGTTTAACTATATTATTATTTATATGTAAATGATCTACGTGTGATGTAGATGGAATATTATCATTAATTGTATGTAATGATGCAGGTTTTGAACGTGCATAAGAGAATCAAACAGATCAAAATTAAGAATAATTTGTCCATTCTTATATAATCTGAGGATCATGTGTAATATTCAAAGCATTAGATGTAGAAGAAATGTCTTCATTTATTATCCAATGATCAGGAAATTGAATTTCATTCCATTTAATTGGTTGTCTAGTTATAATCTGAGATTTATTAAAATTAGTCTCAATTAAAATTGTTTCATCATTAGAAATATTAATCAATTTACACTTTGGATTCAAAGTCGAAAGTAGTTTAAAACAAACTCTATAACATAAACATATAAGTTCAGATCCTGGTACATAATTGTAACCATGAATTTTAACATTTAATGTTAAAGCATCAAGTATATTAACATCAGATAAAGATAATTGTAAATTAGGATATACATTAAACATTATAAATATATATGTTGTTTAAAAGCAATTTGTACTAAACCAATATGCATAAAATTAAATTTACCAGCAATTCTATAAGAATCAATTAATTTGAATATAATAATTGTATTACATACACATCTATAAGTTCATTTGTCTCATATGATAAAAATTGTTTTTAAACATATTTAGATATAATATTATCAAATAAACCATATTTATAAATAACAGATGGTGAAATTTTAGGAATTGTCCACTTATTAAGTAGATTCATATCTTGAGGAATATCATATTCTTCTTTTAATTTATTTTTATCATATGAGACAGATGATAAAGATAAATTTTCTTCCATTATTAAGGAAAGAAATATGTCGACTGTTATCAAATCTTAAGTCTCTGAGCTCTGATACCATTTTCACTAAAGGCCGGAACCTAGCCTTAATACAAAGCCCAAACCGTATTGGAATCCCGTATTGGCTTATCACCGTATTGGAATCCCGTATTGGCTTGCAAATCGTATTAAAACTAAGTCCAGAATTTAGATAGATCAAAGGCGGTTAGCCCAAGACCGTAGATGTGTATCAAGATATGGGCTTCTGGATTAAGTTATTAATCTAGATGTGTATAAGAATACCTGTCTCTTATACACATCTTTTAACTTTAAACAGATTTTCTGTCTATAAAAACTATTTAATTTATTTTGCTATGTTGCCGATTCTTCCCCTAAACGCCTTTCTCAACGGCTAAGCGGGTACTTTTCAAGGCCAACAAAATAAATTAAATAACTTTATGACTGAAAATTTTTAAGAACCGAACCAAGATAAATGGTTATTAAAAAGTTTTGAAAGAAAGAAATTCAAAATAGTTTAAACATAGTTCAAACACTTAAGATAAGATAACCATCAACATATGATAATTAGCCTGACATATAATGTCAGGTATAGCCGATTATAAGAGCCAAGTTTTAAGGTACCTGTGAAGAGGCTGATGATACATACCTCGGGGTCTTCTTCTTTTATTAAAGAAAAGTAATTACAAAAGAGTAGTAAAGAGATTTACAGTGGAGGGAGAGAAGAGTAGACTAAAGAAAAGAAAAACTTAAAACTTGGCTCTTGGCTCTTATCCTCGGCTATACAATTGAGGATATTTATAGACAGCCGGATGTCAAAAAAATTAAATGTACAGTAGGATTTTTGAAATCCACAGTGAAATTACTGTTTCTACAGTGAATTTACTGTTTGTACAGTATTTGTACAGTAAATCCGTGAATGCACAGTGATTTTACTATTTAAACAGTAACTATGAACAGTAAAATTTCTGTTTTTTGTAAAATTTTTCTTTGATGCTTGACAGATGCTTTGACATTTCTGTCTTGAATATCTTCATTGTTTCTTTTGCTTGAGTGTGTCTAAAACACTTTGAAGAATATCTTCAGGTCTTTCAAGTGGTTGTGATTCACCAGCTAATGAATTATTAGAGTCCATAGAACGTGATTCATTATCATCATTTTCATTATCATCAATTTGATTAAGATCAATAGAAAGATCTTGTTTAATATTTTTTCATGAGATTATCCAAGAATTTGGTATAATAGGTTCGATATAAACAAGGGAAATGATCGGAGGTATAACCAAATTCGGGTTCCCATTTATAAATCCAAGGGATTGAAAATTCAATAAAGAAATAAATGGTAGCTATTTCTGTGGGTAGAGGAATATTTTCCTGAGAGTATAACTTTTTGAGGATAGGTGAAAATTTTATCCATGAATGGTATAAATGAAGAAATGGCTCAGGTAAAATTTTTACTGAGGGTCCATGGGTAGTCCACCAATGGATAAACCAATTGGGGATATTGTATTAAAATTTATGGATTTGAGATAGGATATTCGAGCACAGTTTAATAAACCAAGTGTGCTTGTGTTTAGAATTCACATAATAAAAAGTGTATAAAGACAGGCACACATATAATCCCAATAAGTATAAGAAAGTGGTTGTTGTTTTTCAACAAAACATTGTTTTTCGGTGAGGGTAGAAATCCCCCATTCATCAGAAGATTATAATTTTCTTAAAAATGATTTTTGAGAAATTATAAATAATAGTAGTAGCCATAGGCAGGCAGTTTCTTGGAAAATTTTCAAAGGTATTTGACTGATAAGTAAGAATTTTTCATAATATGTGCGAGTCTTATATGATTCGCTGAAACATAACTTTATCAGTCAAATACCTTTGAAGAATTTTCCAAGGTTGATCCTGCCATTGGCAATCTTTTTCATCAAGAAGATCATATAATTTCTTTGATCCTGGTCATTTTATATCTAAGACTTAGAATCTCTTTTTTCTCTTCTATCTCTAATCTTATAAGACTTAGAATCCTTCTTGCAATTGTCCATATAATGGATGATCTTTTGGGATATTACCCAGATCAATATTGGATGTGGATGAGGATCCATATCCTGATAATCCAGATATATCTGAATTATATAATGTTTTTCTTATACACAGATATGTATAAGAGACAGGATAATTATATTTCTTCCCCTATGAAAAAGATTGCCAACTTCCACGTCTCATGGAACCTGTAAAAATTCTCGAAGAGTTTATTAATATGACAATTCATATAATTTTCTTATTTTCGAATGATATATATTTTTACAGAAATCTATTTCTGATTGCTCTATATGTAATTCGTGTTGAAATAAAGCATGTGTCCATAACGGATCTTGTTCTTGTATATAATCATGAGTTATTATTCTTCTTTTTATTATTTCTAATCCGTTTTGGAATAATAATTCTGATCTATTATACACATCTAGATCTTATAAGAGACTATCCTATTATACACATTATAGATGTGTATATAATACAGCATACCATCATTGGTTCTATATTTGTTATAATGCCATTTTGAATATTTTCCAAATATTTTAATTTCAATGCTCTTCCTTTGAATAATGAGAAAACTGGCTTTATCAATCATCCTTTGTCTTGAAAATATTTTCTGCAAAACGATGTAAGGTTTTGTAATAAGAAATTTAATATTATATTATAATTAATTTCTGAAGTTAATGAAGATAAATTTGAATATTTTAATTCAATAAGAGAATTAATATCTCGAGTAATAGGATCAGTTATAAACTGAGAAGAAATGTCTTTAAAATTATTATTATCAGGAATAATAATATTATCACTTGAAATCATATTTATTTGAAAATCTTGAAATTGAGAAAGAATGTTATAATATTCTTTATTTTTATCATCATATAATGTATTACAAGAATTACAACAATTCTTTTGAATATTATCAGAATCTGTAGAATCATGCATATTAATTCGATCAGAATCATAATCATCAGAATCAATACTAGTATTATCATTACTAGAACTATTATTATCTGTATTTATATCTATTATTTTGTAAATTTCTTTTTTAATTTCGTCATCTAAATCTAATTGTTTAATTTTTTCTTTTTTATTTTCATGACAATTTGGGGCTATATGACCTTTTTTGCCACATTTATAACATATAATTGGTTTTTTTCTAGATTTTCTAGGTTGAGATTCTCTCTGTTTTTTACGAAATTCTCTCTTTTCTTTTTGTTTTTCTGTTGATCTAACAGGTTTTAACCTTTTATCTTTACGCCATAGAAGGTCGTTGATATGATCTGTTGGGATATTACCCAGATCAATATTGGATTTCTCAAACAAAATTTTCTTATTTTTATTTAAATTTCAGCCATATAATTGAATATGTGAGTGACAATTATTGACTAGAGATCTGATAACATGTAACTTAAATTTAGTAACTAATAATATAATTAATAATTAATAATTAATAGTGGTCACGTTCATTGCGCGAAAATAAATTTAAGATTGACATGAATATTTCTACAACTTTATTTTAATTTGAAATAAGTACTTCAACCCTGCTAATTCATTACTGCTTTTTAATTCAGTATGGTAGATTCACTATACGTTGTAAATATCATTAAGTTAAAAGTATCAATCAACATATGTAAGTTGAAGATTTCATCTAAACATGAATACATAAAAAATACAACAAAGAATAATATAGTGTAGAAAAAATTTTGAAAAATTTCACTTTACCTTCTTAATGTTAAAAAGAAAAATAAAAATAAAAGAGAAAATTTTGAAAACTTACCAATACTAGGATTGGACATAGAGACTATTATTTTATTACGGTTTGTTTCGTTTATGGATTAGAGACAGGATGTCTCATTCTCAAATAATTAATTTTGGGATGAGTCATTTTTGGATGATTAGTCCAGTTATCTAATGTTTGGTTAATATTTAGTTGCATGTGATATCTTAAAAATAATAACCATGTTGTAGTTGGTTAGGGATCGAATGAGATTGAATTACTATTTTACTGACCAATATATCACTATCACTAAATTTACACTTTATTTTTTGTAATCCAACAAATAATTAATATTCAAATAATATTAAAGTAATTATAATATGCTAAAATAAATGTGAGAATTAAATAAATTGTTATTACATAAAATAATTAGCGGTGTTCATTTCGATACACTAACATGAAAAACTTGACTTGATTCATTTCAAATTCGGTATATGGCTAGTTAATTTTACTGGTCGAGTATTATAATTAGAGGATCAATAATTTGCGACCTAGTTATCCAATACTCATTTACTCCATCTATACTCATTTACAGGTGTATATGTGTAATAAGTTGTCTTTTTATTTTTAAAAATTAATTTTTAATTTTACATATTAAAGCCTAATATTAAATTACTTTTTCTTTTATTCTACTCAATTATAGGAGTATTTGTGTAATTAGGTGGTCAAATTTTTTATTTTTTAAATTTTGGAACATAAAATTTTCATAAATGTGTTGGGTTGAGTAGCTGTGTAAAAGAACCAAATATCAGGTAATTTTACCTCTCTTGACTCGTTAAAATCAAGTTGGTTCGCCCATTGAGCATGTGGAGCTAATGTCAATCCATAAATATCCCTATAATCCAACATGATATCATACGATATAGGGTCATAAAGTTTATTAGGAGTAAATTGTCAAAATTTGTTATCCCATCTATGAGTCATCCCAGGGTAACTAATACCATCTTTCCCATAGTATTATTTTATCCTTTTCTAAGGGATTAAGTTGGTTATTTGAGATAACAATTCCATGTCAAAAAAATAAACCAAACATATTATGACATAAGATTAGTTATCCAATTCTACATCATCCCATGAACCAATCGGAAGTTAGTAATTTGATATCAACAATATTGATTTACATTGAAATAAGGTCAAATTTTTAAAAGATATGGTACTAAAATCCCATAGAGAGACGACAAATTAATATGAATAATACAGATTTGGATAGCCTGTAAAACAAGAATAATAGATCCTCTATAATACATGTCTTTTTATTTCAATTGATTTCAATGGCTGCAATTATTTTCATGTTAGCAAGGAGAAATTTCATACAAGGTGTCAATTGAAAAAAATGTTCTATATTAGTGTCAATTTTAAACGTTATCTTAATTAAGGTGGAGTTTGTATTTGGTGAATACGAGATTTATTCGATTTAAAAAAAAAATTAAATCTCACATTAACTGAGTTCCCATTTGAGACTGCAAGTTCAGTGAATGCCAACTCTATCCTGATTGAAACAACGTTCAAATATGACACTGATACATTATATTTTCCTCAAATAACACCATGCTAGAATTTTTTTTTTCTTTGCAAGTTATCCAATTCCTCCATGTTTTCATTTTGTCTTGCATAAAAAAAAATGTGAACACTCAGTCACACAAATATAGATACCCATCAAAAAATTCTTGAAAGATCTATAATTGTTAGTAGCACCGAATAAGGAAACTTCTTTGATGCAGAAAAGAGAAATATAGAAAATATTTTTTGATGCAAATTATTTGACTTTGGTTCAATGCTGGAGTTATAGTAAGATGGTATGTATACGGAGCATTTAAATGCTTTTGAAATGTCTACTACTCGAATATTTTTTTTTTTTAAGGAAAAAAAATGTATACATTGGTCCAGTAAAACTAATATATTTTGTTTCTTCCTGGAGTTATATCTATGTTACAATAAATCAAACATCATTAATTCATAAAACAAATTTCTAAACTAAACTTGCAACTAATTCTCTTCAAATACGGTATCCAAAAACTCAATTATAGTACCATTCAACTTCAATCTCATAACAACAAATGAAAGCACATATATAATTGCAATAAAACATAATCTATGAAGTTAAACATAGTACAATTAACTCCAAGCTAACATATTATAAAATCTGTCTATTCTTTAAAAAACAAGGACATATGACTTGTGATTTTGATAAAGGACATACGACTTGTGATTTTGATAAAGGACATACGACTTGTGATTTTGAATGAAGGGAACTTGATACATGTCTATCTCCTTCCAAACATGATTATTTGATACAATGTTCCCAAAAGTTAAATTGTTTTTATTTTTTTTAAATAAAATACTTTTTTATCATATACTGACCAAACCGCAGTCCACCATCCATCATCCTTCTAAGTCAACCAATTTCCCACCACCTCCCTCGAAACTCAGTATCATTAAATAATAAATACAAATGAAGTTCCGAAGAATAAATCCACAAGAAGAAATGTTTATCTGCGATTCCTAAAAAAATAGAGAGAGGGAAAGAAGGGGAAAAAAAAAGAGATTCCTACCATAAAACTTGTAAATTTTGTAAACAGAAGAAATTACCACTTCTAAACTTTTAGATTTTGTAAGTAAGAATATAGCCACATAGAAAGATGGTAAACATCTAGGGGTGCTTGGTTCAAAAGAACTCGAATCAGGAATCCGATATATTCCCATGCTATTTACTTAAATAGTAGGTATGTGATTTAAGATTTTGTAAATGAAACCCAATAAATTGACAGTTCTCATACCCAACTAAATTAGAATGTTTTGACTGATTCCTAAATTTGATTCTAGGCTACTAAAAAAGGGGGAAAAAATAGACAAAAAAATATTCTCATTGTCAACCTCTACTTTCCATCTTCAGACTCCCACTTGGGCCTCACCTGCTATCCATTTTTTCTCGCCGGCTACTACCAAGCCTCTCCTATCCTCCAAGTCTACACATATCTCCAGCCAGTTCCCATGCTCCTCTTCCTTCTCTAGTTCTACCAAATCCATTCTTCGCATTTTCCCCTTTCTCTTCTTCTTCTCTTCTCCTCTTCTACTGATAAGCTCATAAATGTAGTATATTTTATGTGTCGTTTATCTCAATTTTTCATATAATTTGAGCAATAATTGAGTTAATTATGAGACTAATTGTTTTTATTTTTAGTTTGTGTATGTCTTGAATGAAAAAGGGGCCAAAAAGAACAAAAAGTATGAAAAAAAAAAAATCAAAAGCATGCAAAAGGTGTATTGGTAGGGAGCGAATTTGGACATTGTTTGTCATTTTGAGACATAACTTTCTTGTATAAACTCCAATTGAGGTGATTCAAGATGTTTTGGAAATCTAAGAGGAAGAGTTACAACTTTCATGTTTTGAATTTTTTCAAATTCTATCAGAATTGAGGTCGAAATCAAGGTGTAATTTAAAATGACAAACTGTCTTTTGCACACGTGCGTGAGGAAAAGCTTGCGCATGTACACAGGCCGAGAAAAAAAGACTTTCACCTCTAGAAATTGCACACATGCGCAAGAATATGCTACGCATGTGCACACGTCGAGCAGCAATTGATGTAAATTACTTGTTTTTGAACTTTTCTCCACCCGGACTCCTTATCGGGTTTTAATGTATTTTTATCATCTTGGGGGCTTAAACCCTAATCTATCTCCTATAAATACCCCATTATGAGGAGAGTTGAACAGAACATAGTAGCCATCAGTTAGATTAGATGTTACAATAGAAATTTATTAGATTAGGGTTAGGGTTTCCTTCTTCTTGGTCAAGACTACAAGTTCCAAGTCAACTTTTCGTTCTGGCTTCGCTATTGAGTTTGATTTCTTGATCTATATTAAATTTTATTTCAGTTCTAATTTAATTTTCCTACAATTTACTTTTTATTTCATTAGTTTAAGTTTGCTTACAGTAAATTTTATTGCTTTTGCTAGTTTTAATTGGTTTTAATAATTGTTCTTGATTTCTTAGTGGTTAAAATTAATTTAGTTGGGTAGATCAAAACTCTTGCAATTAATTTGTCTAACTAGTTCATAGGTTTGTGAACCCTAGTACTTGACCAATAGTTCTCGTGGGAACGATCCTTACTCACCCGTTCTACAAACATACCTCGTATCCTTGCGAGCATGTGTAAATATTGATTAGGGCTATTAAGGCTTATTTATTAACTTATTTTTGAATTGAATTGCCTAATCAATATTTATTACCCAAGTTTTTGGCGCAGTTGTCTTGGACTATTTTTGTCACAATATTAGGTTTAGCAAGCCTTACTAGATCAGATTTTTATTTCTAATTTTTAATTATTTACAATTGTTCTTTGTTTTTGAATTTTTGTTTGGATTTAAGCTTTAATTTTCGAAATTTGGTTTTTTCTTCTTTTTCTTATAGTTTATGGTAAATACATGTTCTTCCAACCAACCACCACATACAAATAATTGGGAGATTGAATGAACTCTAACTAGAAACCGTAGGAAGGCACAAAAATATAGCCAAGGAGAGAATTTAATGAAGAATCCAAATCGTAATATTAGGGATCAAGAAGAAGTTGCAGGTAATAATGGATATGGAGGCAATGCTCACCTTTGACCCTATAGAGATCATGTCGTACCAAAATTTGAAGGGGTGATTTCTAGCATTGCTTGAATACCCGTTTAGGCTAACAACTTCGAAATCAAGCCAGCCTTAATCCAAATGCTCCAATCCCACACTATGTTTGGAGGTGGGCTAAACGGAACCCCTATGCTCATCTAATGAATTTTGAAGAAATCATTGACACATTTAAATACAATGGGGTAACATTCCGATTGTATTTGAATAAGAGCTTTTCCATTGTCTCTGTGGGATAGGGCGAAGGCTTGATTGCAATCATTCTAGCAAGGTACTTTCACGACGAGGAATCAGTTAGCACAAGAATTTTTGGCCAAGTATTTTCTGCCGTCAAGAATCGCAAAGCTTTGCAATGACATTACATCATTCCGACAGATTACTGGAAAAAGTCTAAGTGAAGCATGGAAGCATTTCCAAGAACTACTCAGAAAGTGTCCGCATCATGCCATTCCATTATGGCTACAAGTACAGACAATTTACAATGGATTATTTTCGGAGACGAGATTGATCGTCGATGCAAGCGCTGGAAGTGCTTTCTCTCTTAAAACTCCGGAAGAGGCACAAGAGCTGCTGGAGAGGATGGCATCAACACATTACTATCATGGCACAATCACTCCTTTGGTTGGGTAACAACAGCAAGTCCAACAAGTCAGTGCTCAATAAGGAGGTACGATTAATCTTAATAACATCTTCTAGGTTGCTTAACAAGGAATGATGTTGAATATGATAACCAATCTGACAAAGGCTTTAGAGCATTTGGGAAGAAATCTGATGAACTCCATAGATTCACCATATCAAGGAATCTTGTGAATTTTTTAGTGAAAACCACCAAAATGGCATCTTTGTGAAACACCCATGCCACAAGGTGAGCAAGTCTAATTCATTGCCAATTAGAATTCAATGTCAAGGAATTCGCTTAATCTTAGGGTAACACATATAATCAATCTTGGTGCAACCATCTGAATTTTTCTTGGACACATCAAAATAATGTTCAAAATCCATCCTTCCAACCAACACAACCACAATCTAATTTTTCCAATCAAACTTCATCTTCTCGACCATATCAACCACCTCATCAAAAGATTTTCCAAAACTTCTCGCTTCAGTCAAATAACTCATACTAACTTCCACCACCAAGACCTCTAGCTCAAAATCCTAATTATCCTCCACATGTAAACCATGATCAATCCAATGAAGATAATTTGAGAGGAGGGATTTTGAAAACTTGCGGAGGGAGTTTGAGAATCTATGAGCTACCATGAGGAACTTGGAAATGCAAATGGGAAAATTTGCACGACAAAACAATGAAAGACCTATGGGAGCATTGGTACGCGGCACTATTCCTAACCCAAGGGATAGGAACAAGTGCAAGTAGTTACTTTGAGGAATGGTAAAATTGTGGAGTCGAGGAAAGTTAATAAGGAGATGTGAGGGCCATGGAGAAGAATAAGGCAAAGGAAAAGGGAGAGGCATCCAAAAGCAATGATGATCAAGAACCACCTTTTAAAGCTCTTGACCAACAAGGTAACGCGAAAGACCTCTCTACTGTACCAGGCAAGTAGGTAAGTATTCCTTTCCCTCAAAGGATGAAGGAGGACGTGATATCCAGAAAATTCAAGAAAATTTTGGAGATTTTTGAAAAGATTGAAATTAACATTCTTTTTATTGAAGCCATTGAAAACATGCATAGCTATGTCAAGTTCTTGAAACAGATTTTAATAAGCGAAAGAAAACTGATGGGGGATGAGATTCTGTGCCTAAACAAAGGATGTAATGCCATTATTCATGTGAAACCCAGTATTTTAATAGCCTTGTTCTTTGATTTTAACTGGTTTAAAATGTTTTTCATATTATTTTTAGTCATAAAGTACTTCAACTTATTCGTTTTTCAACTCGGCAAATTTTTCGATTTACGCGATTTCGGTTCCGGCGGGTAAACGGGTCAAAAATTGGACTAAGTGCAATTAGTGCATTGTGGTGTGTGAGTTTTGTTTGATGGCTGAATTATTCAAAAATGTTAATTTAGTAGCAAAAAAATTAGTTTTTGGGTTAAATAGTCAACTTGGAGACTATTTGGTCAAAAAATACTATTTGAGTCAACTTTGGAATTCTTTTTAAGTCTTCTTCTTGTTATTTCTTCTTCATTTTCTTCTAGCTGCTGGCCGAACTCTCTTCTCCATTTTTCCCCCAAAAATTTTCTTGGATTTCAAGTAGGAATCACTTGGAAGGTAAGATTTTATGTATTTTAGCATTTATAGCTTATGGGCTTTATGATCCAAGCTTTAATTTCAAGTTTTGTAGGGTTCTTAGGGCTGAAAATAAACCCTCTTTGCAGCCTTATATATGTTGATTTATGTATGTTATGGGTTGTTTTTAGTGTTTTGGGGGTTGGGAAGTGATTGGGGTTGATTTTTAACAACTTTCCATGGTTAGATTACAAATTTTAAGATTATGAGTTAGGGTTTTGTCTTCCATATGTGGCCTAGAGTGTTATGCTATGAATGCTTATGTCTATGCACATAATGATGTTTTAGGAGTGTTTTAAGGTTAGTTTGGATAGGAATTGAGACTTGAAACCAAGTGGAATTGATTTCCCTTCATTTTGTAAGTAAGCGGAAGTTTGGCGCAACTAGGATAATTTGGATAATTGGTTATGTTTAAAGGGTCTTTAATGATATTTTGATGGTTTTAGGTGTTTTCCATTGTTGTGGAATGCTATTCCTGAGCTTATTATCTCCTAATCTAGCTGTAATACGAATTTGAGGGATTAACTAAGTGTTTTGACTGGGGTTTTAGCTTGTCGAAGTTGGTCAGAAATTGTGAAAAGGTCATTTTTGACCAAAGAGCTGTTGGTGTCATTTTCTATCGTTTCGCGTCGTTTTCGCTTCCCTAGTCATTCTTTAACTTCTACATCTCTTCTAAGAGTCCTCTTATATCTGTTTTAGGTACCACGCCACCTACCACCGGCGATTCGTTCTGTGATCATTGTGCAGTTTTTGCTTTGATAGGTGGGTAACATAGACCCTCTTCCACTTGTATTTTGTTTAACGACTTTCGAAATATGTTTGGATGGATTTTAAAATGTGTATGATGTTTGGAACTGCACTTTTACCAAGTTTTGGAATTATTACATATGAAATCGGGACCAAGCTATTTTATGTTAATCAAATGATATGTTTGCAAACTCTTTTGATATGAAAGCATTTTATGACTGTTTTGGCTCATAGGTGACCTAGGTATATAATTTTGGATGTGTTTGGAAATGTTTGATTTGTGGAGAACCGGTTCTATAGTCATCCATGGGACGCCATGGTATGTTATTATGAACTATTTGATGCGGGGTCTTGTGATGGGATAACTTGACCTCCCGGTCGGACTAGTAGGTGTAGTAGATTACTAGATCGACTAGTCGTAGGTCATACCTTTGAGCCTAAAAGATACTCATGCTATTTTATTATATTCGGATTGAAAACATAGCTATGCATCTGTCTCTTATACACATCTAGATGTGTATAAGAGACAGGAGCATAACTAGCTCAGTGGATATCATAAAAGCTCTTCAAATGGGGCCAAGCATTTGCGATAAAAAGGAAACATAAAGATAATAACATTTGCGAAAACCTACACCTACTAGTCCTGTCTCTTATACACATCTAGAAATGAATAAGAGACATTTTATGAGCTGTCTGATATCCACTGATCTAGTGTGCTCACCCCACAGTGATTTATAATTTTTCAGATTAGGTGCTCGTTTTGACTCTCCAGCGTTAGCGTCTGAATAGTAACATGGTAATTCCTCCATTATTGGTAGGACTCTGCAGATAATCTTCCAAGCTTCTCTTTTGTTTGGAGAGGGGTAGTGTATTAGATAGGTTTTGTATTGATGAACTTTGTTTTTGTTGTAGCATCTTTTGTACTAAGAAGAAATTTTGTAATTGCACGTATTTTCGTGTAAAAATGAAATATTCGGTTTTATAGTTAAGAAATGGTTTGATGGTTCTATTACATTGCGGTTAAGTTTGTTGCTCTGTTCGTTTGTGCCTTGCGCTTTGGACCGGTGTGCCATTAGCGCGGCGTGTTACGGTCCCGTTTTTGGGGTGTGACAATTCAAAAGAATCTTTTCCCTAAACTTAAGGATCCTAGTTCGTTTTCCATCCCATGCGAGATAGGAGGAGTGAAATTTCAAAGAGCCCTTTGTGATTTGGGTGCCTCCATAATCTTATGTCTTATTCCAATTACAAGTAGTTGAATCTTTTACACATCCAACAAACGTACTCTTTAATTGGTAGATCAAACATGTTCATTGCCAGTAGGAGTGGTAGAGAACCTTATCGTCAAAGTAGGAAAAATATTCCTGTCAGCAAATTTCATAGTTCTTGACATGGAGGAAGATGTGGTAACCCTTTTAATTCTTCGAAGACCTTTTTCGGCCACGAGACAAACGCCATCATAGATGGTCAAGTTGGAAATTTACAATTCAGAGTCAAGATATTTCGTCATTTAATGTTTTTGATTCTTTTAAATTTTCGTCTGAATATGATGATGTAATGAGTGTTGATATTATTGATGATTTAGTTATGGATTTTTATAGGAAAATTGTGGAAGATGACACCCAAAACATGGAAGAGTCTCCATGAACATCTAATGGATAGTAAACATGTCTGAAAGCACTCAAAAGAAGGAGATGGAGGAAGTTGCAAAAGAGGATACTTGGAAGGTAAACGTAAAGAGGGGGTCTCCAATCAATGAACGCCCCAAGGTTGAACTTAGACCACTTCCTTCTCATCTCAAGTATGTTTTTTTTGGAGAACATGATACATATCCTGTCATTGTGAGTGCTTCACTTTCAAATATTGAATTAGGTAAATTGATTTTTGTTCTTAAAAGCATCGTGGAACAATTGCATGGAGTATTGAGAAAATAAAAGGAATAATCCCTTTAGTATGCACGTCACACAAAATACTTCTTAATGACAACTACAAGCCAATTAGACAACTTCAAAGAAGGTTAAATCCAACTTTAAAAGAGGTAGTTAAAAAGTAGGTTTTGAAATGACTAGACCCCGAGATCATATATCCTATAAGTGATGGCGAATGGGTAAGTCCAACTCAAGTAGTTCCAAACAAAGGGGGTTCACGGTAGTTTCAAATGAGAAAAATGAACTCATTCATCTAGATTCGAAACGAGGTGGCGAATGTGCATTGACTATAGGAAACTTAATGAAGCCACAAGGAAAGATTATTTTCCTTTGTCGTTCATTGATCAAATGCTTGAGCGTTTATCTAGAATGCATTTTGTTGCTTTCTCGATGATTGTTCAGGGTATTTTCAAATAGCCATTGCCCCTGAAGATCAAGAGAAAATCATTTTCACTTGTCTATATGGAACTTTTGCTTACCAGCGTGTGCCTTTTGGGTTGTGTAATGCTCCTACCACCTTCCAATGATTCATGTTTTCTAGTTTTCCATGACATGATTGAGAAATTTATTGACATTTTCATGGACGATTTCAATGTTTTTGGCGATTCTTTTGATTCTTGTTCAGATAATCTTGCTTCTATTTTGGAAAGATGTGAGTTTACCGACTTGACACTAAATTGGGAAAAGTGTCATTTTATGGTTAAAGAAGGAATTGTGTTAGGACATTGAATTTTTTGCAAAGGGCATTGAAATTGATGAGTCAAAGTAGAAGTCATTAAAAAATTGCCTCATCCTACTAATGTAAAAGGAATGAGGAGCTTTTCAGGTTAAACCGACATTTAATAATTTTCTTTGATTTCTCGCCCTTTATGTACTTTGTCTGCAAAAACCTGTCTCTTATACACATCTAGATGTGTATAAGAGACAGATATTAAAAAAAGCTTTGACTACCGCACCAGTTAGAGTTACTCCGAATTGGAATTTGCCTTTTGAATTAATGTGTGATGCAAGTGACTATGCCGTGGGGCGGCTTTGTGTCAAAAGAAAGATATCTACGAGTTTTGCATGTGATTTATTATGTCAACCATATCCTTAATGAAGCTCAAATGAATTATTCTACTACATAAAAGAGTTTCTAGCAGTAGTGTTTGCATTTGATAAGTTTAGGTCATATCTTATAGGCAATAAGGTGATTGTTCATACAGATCATGCGGCTTTTAAATACTTATTGACGAAAAATATTGCAAAACCTAGACTAATCAGGTGGGTTTTACTATTGCAGGAATTTTGATTGGGAGGTAGTAGATAAGAAAGAAGCCGAGAACACGGTGGCAAACCACCTATCGAGATTAGAGAAATCATAGGTGGAATTAGGTGAGAAGGTGCCAATCAATAAGACTTTTCCAGAAGAGCACTTGATGCGAGTGGACAGTAGTGCATCTAGTGCATCTTGGTACGCGGATATTGTTAATTTCCTCATGGCCAAAGTAATCCCATACACTATGGACTCAAATCAATGGAAAAAGTTCTTTTCGGAGATCAAATATTATATTTGGGACGACCCTTATCTATACCGCCGATGCAAAGACCAAGTGATCTGGAGATGTATTCTGGTAAGTGAAATAAATAGTGTTTTATGTCATTGTCATTCTTCACCGGTAGGAGGGCACCATGGAGTTCAAAGGATGACGACAAAGATCCTTTAGAGTGGGCTTTATTGACCTACAATATTCCGAGATGCAAGAGACTTTGTGCTACAATGTGATGAATATCGACGTGCTGATAACTTGTCTAGAAGAGATGAAATGCCATTGAATAATATCTTGGTTTGTAAGGTTTTTGATGTTTGGGGTATTGGTTTTATGGGCTTTTTTCTATCGTCGAACAACAATAGATTCATTCTTGTAGTGGTGGATTACGTGTCCAAGTGGGTAGAAGCAGCGGTACTATCAGCCAATGATGCTAGAATGGTAGTAAATTTTGTGAGGAAGAATATTTGCTCTAAGTTTGGTGTTCTGCAAGCTATTATAAGTGATGGAGGTTCACACTTCAAAATTTTTAATTATTTGAGTCTATTTTATCTAAATATGGTGTTACCCATAAGATAGCCCTATCATATCATCCGCAAACTTCGAGGTAAGTGGAAGTGTCCAAACAGGAGTTGACGCTCATTCTTGAGAAAATCGTAAATTCTTTGAGGAAGAACTGGTTTGAAAAGATTGATGATGCACTATGGGTATATAGGACAGCCTTCAAGACTCCAATAGGAATGTCTCCTTATTGAATGGTCTGAAAGGCTTGTCATGTCTCTTATAAACATCTACAATGTGTATAAGAGCAATCAAAACTTTTAATTTTGATCTGAAGGTGGCTAGGGAGAAAAGACTTCTAGATTTGAACAAATTGGATGAATTTTGAAGAGAAGCCTATGAAAATGCAAAACTTTACAAGGAGAAAACGAATGATTGGCACGACAAGCATATTTCTGGGAAAGAATTCAAAATTGGGGACATGGTTTTATTCTACAATTCAAGCCTAAAATTGTTTCTCAAAAAATTGAAGTCCGGAAGTTGGTCCGGACCATTTGAAGTAGTGCGAGCATTCCCAAATGGCTCAGTGGAACTTAAAGGGAGCCAAGGAAATTTCAAAGTGAATGGCCACCGAGTGAAACGCTACTATTGGGGAATTATTCACAGGAAACGGGAAACCATTCACCTTGTCAGTGCTTGATCTTACATGCCAAAGTCGAACCTAAGATTAAAAACAAGGGCGCTGCATGGGAAGCAACCAATGTCTTTTTATAATTTTGTTTTTCTTTGTGCATGTTTGGTTTTATTTCATATGCTTGCTATTCATGTGCATATCACCCCAAAATGCATATTAAACGGACTAAAATTTGTTTTCATAGCTTTATTGTTGGTTTGCGTAATTGGAAACCGTTTTTGTAGGTTCACGGGCTTAATTTATGCACATGTACACCAATTGGTGTGCATGTGCGCAAATTCTAGAAAGTGGAAATTTTGTTTCTCGACTCGCGCAGATGCGTAAGCTTCAGCTTGCGCATGTGCGCAAGGACACTTACAGATTCGAATAGAGCCTTCATACTCGACTTGTGCATATGCGCTAGCTTTATCTTGCGCATGTGCGCAAATCACAGAACCATCCTTTGCCTTTTCATCTTCTCGCACACATGCGCGAGCAAAAGGTTGCGCATGTGCGCAAGCCAATAAAAAGGGACTAAGCTGTTCCTTTTCCTATTCACAACCAAAATATTTTTCAAAACCCTCTCTTTACAAATTCCTTTGACCCCTAAAATTTTCAATCCTCAAACCATTCCTTTTTTCTCATCAATCCACATCAAGAGTTTTTTCAATTGACATCACATGCTTAAACATCATTGAGGTATGCATTCATTAAATTCTTTCAAATTTTTCTTGTTGGGTTAATAAATTGCATTGAGGGAAAGTTTTCATTTTTCATACTTTCATTGTGTTTATGTTTGTTGGATTACATTCTTGGATGTTGGGTGTTTGAATTTTTTTTTTCTTGATTAGTTGAATTGGGAGTAATTGTATGTACTTTATACACATAGAAAAATTCACTATTTGTTCATGCACGCTAAGCGTTCAACAAAATGTCTCAATGAGGAAACTTGTTAAAACATTTGGTGTTTGTGGACGAATTTGAGTTTTTGGACTTCCCTTATGTCATATGATTATTCCCTATTCAATTTTTGTAATTAACAAGGGATTTAGGAGTGTCTTGGTTCAATATATGCATAACTTAGTATTCGCATTCTCATGTTTTATTTGCTCTTGTGAATATTAAGTTTAATTTTAGTTTGAGGGTGTGCAATTGAATAAGTGTGGGGTGGCATGTTATTTGCGTGTGTTATATCTAATATTATACTTTTTTAAGCATGACACACAAACGCAAGCAAACCGCTGTAGCCTCTTTCTCTAAAGCACCACAACAAGAACATCCTGAGCAGGTGGAGGAACATGTTCCAGATCAGTTTCTAAACCCCGTGGCCTACAAACAATATGAGTTCGATATTATAGGAAGGGCGGCAATTAAAGATAGGGGTATAGATCTGGAACATGTTCTCAAAAATGCCTACCACTAGAGTCCCTAAAATTCACAATCTTGTGCAAACATGTGGCTGCAATTACTTCGTCTCTACCCCAAAAGTCATCGTGGTCCCAGTAGTAAGTGAGTTCTATGCCAATATGCATCACTATGCGAACAATAAAGTTTTTGTTAGGGGAATTAATGGATATCTCTGGTAATCCGATTAATCGGCTGTTATGAGTAAACTGGGTTCGTAATAATGAATGGCCAATGATTCATGACACTAGTATGGAACTGAATGACATCATGAATCTTATCTGCACTGCAGATGTGGAATGGACAAAGGGTGCTGGGAGAGTTGCCCGATGTTTCGATGCCAATAAGTTTCAATTGGTTTGGATTGTTTGGTTTAAATTTATTTGTGCTCGTCTCCTTCCGATAAGTCATCTAACTTATGTAACTTTGGAGCAAGACAAATTATTATATGCTATTGCTTCTGGTTGACTGGTGGATATGGGCCACTTGATTAGCCAGAAAATTCAGTACATGATACCATAGTGGTAAAACTCGCGGGCTTGTGGTTCCCACATTTGATTACTATATTATGTCTTGATGGTGTTGTGATGGACCCGGTTGAGAAAAAGTTGAAACTCGGTAAGCTTATAGCATTGGATGGTGGTGCCAAAACTCCAGTTCGTAGGACCCCTGCTCAAGTTTTTGCATGGATAAGTGAACCACTGACAAGACTTAGTCAAGAGAAGATGCTTCAGTAGATTTTAGCGGAGCAAAAGCGCCTGCTACACCACTTTAATATGTTTGTTCATTATCAGCATGAGTGGCAGTAGACGATGGAGGCTCGACAGTTAGCCCGGGAGCAGGGAGAGGATTCTTCTACCTTCATACCTTTTTCATCTTTTCTATATTAGCTAGCTTCCTCTGACGATGAGTCTTGATTTCTTTCTTCTTGTGTCGGTGCCACTTTGGGATTTTTTCATGGAGAAAGACTTATTGATTCCATTTTTTTAGCTTTTAGCTTATTTTTGGATGATTTCGTATTTTTTTGGTTATTTTCTTTCTAATTTATTTGTGTTGATAGTCGTGTATGCCTATAAGGGATTAAGTTTCCTCCTATTGCAGATTCTTTTATTCTCTTAATGTCTTAATAGGTATAACGTTTTGTTCCTGTTTTAGTGCTATGACAAATTTCAACTCGCCTCGTAGAACCTATGATGGGACATTCTGCACCAACTGTTCGACAATGCCAGTGAAGTTTTCCCTTTTCTTTTTTATGCTTTTATTTTCTTTAACATTGGGGACAATGTTTATTTCTAAGTGTGGGGTATGGAGTTATCTGGATTTATATTTGCTTGGTGTAGTTTGCTTAATTTTTTGCTTCAGTATTTTAGTTTTTTCTTGTGATCTAAGAGCTTTTAAAGATTTTTGAAAATTTTTGTGCAAATTAGTGGAAATCTTTAAAATTTTCAAAAATTTTGCAATCGTTTAGCATGTCTCTTTGATTTTCTGCGTGATAATTTTTGAACTAAACCATCATAAGTGAGTAGTTGGTGTTAATAATTTTCCTTGTATGATTTCTATGAATTTTTGAGCACTAATTGCCATAAATTATTTTATTTTTGACACTTAGAGATGTCTATGTAAACTCATTTATATTGCATCCAAATCCTTGTTTCCTTACATTTTCGAAGTGAATTATAAACAACTTAATTTGGTTTAAACAAGAGGGTAGAGCATTTCTTTGGATGTTTGAACCTTTCAAGCCAACCTTATTGAAATTGTATCCCTAGTACCCTATTTGAGCCTGAATTTACAATGAATTGAGAGAAACACAATTTTCTTTCATTAAAACTTATTTTACCTACCTTGATAAGCCTAATAAATTCTTTAATTTTTCTATCCCAAAAAGTCCCTAAAGAGCTTTAATATGCATAGTTATCGGTTAAGGGGATAAAAGGGTGAAAGGAAGTTAAATAAGGGTAAGGAATTGTAGGAGTGAGTTGTGTTCATTTATGGGGTAGGAGGGGGTACTAGAAAAAATTATTGAGTTGGTAGAAGAAAATTTTTGATAAGGGCAGGTAGTGCCTATCACTAGTACATGCCTTGTTGCGATATAGGTAGTACCTATCACTGAAACTTGTATTTGCAGGTAGTTCCCATCACTGGTACCTGCATTGTTGTTTGCAGTAAGTGCCTATCACTGGTACCCGTATTGGGATCAGACATAAAAAAATTGATAAATAATATCTGGTAAAAGGTTGTCCTGTTGGTTTGAACTTGAAGAGAGAGAACTTTTTTTTGTTTGTTGCATAAAATTTTTATGGGTATTTGTTAATTAAATGTGGGGTTATTTCTGTGAAGGATTGGTAGTTAATGTGTTGGAGAAGAAGTTTTATTTTAACGTGTGGCCAACATTAATTTAAAACTCTTTCTTTGTCTTGTGATATCCTTCTCCTTACTTTGATTAGCCAATACCTTAGCCATCATTACCAGCTAAAAAGTCCTACCCGATTTAAATTAAGTTAGTTGTCTATATTAGTAGAAATGTATACAGAGACTGTGAGTTATGGGGTGTTCAGAAAAATTCTAAGAGTTTGCATAATTTAATCCGAGTGTCCCTAAACCTGAGGTTTTATTGAATTGCTATACACACACATATCAATTTCATGTGTAGGGTTTTATTAGCATTTGAAATCTTGAGTTCTTGGACTATTTGTGATGGTGGATTGATTCTTCATTATTCACGTGGACAATTATTGAGATGTGTGGGTGCATTTGCTATGAGCTTATCTGTTTTCATTCTATTTATGCTCGAGGACAATCAAAAGCTAAGTGTGGGGTATTTGATAAGCTCATAAATGTTATGTATTTTATGTTTCTTTTAACTCCGTTTTCATGTATTTTGAGCAATAATTGTGTTAATTATGAGATTAATTATTTTATTTTCAGTTTGGGTAGGTATTGAATGAAAAAAAAAGCCAAAAAGATCAAAAAGTTGGAGAAAAATCAAAAGCATGCAAAATGTGTACCGATAGGGAGCGAATTTGGACATTGTTCAGAATTGAATTTGTGCATAACTTTCTTGTCTAAACTCCAATTAAGGTGATTCAAGATATTTTGTACAATTGAGAGGAAGAGCTATAACTTTCATATTTTGAGTTTTCCCAAATGCTATCAGCATCGAGGTCGAAATTGAGGTAGACATTAAAGTTGGAAAACTATCATTTGCGTACGTGTGCGAGTAAAAGCTTGTGCATGTGCGCAGGCTGAGAGAAAAGACTTTCACCTCTCGAAATTGGGCACATACGCAAGAATATGCTGTGCATGTGCGCATGTCGAGCAACAATTGACGTAAATTACTTAATTTTGAACTTTTCTCCACCCAATTGGACTCCTTATCGGGTTTTAATGTAATTTTATCATCTTGGGGGGTCTAAACTCTGATGTATCCCCTATATATACCCCATTAGGAGGGAAGTTGAATAGAATGTAGCAGCCATTAATTAGATTAGACATTAGAATAGAAATTCATTATATTAGGATTAGGGTTTCCTTCTTCTTATTTAAGAAATCCTACAAGTTCCATCAACTTTTCATTTTGGGTACGCTACTAAATTTGATTTCTTGATGTATATTCAATTTAATTTCAGTTCTAATATAATTTTCCTGTGATTTGTTTTTCTATTTCATTAGTTTAAGTTTGCTTATGGTAAATTTTATTGCTTTTGCTAGTTTTAATTGGTTTTGATAATTGTTCTTGATTTCTTAGAGGTTAAAATTAATTTAGTTAGGTAGAACAAAACTCTTGCAATTAATTTGTCTAACTAGTTCATAGGTTTGTGAACTCTAGTACTTGACCAATAGTCCTCGTGGAAATGATCTTTACGTACCTGATCTACAAGACATACCTCGTATCCTTTCATGCGTAAGTATTGATTAGCTTTATTAAGGCTTATTTATTAACTTATGTATGATTTGAATTGTCTAATCAATATTTACTCAACATCCACCCAAGTTAATGGTAAAATAATAATAAAAAAAAATGAATAACAAAAGCTATATCTGAAACTGAATCCGGATGCTAGAGATTGTGCTATCTACTTATTTAAAGTACAATAACAAGTAGATCGAGAAAAGTTGTCCTTCATTAGGGTTGTGGGCTTAATGGGTAGAGGGGATGGAAAGTCAAGAATAAGAGTTATCAATATTTTATTGTTCTAATATTTAATTTTCTTTACATTATTGAGAAGTTGAATGTCCGAACAACATAATTTCTATCCATTTGTTTGTTGATAAGAAGGTGATGATCGGTGACTCGGTAGTATATTGGTGTTACACGACAGAGGAGGGTCAGGAAAAAAGAAAAATAGAAATAACAACAATATTTTTATATGAAACAAATTCCCAACAAATATTTATCAAAAACCAGTTATTTCAATGATTCACTGGACAAAACCCATACCATCATATAAGATTCTGATTACGATTCTAATTTCATAGATTAATCAAGCAACCTCTATGTCTTTCTTAATCAAAAGAAAATTGACACAAAAAAAAAAAAAAAAAAAATAGCATGAGATCACATCTAGAATTCATAGAATGGTATGTATTATCAGATTAAAATATCTAGATGTGTATAATTCCTCCCCAGATATTATTTCATGTCAAATACCATGTCTCTTATTTTCACATCTAGAAGAATAAGAATTTTTAACTCAATTTCAGATGTCCAGAAGTTTAATAACTCATAAAATTGTGATAACCCAAGAATACATATTCATTATTCGAAATACAGTTCAAATTATACAAGTAGTAACTTTATTAATAGAACTAGTTCTAACCCCTTCGTTGTATGGGAATAGGATGCCAAAATGATTGGGCAAATTTGAGAACAACATGGCCCTTATTTTTAGCTTAAAAAATGATATACAATTAGTTCATATAAATTGCATTTCAATCTTGTACAATTCATTATAGTTGTGATAATCACGAAATTAGAGACATTATATCATACAACATATGTAAAAGTTCAATATCCAATCAAATTGAAAATAAATTAAAAATAGCTGATTATTAAAGAAAAAACAATATAATCTAACTTTAGAACTTTTTATTTTTTATTTTTGCAGAGTGGTGACTTGATCTAGTCAAGTTCTGTAATCTACATTACATAAAAGGGAATTACGTTGCAACAACTACTGGACATTTTGTTTGTAAAGCTTCTCCAAGCAACCATCAAATGCGCCAACTATTCAACCTGAAAAAAAAAAAAAAGAGTCTAATCATCTCAAGTAGTAAATATATTAGGCTCAGTATTGGCAGTAGCAAGTTTAATGACCCAAAGACATAGAGCCAAAAGAAAAGCAAATTATTGAGCCTTTAGTATATCATGCCAACCATCAAACCATTGCTTTATTCCATTTGATTAAATCAACATCGTGTTTTAGTTTTTACAAAAGAGAGACAATAGAAAGTAATTCTTAGAATATTAAGAGAACAAAATGAAAGCAAATTATTTTTTTGTGCATGATGTCCTAAATGGTATATTGTTAATTGAACTGTGGTAGAGTTAAGTCAAACATCAAGTAATAAATCACACTAATGTATCTTAACTTTTACCCTCACTCCCGTAAGTATACGGTGCTAAATAGTAATATAGAACAGGCGGGATCATTCCCACGAGTGTTGTTGGTTAGCAAGTACCGAAATTTATAAATCCTTATATAGTTAGCCAAATCAAGAAATGAAAGTGATTAGACTACTAAATTAAAAGCTAATTAACCTAACCTAATGAAAGAAAATAAAATTACTTCTAAATTAACTAGATTATACTAAAATTGAAAGACAAGCAATTCTAATTTGACTAAGGAAAGCAATTAAAAGACATGAAAAACAAGTAAACTTCATTTACTACTAAATTTGACTATTGAAATTTGCAAAAGAATTGAGATTAAAACTAAATATTTTTAGATTAATAAAAGAAAGCCTAATGAAAATTACAATGAATTAAAATAATGAAATGCAAAATTTTAACTAGAAACCACTGAATTATCAAGAATCCTAAGAAAACTTGAAATAGAAGCAACTAAATTTTAAGGAAATTTAACTAGAAAACAAGTAAAAATTATATCTACTTGCACGTAAAGAGTAACCCACTAGGATTATCTAATCAAAATTTAAACATGCAAGAAATTAAAAAGAAGATCTAAAAAAAAAGTAGAAGAGAATTTGTATTAAACTAAAGACTTGAAGTTTACGCTAACCAATCTACTCTAATCTAAAACTACACACTACACTACCTACTATGTGTACTTTTTCTTCAATCTCCTAATATATATGTTAAGTGCTTTACAAGGCAAGAAATAAAAATTTGAAAGCCACAAATTACAAAATTGCCATTCAGCACTAGCCAAACCCGTCTCGATGTGCGACATGGATTTCAATGTCGCAACATCGAGCTAAAAATAAGTGAAATTCCACTGTGACGTAGCGACATCAAGCATAATTCAACTCATGTCTTCAATTCTTCATTAATTCCACTTTGGCACTCGAACCTTTATAATATTTGACTTCAAACTTTTTGATTCCTAACCTGCAAACACATTTATTACTAAATAAGTAACCAAATTGATTAAAATTCAAATAAAACCCTTAATAATCACTAAAAAATGAAGATACATACACATAATGTAAAAATTAACTAAAACAGAACAAATACTAGAATCTGGAATTTAAACTATTAAAGGACTTTTATTTAGTAGAAGTAAATAACTCTAGTTGACTAGAGTTATCACACCCAAACTTAACATTTTGCTAGTCCCGAGCAAAACAAGAAATAAAAGAACCTTATTAAACAACTTAAAAAACACGCCACCAAATTAACAAAACACTTGATGAACAGTAGATGTACTTATGATCAATAATGACTTCTCTCGAATGACCTAGAGTATTATATAACAATTGAACTATTTGAATTAGTTACTCTAATTTTTCCATAATCATAAGTTCATTTACCTCACAAAACTTCAAATTATCAAACATTAACCATTCTCAAAAAGGTTCCCAAAAATTGACTTCTCTTCATTCAAAATGTTGATTTCTCAAATCACAATGAGTTACAAAGTTATTCAACTTCCCGACGAGGTAAACCAAATAGAAATTCATTAGGAATCTACCTATATGCACATATCACACAAGTTTATAACATTAATCTATCAAGGAATGAGTAGTATGATATCAATGATAAGTATTATAAATATTTTCCCCTCGACTTGTTGGTATTCTAAAACGTAATTTCTAATGGTTTAATTCGGAAAAATAATATGGGTACAAGCCGGATCCCATACTCCACTTATTACCAACAACAAATTATATATACATATATATATATATATGTATATATATATATTTATATATATATCTTGGCCTTAAACCAAGGACGATGAGTAAAATGTATCTAAGATTAATATCTATGATACCGATCAGTCATGGATTTGCAAGAAGGCCAAGTATGCAAATACACAAAATATCCTAATTTCCTTATCTTCATCTAACCTAATTTTTTGAAAGATAAATCGACTAACTAAGTAATATTGGTGATTTGATCAAAAATAAAATTTTTGAGTGAATTTTCCCCAAAATATTAGTCCCATTTTTTGAAAATGATAATACCAAAATTTTGAAATTCTTATGTTGCAAAAGAACCACTCATAGACACAAATTCATGAAATGGTCAATTGAAATAGTCTAATCATATAGTGTTGTAAGTCAAATATCATCATCGATTACCAAATCAATTAAATTTTCATCCAAGAGTCATTAAACACATATAAATAGAAAATAACCATCCCCGACACAAGAAATGGACACGCACAAACTTGACTCTATTATTCTATTCGATGAGTAAAACTCATCTTACGACTCACCCAAAATTTTCACACAAGAATAAAATGACAACTAAACACTCCTATCTAACCAAAGTTAATTTTTTTTTCCAAAATGAACTAAAAACTCATAGCTAAGCGAAGTAAGTAATCAATGAAACTCAAAATTGTTCAAAACACATTTAAACTTCAACAAGTCCTACATGGCATCGGCTTAAGGCCCTTAGCCATTTTAAATATTCTCATCAACCACAAGTAATGACCAAAAACTACATCAAGTTTTTATCAAATCAATTCTTAAAATGATCTAATCCATAAGTAATAAAAGGAAATCTACTTGGCGTCAGTTTAAGACTATTAGCCAATCTAGTTCAAAAATAAAAATATCCAAATCAAAATATATAAAGATAGATATAAACTAAACATAAAAGTGCTAGAGCATGAATAAAAATAAAAAAACAAAATGTCAGCCATCATTAAAATCTCTCTAATTGCTTCTCCCCCAATTCATCAATAGCCATTGCTAGTTGCTTCTAATCTCTTGCTCCATGTCTTCTCGACCATCATCTGCATCACTAGGCTGAGCTTTCTCGTGGTCATCATTTTGAGTTATTTTGGTCTCACCAGCTTGTTGTGCTTCATCTTGATATACAAGAACCACTGGTGGTGTGTAATACTGCCCATGAGATAGGCCATAATGCCAAAGCGGAGATTGTAGTGAACAAACCCATGTATCAAGTGAAACATGAGTGGCCTTGAGGGCTTCTCCTATAACTGCCAAATTTGTTATGCATTACTAGCTGGCTGTAGGTCTAGTATCCCTGCAACTCATTCCGCTCTTCTTCATTAATTGGAGCATTACATACATATACAGGTGGAAGAGGAATATATGATGATCTCTGAGGTAGTGGTGGTGGTACGTGGCCTTCTTCAAGGTGATGCTTTTCATATTCTTGATCCATCCTATAAACATAATCTCAATTAATTCTGCTTTTAGGATGTATCATGGGCTCCGTGGATCAGTAGAACATCCTGCAACAGTACATAAATGGTGGATTAGATTGGGTACATAAAAAATGGATCTCCCAGACCTTTTACTATCCAAAAATCACTATCTAACCAGTTTACCAACATCCACTAGTATCCCTATCATAATAGCATAAACTACCTTATCATTCTTTCATGTAACTTAAGGCCTTTGGCCTTCAAATACACAACCAATGATTGAAAAGATAGTTTGGCCAAAAGTGAAATCTGTCCATGTCTAGAAAATCTTAATTTTGCACTATTTGTGCTACTTCAAACCCTATCCACATCCACATCACATAACACATCTTTGATCACATTGATATCTTTCTCCTTATCATACAGAAGTGCTAAATATTCATCAAATTGAACAGTAGGTATGTTAAAGAAAGAATTAATCATTTTAGAACCAAAGTCAGCCAATACCCCCTAGACTCTCACCTTACCATCCCCAAGTTCAGAAAGATTATAATGGAACTTTTTTACCAATTGTGTGTAGCCAAGATCAACTTGGAGAATCAAAATTTTTCAATGTTTTGCTTAAATCTAAACTTGTACAGGTTTTCTAACATCTTCGTACAATCCCCAGTGCATAGATAGATCAAAATTCTTTTCTTTAATCATCTCATGTTTCTCATTATTTTTAAATAATGATGAGCTTTCACATTAAAGAATTGAGGTTCTATTCCTCCACTTGGCTCATGTATTTCACCTTCTCAACTTGACCCTTCCCCAGGTAAATTTCTTTTCTTCGTGGAATTTCCCCTCTACCCCATGTTCTCGCTCTTTTCTCCGCACTTCCATACATACCCGGTACCATTTTCACAATAACTTAACAAAAATAGCAACAAATTTATGACCAATAATTCCCAAATTCATAGCTAAGTACAAAATTTTGCCAAAAATTTCAACAAAATTTCACAATCTCTAAACAAGAAATCAAACAATCCACCACAAAAGTCCAGAAATTTCACAAAATTGATTAGTACGATACCCAAAAAAATTAGTCCAAAATTAGCACAAAATTTTTTTCTAATTTCACCTAAGTTATCTTTATGAATTTCAAATAATAACAGCTCAAGTTTACCAACAAATTGTCCTCCTTGGTAAAATTACAAGTTTGATCATAAAATTAAAAAAGATGTTACCCGATTGCTGCTGAAAATTCTTGAAGAAGGATAGTGTCCATCTCTTCCTTTGTTGCTTGAAATTCTTCTGGTGGAACTCTAAATAAATCTACATTTTGATGTTTCCTGAGTTGTGACATGAAAAACCAATGTCGTGACATCGGCTGGGCAGATGACTTCCATGTGGGTGATGTCGGGGGACATGGAAAATCCATGTTGTGACATTTCTACTCAGGATAAAAATTAAGCCTTTGTAGAAATTCAAAATTCATGTCGCGACATGGACTAAATGACCAAAAAGCCCTCCAAAAGTTCATGGCGATGTCGCAACAGGATGCCTTCTAGAATTTCGTGGTTGATGTTGCGACATGGAAAATCCATGTCACGACATGGAATAAACTTCTACAAGGTACATTTTTCACACTTAGCCAAAATTTCCTCCTTTCGTCTCCAAATTTTCTTCAAGTCCATGCAGAGAATCAAATACCAAAAGACAAGTTTAAAATACAATTTCCACTCATTCTTTAACACTATTTATTCAATTCAAAAACACATATTTTCAAACTAAAATTGTAACCTTATTCAAACAATTCACTCAACATGTAAGCTAACTAAAAATCACACCAAAAGAAAATATTTAGAAACAACTAAATTAAAGCTTGGGTTGTCTTCCAAAAAGTGCTCTTTTATAGTCACTAGCATGACTATGTCATGGTTGATCATTCTTGCACAAATTGGATGATTTCTTGCCCTTCTTCAATAATTCCTCCCATGTAGGGTTTGAGCTGCTGACCATTGACCTTGAGTGTCATTTCTTTCCCTTTTATCTCTACCGCTTCATTAGGAAAAGTTTGAACTACTTCAAAGGTTCTACTTCATCATGATTTGAGTTTTCTTGGGAATAGTTTGAGCCTTGAGTTGTAGAGTAATACCAAATCACCGATTTTGAACTCTTTCCTTAAGATGAGTTTATCATGCTATGCTTTAATCCTTTCCTTATAGATCAAGGAATTTTCATATGCTTCTCTATGAAATTCATCTAATTCATTCAAATTAAGAAGTCTCTTTCATATGTTCATATCAAAATTTAAGCTCTTATTACCCAATATGCTCGATGATTAAGTTCAATCGGTAAATGACTTGCCTTTCCATACACAATGTAGTATGGAGATATACTTATTAGAGTTTTGAAAGCCGTCCGGTAAGTCCATAATGCATTATCCAACTTGATTGCCCAATCCTTCCTTTCACAATTCACCATTTTGTCCAAAATTCTCTTCTATTCCCGATTTGAAATCTCAACTTGATCCGAAGTTCAAGGGTGGTAGGGCAATGCAACCTTATGCTTTACCTCTATCACTGAACATAGGTCTAGGCACTCCAAACCGAAAAAAGATGTTCTTTAAAAAAAATTTGGTGACCATTCTAACATTATTGGATGGGGTGGCTATTGCTTTGACCTACTTTTTGACACATAATCCATCCCAACCAAAATGAATTTGTTGTAATATGATGTTGGAAATGGTCCCATAAAATCAATGCCCCAAGCATCAAATACTTCCAATTACACAATGCCATAAAAGGGCATCTCGTGTCTCCTTGAGGTAATATGTCTTCTTGAGATATTACCTATGCTTTGTCATTGTGTAATCTCATCACATTTAAGCACAACTCCCTAGAGTCTTTGAAAAGAGTTGGCCGATACAAGCTACATTCAAGGACTTTAAAAGCCGTTTGTTGAGCCCCATGATGATCTCCTACGGGAGATGAATGACAATGTTCCAAAATGTCATTAACTTCACTTTCTAGGTTACATCTTCTTAAAACTTGATCATTGCATCTTTGGAACAGATAAGGTTTTTCCCAAAAGTAAAACTTGATTTCTGCAAAGAACTTCCTTTTCTCATTGATATTAAGCATGTTTGGCACTACTCTTGCAACGAGATAGTTCACAATGTCTGTGTACCATGGGCATGCCTCCTTTACTTCAAGCAATTTCTCGATAGATGAGTCCTCATTGATGGCTCTTTCTTCTTGCTTGACAAATTTAGATGCTTCAATCCTAGATAAATGGTCTGTTACCATATTTTCAACACCCTTTTTGTCCACAACTTCCCAATCGAACTCCTACAAAAGAAGTATCTATCTCAATAAAGTAACATGGTTTGACATCTTCTTTAGAGAATAAGTACTTTAATACAGAGTGATCGGTGTGCACAATTACTTTAGACCCAATTAAATATGATCTAAACTTGTCAAATGCAAAAACTATGTCAAGTAGTTTCTTTTTTGTAGAAGAATAATTAAGTTGTGCGTCATTTAAGATTCTACTTGCATAATAAATGGCATGCAACATTTTATCCACCTTTTAACACAACACGACACCTATTGCATAGTCACTAGCATCACACATAAACTCAAATGGAGGAGACAATTGGGTGCCACAATAATAGGTGAAATTACAAGAGCATGTTTCAACTTATTAAATGCTTTCAAACAAGAATCATCAAAGTCAAAAGTACAATCTTTCTAAAGTAAAGAGCATAAAGGTCTATCTATTTGTGAAAAATTTCTAATGAATCTCCTATAGAAACCCGTATGACCAAGAATACTTCTTACACCTTTAACATTAATCGGAGGAGGTAACCATTCAATCACCTCTACTTTTGCTCTATCAACCTCTATTACTCTTGATGAAACTTTTATGACCCAAAATAATTCCTTCTTGCACCATAAAATGACATTTTTCCCAATTAAGTACCAAATCAGTCTCAACACATCTTTTCAACACAATAGTCAAATTTGCAAGACAATCATCAAATGAGGTACCAAATACGCTAAAATCATCCATAAAGATCTCTATGCACTTTTCAACCATATCATGAAAAATCACAAATATGAAACGTTGAAATATGGTAGGTGCATTGCAAAGCCAAAAGGAATTCTCCTATATGCAAAAGTACCAAATAGGCATGTAAAAGTTATTTTTATCTTGATCTTTCGGGCAAATAACAATTTGAAGATAACTATAATACTCATCAACAAAGAAATAATATGCAAAACTGGCCAATCTCTCAAGCATTTGATCAATAAAAGGTAAAGAAAAATGATCCTTGCGGGTCGCCTCATTTAATTTATGAAAATCAATGCACATATGCATTACAACCCGTGACCAATCTAGAAGGGAAGAGTTCATTGGTTTCACTTATTATCACAGTAATTTCACATTTTTTGGAACGACTTGAGAGGGACTAACCCACTCACTATCACTAATGGGGTATATAATACTAGCTTTCAAAAGCTTGATAACCTCATTTCTCACAACCTCTTTCAATATAGGATTGAATTCCCTTTGAGGTTGCCTTACTAGTTTTTTGCCTTCATTCAACAAGATTTTATGTATACAAATGGAAGGGCTAATCCCAAAGATCATCAATAGACTGAGCAATGGCATTTTTATGCAAAGTACCACAATCAATTTTTCAAGTTGCTCACCCGTTAAAGATGTATTCACAATCATCGGGGTATGTGTCATTTTCACCAAGATATTCATACATCAAATGAGTAGGAAGAGGTTTAAGTTCTACCTTGAGGAGTTCGTTGTATAAGAGATCCCGTTTTACCTTTTTTCTTGACTTCCTCTTGCAATAAAACATTGTTTTCTACCATACACTGATTCAAATTCTCCACTCCTTCATCATCATCTTGAATTAAGTCATTTGAAGTCAATATATCATTTTACCAAGGAAGAATTCACTAACTCGTTCGTACAAAAATCATCAATTAGATCATCCATTACATTTATACTCATAACATCATCATAAATTGAAGAAAGCTTTAATGAATGAAAAACACTGAACATGGAAATTTTATCATGTATCCAGAATTCCAACTTCCTTTTTTGAACATCAATGAGTGCACTCTTGGTTGCAAAAGGGTCTCCCAAGGATAATCGTCATTCCTTCTGAATTCCATGTCTTGAACAATAAAATCAGTCAGAAGGTAGAGTTTGTTGATTTAAACACTCATATTGTTGATGATTCCCTTTAGAAACTTTATACTATTATCCGTTAGTGGCAACAAAACACTCGCGGGCTTCAAATTTCCTCCATTTAATCTCTTGAACACCGCATAAGGCATGAGATTTATTGAAGCTCCCAAATCACACAAAGCCTTCCCAAATTGTAAACTCCAATCTCACAAAGTATAGGAAAGGACTCAAGGTCATTGAGCTTAGGCAGTAACCTTTTTGTGAGAAGTGTACTAGAATTTTCCATTAAGCATAAAATTTCATCCCCATGCAATTTTCTTTTTGATGTGAGGACTTATTTCATGAATTTAGCATAAGTGGGCATGTTCTCAAGTGCCTCCATGAAGGGAATGTTAATTTTAAGCTTCTTGAATATTTCAAGAAATTTTTTGAATTTCTTTGCCTTTTCCTCCTTCAATCTTTGAGGGAATGGTATTTTCAATTTCCTAGACTCATGACATGTAGGATCCTTGCCTTCCTCACTTTGCATATTGGGCATGGTAGGCTCATTTATCTTTTTTCCTTGACCCATTGAAGACTGCCCTTTAACTTCCTTCATATTCAACCTTTTCCTTTTCTTTTCTTTTCAATGAATGTCTTCCAACACCTTCTTCCACTTCATTACCAATTCTAAGGGTGATAGCACCTTTGCATTGCTCATTTAGATTTGGAGTAGTGTCACTTGGAAGTGCCCCTACAGATCACTTGGAGTAGTATCTCCAAATTCCTTGTTGATGCTCTAAAATTTTCATAATCTCTCATTTGTTCTTCTTATCCTTTCTTTCTCTTTCTAATCCTCTTCTCAAGTACTCCGCCTCCATTTTTCAACCATCTTCAATTTTCTATTGTTGCAAATTGATCATTATACATGTGTTGAAATAAATTTGAAGGTTGGAATGGAGATCTTGATTGTTGTTATTGAAATAGAGGATTACATGGAGGTTGCATAAGTTGGCCTGGAAGTTTCTTTGGTGTGGGGGTTGATAAGGTCTAGAAGAGGAACTTGGGGCTTGGTTTTGATAGTATTGAGGTGGAGGATTATGTTGGTATGGAGGATTTTGTTGATTGTTTGGGTTGCTGTAAGAGAAGTTGGGATGATTTCTCCTTGAAGGATTGTAAGTAATTCCATAAACTCCTTGGAGTTCATCTAGAAGAAAATGAAGGTTGATTTGATATATAGTGGGACTTGCTCATTTCCATCCATAGGAACCTCACATTGTCCATTGAAGTGTCCACATCACAAAAGTCACAAATCAAATTTGATTGAAATGATGAACCAATAGCATTTATGGTTTTGGCTTTCAAAAATTCTCCAACATTCTTGTAAAGTTGTTCATAACATTCATAAGCATGCTTTGTTGGCCCCAAAAGCAACCTAAGAGAGAGAGAGGGGGGGTGAATTAGGTTGTCTCTAAAAACAAACCTTTTTATGTGCTTAATAGAAATTCAAACTTTGTGCACCAAATGAAAACTTAAGCACAAATGAATACAATAGATATTCAACAATTTAAGCTTAAAGAACAAATAAGAATATTGAGATTAAGAGAATCAAACCAAACTCCCTAGCTTCTCAAGCTTGGAGCTTGCAATTACAAAGAGCTTCTTACAAGGCAACTACCAAGTTTACAACTTGAAGTTCAGCCACTAAAAGTCTCTTCTTAAAGTAGGTGAGACAATAACCTCTTGTACACAAATGAGGATCACTCTTGCTCACACTAATTTCCTTTAGTTGAGCCAAGAGTTTTACACTCACAACCTTCCTTTGTTACAATTGTTATCTCTCCACTCTTACACTTGAAGAACTCTTACACTTCTAAGCTCTTTTCTCACTACCTACACTATTACAACATTTGTACCAACTATTTCTCCCAAATAGCTCAAGAATGATTTGTAATCAATGTAGAAGTCTCTTTTTAATTAATTCAGACCTAGGGGTATTTATAGTTGCCAAATATCTGCTTTCAACAACTTCCCAACGGCTATTTTCTGTTTACTGAAAAACTAGCCGTTGGACCTTTCGGACGGCCGATGCAGCAAGAGTGCGTCCGAACAAACTAGCCGTTGGACCGTTCGGACGGCCGCTGATAAGTTGCATAGATAATTGGCAACTATAAATACTATTGATGGGAAGCTTGCTTCAAATTCTTTGTGTCGGACGATTACCATCGTCCGAAGCTCTGTCACTCGGACAGTTATTTGCGTTCGTAAAATCTTGTGGTTGTTTTGTTCGGATGATCATTTGCGTCCGAACCTACCTATTTTTCTGCACACTTGTTATTAAACCATTAGTATGATTTGGTCTTCATCAAAACATGGTTAACATAACTGGGGTTCAACAAGCTTCATTAAGACACTCCACCTTGTTGAGTATTAGTTTGGTTGACTTGTTGTTGAACTACCAGAGGAGCCATGGGCCCATAATAATAGTAGTTTGTAGCCATTCGGTTAAGCAACTCTTGGGCCTCTTCTAAAGTTTTTAATAAAATGGAGCCATCGGCGGATGCATCAATTATAAACTTTGTTTCTTGTGCCAACCCATTGTAAAATGTTTGAATTTGCAATCAAAGCTAGATGGCATGATGGGGACATTAAGTTTTTCTCAACAATACTTTAAAACGTTCCCAAACTTCACTTAAACTCTTACCAACATCTTGTCTGAAAGAAGTGATCTTATTATACAATTTGGCAGTCCTTGATGGTGGGAAATGCTTTGCCAAGAACTCTTGTGCTAGTTGATTCCAAGTAGTGAAAGTGCCTTGAGCATGAGATTGAAGCCCTGTCTTTGCTCTATTCCTTAATGAGAAGGGAAAAACTCGGATCCTTATACAATTCGGATGTACACCATTAAATTTGAATGTATCTGTTCGGTAGAATATTTATTAGGTTCTTTGAAAACAATGAACAAGTAGTAAAAAACCTTAATTATCCTAATCAACTCCCACACACTCGCAAGTATAGGAGGTAAGTTGTATATAGGATGAGTCAGGATTGTTCCCATGAGGACTATTGGAACAATTACTAGGTTCACAAGCCTATTTACTAGTTAGACGAAATAATAAGGAGTTTTTGACTGAACTTAAACTAAATGTAATCACAAGACTGAATTAAAATATAGAAAATAATGTAAAATTCTAACCCTACTGAAAGCAATTGAATATAATTAACTAAAGTCGTAATTTAAATCTATCCTATGTGCGAGAATTTAATCAAGAACAAGAATTTAAATTAGTCTACTGTATAAAAGCAATTAAAAATGATCTAATAAAACCCGAACTACTAAACTATGGAAGCAATTAAAAATTTTAAAATCGATAAAAACAAGAATGATAATTAAGAAAGAAGAAAGCAATAAGAACAAAAATTAAATTGCATAAAAATAAATCAAACTCAATAATTGCAGCTTAAACACATGTTGATGATCGTCGAATTTTGAATTCTTGGTAGGAAAACAAAATCCTAACATGAATGCTTGAGAAAATCTAACCTACAGCTAAATTATCATTATAACTATTGAAAAACAAAGAAACTAATGATGGCTAGTGATTATGATGATTTCCTCTCATTTTCTTGGTGTATTTATAGATATTTTTAGGGTTTCGGGGCCCTAGGATGATAAACACATGATTTCCCATGCAACCGAGCCCATGGGAGGATGTTTCTTGCAAAATAAGTCAAGTTTCATAGCCCACCCATTGATTGGTGCCTGGGCACTGTACTTTTGCAATGCCTGGGTGCGATTGGCAGAATGCTACTGGAGTTGGTGCCTGGGCGCCACTAGCATGCACCAGCTTCAAATTCTTCCTTGATTTTGACCATCATACAATCAAATTTGTTAAAAATTAAAACATGAAAGTTGTACCTCAACTGGAACTCGGACAAGAAAGTTATGTTCAATCTACCAAACTGTATCAAATCACTCCTCGCCGTTGTACGTAAGTTCCAATTTTTCAATTCTCATCAAATTTCTTTATCAATTTTGACTCTTTCTTCACCCCTACAAAACTCAAAATAAATTATTTTAGTTCATAATTACTCAATTTTTGCTTATACATCACTAAAAATGAGATAAATGACACAAAATATACAACATTTACGAGTTTATCAACTACCCCATACTTAGTTTTTGAGCATCCTCGTGCAAAGCATAGAAATAAATCATAAACATACTCAACACATCTCATCAATTATCCACATAAATAACAAAGAACCAAACCATCATAAAGAAAATAGTCAAATGTAATAAACCCCTATACATGAATTCTAGAGTAGGTGTGTCTATAGCCATACAAAAATAACTTTTAGGACACTCAGATCAAATCATACAAACCCTTTGAATTTTTATAAACACTCCATAGCTTACTCTTCTTACATTTCTCCACTAATGTAGACAACTGACTCGACTTAAATTAAGTAGGACTTTTAGTTTTTAACGTAAGGCTAGGGTCTTGGTTAACAAAGAAGGGACAAAGAAAGGATAAGGCTATTACAAATAAGAAAGAAAGAGCATTAAATTAATGCTGGCCACACATCAACGTAAAACTTTTTTTCAAATATTAAAACACCCATCCTTCAAAGAAGTAATCCCACACTTAATTCTCCAAACACCCATGTTAAAAAGTTTTGTGCAACAAGTAGAATAAAATCATTCTTTTTCAATTCAACCTTACTCACCAACACCTTGTAAAAATATCTCATTACTTCTTTCTTTTCTTTTTTTTTCTTTGAAGCCCCAAAATGGGTACCAGTTGTAGCCACAACCCGCAACAAATATCTACGCAAATACCAGTAATACGCACTACCTGCTAGCACTCTAATGCAAGTACCAGTGATGGGCACCACCTACAATATTCCAACGCAAGTGCCAGTGATGGGCACCACCTGCTATGGTCAACAATTTTTTTTTAAAACACCCCTACACCTTAAACTGTACACCATTCATTGAAGCATTCTCACACAACTACCTTCCATTCTTATATCCCCTTAACAATTAATATGGCATGACAGCTCGTAAGGGACATTTAAAAATAACTCACAAAGGTAGATAAAAAAGGAGTTAGAAAAAAAATGAATGGTTCTTATATCCATTCAAAACAAAATAAGGCTCAAATAGGGTTCTAGGATACAAATTTTACAGTAGGGTTGGCCTGAAAGGCTCAAACATCCAAAAAAATCCCTACCCTAATTTTTAAATCAAATCAAATTATCTAAAATTTTGCTTCGAAAATGTAGTAAAGCAAGTATTTGGAGTACGATATAAGTGAATCCACACAATTATCTCTCAATTCCAAAATGCTACAACATTGTAGGTCTATTAGACCTACAAAAATTAGAAATCTTGCTAGGAAAGATATTAACTCTGACTACCCTACTCATGACATGTTAGGTAAAAAATTATCAAGTAGAAAATCAAAGAAGCATGCTAAGCAATTTGTGAACAAAATTTTCAAATTTCAAAAATCTCTCAAATCAAAAGCTAAGCTACAAATATAAAAGCAAAAATTGAGAAAATGAACAAACAGAACAACGAATATATATAAATTAAGAAAACTCTCCAGCCCACACATAGAAAATAGCATTGTCCCCAATGCAAAAATAAAGAGTAGAAAGGGTAAAATGGAAGCTTCTTTGTCAGGTAGTGTCTCAATGAAGAACATTTGGTGCCATGTGTGTTGAACTAAATACATTGGAGTCGAGGTGGAAAACATCAATCACTAAAACCAAAAACTAAACACAAAAAACATTAAGACATTAAGAAAAACAATAAAACCAAGAAACAAAGTGATAACATAAGAAATAAAATTAAGAAAAAACATGGGTTGCCTCTCATGTAGCGCCCTTTTTTATAGTTTTAGATTCGACTTTGGCATGTTTGATCTATGGTTAGCAAGGTCGACGGTTTCCCGCCCCTCGCGAATAATCCCACCGTAGTAGCGCTTCACCCATTGGCCATTCACATTGAAATTGCCTTGACTTCCTTTGAGTTCTACCACACCATACAGGAATATTTGCACTACTTCAAACGGGCCGCTCCATCTTGACTTTAATTTCCTGGTAAATTTGTCATGCCCCAACTTAGTCCTCTCCTTGTACAGTCGTGTATTTTCGTAGGCTTCTGTTTGGAGTTCGTCTAATTCATTTAAATCGAGATGCCTTTTCTCACTGTCCTTTTTCAAATCATAATAGAAAATTTTGATTGCCCAATATGCTTTGTGCTCAATTTCAACTGGAAGATGACAAGCTTTGCCATAAACCAATCGATATGGAGACATCCCAATTGGGGCCTTGAAGATGGTCCTATATGCCCAAAGAGCATCATCTAGCTTCTTGGACCAATCTTTCCTTGACGAGTTTACGGTTTTTTCTAGTATGCGCTTCAACTCCCCGATTTGAAACCTCTACTTGCCCAAAAGTTTGCGAGTGGTATGGTAGGGAAATTTTGTGGGTGACTCTATATTTAGATAAGATGGATTCGAACAAGGAATTTCTAAAATGTGATTCTCCATAACTTCTAATAGCCCGCGGAACACCATATGATAAGAATGTATTTTTCCTCACAAAGTTTGTCACTACTCTTGCATCGTTCGTTGGAAGTGTCGCAGCTTCAACCCACTTGGACACATAATCCACTGCCACAAGGATATATTTTTATTATTGGATGATGATGGAAAAGGGGCCCATGAAATCAATAACCCACATGTAAAAAATCTCGCAAACTAGAATGTTTTGCAATGGCATTTCATCTTTTCTGGACAAATTCCCTATATGTTGACATTGGTTGCATTGGGTCATAAAATTTCTTGCAACATGGAACAATGTTGGTCGGAACAATACACGTTTTCCATGTGTATAAGAGGCAGTCGTCCTTTGTGAGCCATGATGTCCCCCAACTGGTGAAGAGTCTAGAATGAAATAATATACTTTGCACCTCTCTCTCAGGAATGCACCGCCGGATTACTTGATCTTTACACCGACGATAGAGGTAAAGGTCATCCCAAATATAGTACTTCATTTTCGAAAGAAATTTCATTCTTTGATTTACATCCATGGTGGATGGAATGATCTTGGCGGCTAAGAAATTGACAATATCCGCATACCAAGGTGCCCCATCCTCCTTTCTCATCAAATGTTCTTCCAGAAATGTCTCATTTATGGGCACTTCATCACCATTTCTTTGCCATAGGTCTTTCAAGTCATGAAAGGTGATTCGCCACAGTATTCTCGACTTTTTTCTTGTCTACCACCTCCCAATCAAATTCCTGCAATAGTAAAATCCATCGAATAAGTTTAGGTTAGCATCATTTTTAGTCAATAGGTATTTAAGGGTTGAATAATTAGTATGAACTATCACTTTATTACCTATCAAATATAACCTAAACTTATCAAATGCAAAAACCATTGCCAATAGTTCCTTTTCTGTGGTGGAATAATTCATTTGGGTTTCATTAAGGATTCATCTAGCATAATACACAACATGCAAGAATTTTTCTTTCTTTTGACACAATGTTGTACCCACGGCATAGTTGCTTGCATCACACATTAATTCGAAAGGTAAAATCTAATTTGGTGAGACTATCACGTGTGCGGTAATGAATGCTTCTTTTAACTTATTAAATGTAGACAAACATTTATCATAAAAAAGGCACATCGTTTTGCAATAAAGAACATAATGGGTGAGAAATCAAAGAAATTTTTTTAATGAAATGAAGGTAAAAACTAGAATGACCAAGAAAACTCCTCACTCCTTTCACATTCGTAGGAGGTGGTAATTATTCAATGATCTCTACTTTGCTTTTATCTACCTCTATGTCCTTAGATGAAATATGATGGCCTAAAACAATCCCTTCCTGAACCGTAAAATGACACTTTTTCCAGTTAAGTGCCAAGTTTGAAGTCTCGCATCTTTCTAACACACATGCAAGCTTTTTTAAACGCGAATCAAAAGAGTCACCAAGCACACTAAAATCATCCATAAAGACTTCGGTAAATATCTCAATCATATCATGGAAGATAGAAAACATACATCTCTAAAAAGTAATAGGAGCATTACATAAACCAAAAGGCGTATGCCTATATGCAAATGTGCCATATGGACAAGTAAAAATGGTTTTCTCTTGATCTTCAGGGTTATGGCAATTTGAAAATACACTGAATAACCATCGAGAAAGCAATAAAATGCATGAAAGGTCCAGACAATCTTTCGAGCATTTGATCAATGAATGGTAAAGGAAAGTGGTCTTTCCTTGTTGTTTCATTACGTTTTCTATAGTCAATACACATCTGCCACTCCATTACTAATCTAGAGGGAATTAATTCATTCTTTTCATATATGATCACAGTTATCCCTCCTTTCTTTGGCACTACTTGCGTTGGGCTAACCTACTCACTGTCACTTATGGGATATATGATCCCGACATCTAGCAATTTTAAAACCTCTTTCTTAACTACCTCTTTTAAACTTGGATTTAACCGCCTTTGAGGTTGTCTGATAGACTTATAGGTGTCATTAACGATTATTTTATGCATGCAAATAGTGGGACTTATGCCTTTTATATGATCTATGCTCCATGCAATGGTTCCACGATGCTTCTTTAACACAAAGATTAATTTGCCCATTTCAATTTCAGAAAGAGAGCATTTACAATGACTGGATATGTATCATTCTCTCCTAGAAAAACATATTTAAGACATTATGAGAAGGCAGTGGTTTGAGATCAACCTTGGGGTGTACATTGGTTGGATACCCCTTCTTACCTTTATTCCTAAGCTTGCTCTCCTCAATTGCCCTTTCCATCTCGTCATCTATCACACTCTCTTTGTTGCTAGCTTCCTTCTCTTCTTCATGGATATCATTCATGTCTTCAATCTCATCTTTCAGGGATTCCCTATAAAATCGTTAACCATATCATCAATGATATCTATACTGATAACGTCATCATATTCAACTGGAAATTTAAAAGAGTCAAAAACATTAAAAGAAACAATATCATTATTGATTCTAATTGTAGGTTTCCGGCTTAGACATCAATGATGGCTCGCCCGGTGGCCAAGAAAGGTCTTCTTAATATGAGCGGGGTAACCACATTTTCTTCCATGTCAGGCACGATGAAATCCGTCAATAGAAATAGCTTCCTAACTTTGACAATAAGATCTTCCGCTACTCCTACCGGTTGCCTCACACTTCTATCGGCTAATGGTTGATGGAGAGTGACATTTGTCGGCTTCAATCCTCATGCATTCAACCTCTTAAAGGTAGAATGAGGCATGAGGTTGATAGAAGCTCCTAAATCACATAGAGCTCGATGGAATGTCACCCCTCCAATTTCATATGGAATTGAGAACGGGCCGAGGTCCTTGAGCTTAGGGGGAAGATTCTTCTGAATGATGGCACTACACCCTTCATTCAAACATAAAATTTTGTCCCCCATCAATCTGCTCTTGGTAGATAATATCTTTTTCATAAACTCAGCATAACTGATCTATTTTCTATTGCTTCAATAAAAGGAAGGTTAATCTGAATTTTCTTAAAAATGTCCAAAAACTTCCTGAACTGTTCATTTTTTCATCATCTTTCCGTCCTTGGGGAAAAGGAACACTTACCTGCTTACTTATAGATGCTGAATATTCCTCGGACTTACCTTGTTAGTCAAGAGCTTTAGATGGTTCCTCATTGTCATCATTACTCTTTGATATGTCTTCTTTTCCCTATGTTTCACCATTCTCCATCTTATTCGACATCCTCCACTTTCTTTGGCTTCAGTGTTTTTCCACTCCTCAATATGACCACTTGAACATGTTCTCTCTCTTGGTTATTATCCCGTGGGTTAAGGATTGTATCACTTGGTAATATTTTCCCTAGTCGTTCAATGTTTAGGCGAGCTATCTACCCCAATTGTATGTCAAGGTTTCTTGTGGTAGCTCCCAGATTTTCATACTCCCTTTACAAACCTCTCAAAATCCCTTCTCAAATTATCATCATTAGATGCTCTTGACGATGTTTGATTGGACAAATTTTGTTGAGGTACATTTGACTGAAATGACGGATTTTGAACATTTGCTTGGTTTGACCAGGAAAAGTTAGGATGGTTTTGCCGATACAGGTTATATGTGTTTCCGTAATTGATGGGCTGATTTCTTGGGTAGGATTGCGATTAGAAATAAATTGAATCTACTCACCTTACATCGCTGATGTTTCACAACAGTCATTTTGGTGATTCACAGCTCTTCCATAGAAATCACAATTCAAGGTCCCTTAGTTTGTCGAACCTGTGGAGTTCACTGAGCTCCTTCCTATATTCTCTGCGGTCTTTGACAAGTTTGTAATGGCACTCATCTTCATGTTCTGCTGAGACAAGAAAGAATCATAGCTAGGCATACCTCTTAATTGGACGTTAGCTTGATTCACTTGTGATTGTTGTTGTCCAACTGAAGGAGTTATGGCTTCATGATAGTAATGGGTAGATGCCATTCTTTCCAACAATTCTTGTGCTTCTTCCAGAGTTTTATAGGGGAAAGAACCTCCCGCACTCGCGTCATTCATCAGTTTCATCTCTGAAAATAGTCCATTATAGCAGGTTTGGACTTGTAGCCATAGAGGTATAGCATGGTACGGACACTTCCTCAATAGTTGCTTGAAGCGGTCCCATGCTTCACTTAAGCTCTCTAGTGATTTGTTTGAATTATGTGATCTCGTTTCAAAGTTAGCGGTTCTAGTCAGTGAAAAGTGTCTATTATTGGCTAGGAATTCTTGACCGGGTTGGTCCCATGTTGTGAAAGTGCCTTGTCAATATGATTGCAGCCAAGACCTTGCTTTATCACGTAAGAAAAAAGGGAATGCTCTCATCTTGATACAATCAAGGCGGACTCCATTATACCTGAATGTATCAATGACTTCCTGAAATCTTATTAAGTGCTCATAGGGATCTTCATTTGGTCCTCTTCCTAACATTGCATGTGTTTGGAGCATTTGTATTAGTGTAGGCATAATTTTGAGTTATTCGCTTGCACTGGCAGCCGAGCAATGCTAGAACTTGCCTACTCAAAATTAGGTATTGCATAATCTCTAAGATATCGGGGGTTGGCATTAACATTATTTAGGTTGCCATTGTTGCCTGCAACCTCCTCTTGTTCATTAGGAGTATGGTTTGGATTCTCCATTAGATTTTCACTTCGATTTGAATCTTGTCATCTATGATTTCTACTTATCGTCCATTCAATTTCAAATTCAATCGGATGAAGTGGTTAATTGGATGAACAAGTATCGACCATAAATTACAAGAAAAGAAAACCAAAGATCAACTATCGAAGACAAAATCCAAACAAACTCGAGAGAACAAGAAATAATTCTAAATAATTAACAAAAGAAATAAAAAGTCTAATCTAGTAAGACTCGCTATACCTAATATTGTTACCAAACAAAAATAGTCCCTGGCAATGGCGCCAAAAACTTGTTTGGTAGAATATTGATTTGGTTCTTTGAAAACAACGAACAAGTAGTAAAAAACCTTAATTATTCTAATCAACACCCACATGCTCGCAAGTATACGATGAGAGTTTGTATATGGGATGAGTAAGGATTGTTCCCACAAAGACTATTGGAACAATTACTATTCACAAGCCTATTTACTAGTTAGACGAAATAATCAGAAGTTTTTGACTAAACTTAAACTTAATGTAATCACAATAAATTAAAATAAACAAGAATGTAAAATTCTAACCCTACTAAAAGCAACTGAATATAATTAACATCTAAAACCTTAATTTAAATCTACCTTATGTGCAAGAATTTAATCAAGAACAAGAATTTAAATTAGTCTACTCTATAAAGCAATTAAAAATGATCTAATAAAACCCTAACTACTAAACTGCGGAAGCAATTAAAAATTTTAAAAGTGATAAAACAAGAATTATAATTAAGGAAAAAGAAAGAAATAAGAACCAAAATTAAATTGTATAAAAATAAATCAAACTCAGTAATTGCAGCGAAAATAAATATTGATGATTGTCGACTCTTGAATTCTTGACAAGAAAACAAAATCCTAACTTGAATGCTTGTGAAAATCTAATCTACGGGTAAATTATCTTTCTAACTATTGAAAACCTAAGAAACTAATGATGAGTGATGATTATGATGATTTTCTCTCCTTCTCTTGGTGTATTTATAGATATATTTAGGTTTTTGGGCTCCGAGATGACAAGTACACGATTTTCCATGCAACCTTTCTTGCAAAATAAGTCAAGTTTCACGGCCTGTTATACACTTGTCGATCGGTGCTTGGGCGCTGCACTTTTGGAGCACTTGGTAGTAGGTATCGGAGTTGGTGCCTAGGCGCTGCATTTTGGTCGTGCCTGGGCGCCATTGGCAGCACCAGCTTCAAATTCCCCCTCGAAGTTTACCATGATACAGGCCGAATTTGTGAACACTCAAAACATAAAGCGCCCAAGCACCGTCTTAGCATTCCAAAACATCTTGAATAATCTCATCTTGGATGTGTATAAAGAAAGTTATACTCATGATACCAAACTATGTCAGATCACTCCTCACTGGAGCACGTAACTTCCAATTTTGCAATCTCGTTCAATTTCTTGATCAATTTTGTCTCTTTATTCACTCAAATCCCAAAAAACTCAAAATAAACTATTTTAGCTTATAATTACTTAATTTTTGCTTATACATCAATAAAAACGAGGTAAACGACACAATAAATATACGACATTTAGGAGTTTATCAGTATCCAATACCTCCTCAAAGTTTGTCAAATAGAGTGTAAGGATCTTCATGATGTCTTCCTCCAAACATAGCGTGTGATTGCAAAATTTGAATTAATCCGGGCTTAATCTCAAAATTATTTACTTGCATGGGCATCCATTCAATAAGTTGAATTGGCCTCATCAAAATTAAGCATAGCATACTCTCTCAAAGGATGGCCGTTCATGTTAATCCCGTTTCCATTTCCAAAACCACCAATTGCTTGATTTCCAACAACTCTTTCTTCGTCATTCCCATTATTCAAATTCCTTTGATTTTGATTATTGTTGGCCATTTCCACTCTTTCCAACCTTGTTGAACTCTTCTTTGCTTTTGAATTTCTCTAAGTTCCTTCTCTTTTTTGGAATCCAAAGAAATCAAAGGTTCTTTGTCCTTCTTTACCATGCACTACAAAGATGAAATCCAAGTGATTAGTGACAAGCGCCAACTCAATTCACAAGAAAAAATCACTAACATTAACAACTACTAATGAAAGACTAAAATTAATAACAAAAGAAGAGCCATAAAAGTGCCTAATTTATATGGCCCGTAAAGCACTCAATATTGCCAACATACGAAGGACAATGCTCGCAATGATGCCAAAAACTTGATCTGTGGGTAGAATTAATTCAAAACATCAAGTAATAAACTACACTAATTCTTAACTTCTACCCTCACACCCACAAGTATACGGTGCTAGATAGTAGTATAGAATGAGTGAGATCGTTCCCATGAGGATTGTTGGTAGGCAAGTACTAAGATTCACAAATCCTTGTATAGTTAGGCAAATCAAGAAATAAGAGTGATTAAACTACTAAATTGAAAGACTAATTAACCTAACCTAATGAAAGAAAATAAAATTACATCTAAATTAACAAACAAACAAACAAACAAATCAATCCTTATTCCCACTAAGTAGGATTGGTTACATGAATCCTGCTACGCTATTGCACTCTATCATAGACCTTATCCTCCTCAATTTCTAGGTGGACTATATCCTTTTTTACAAGTTTCCCACCAAGTCAATTTTGGGTCTCCCCTAGCCCTCTTATATTGACTATTATCTCTAAAATCTACTCGCCTGATGGGCATTTATATTGGACGTTTTAACACATGACCTAACCACCTTAAGCGTATTTCTCTCATTTTTGCATTAATGGGTGCTACTCCAATCTTATCACGAATAAAATTACATCTAAATTAACTAGATTAATTATACTAAAATTGAAAGACAAGTAATTCAAATTTGACTAAGGAAAGCAATTAAAAGACATGAAAAAACAAGTCAACTGTATAAACTACTAAATTTGACTATTGACATTTGTAAAGGAATTAATATTAAAACTAAATATTTTTGGATTTTTAGATTAATACTAGAAAGTCCATAAGAAATTACTATGAATTAAACAAGAAATGCAAAATTTTAACAAGAGACCACTAAATTATTAATCTGTCTCTTATAAAATCTTGATAATATAAGCAACTAGATTTAAAATCTGTCTCTTAACACATCTAGTATGTGTATAATAGACTATCTCTTAGCTATAGCTTAAGATTAACCTATGAAGATTATTTAAACAAAATTTAAACTTGCAAGAAATTAAAAATAAGATCCAAAGAAAAAATCGAAGAGAATTTGTATTAAACTAAAGACTTGAAGTTTAAGCTAAGTAATCTACTCTAATCTAAAAGTACAAACTACACTACCTACAAAATTGCAAAATTGCCATTTAGCAGTAACCAAACGTGCCTTGATGTCGTGGCATCAAGCTAAAAATTAATAAGTGAAATTCCGTTTCAATTTCATAACATCAAAAAATCCATGTCGCGACATCGAGCATAATTCAACTTGCTGTCTTCAATTCTTCATTAATTCCACTTTGGCCCTTGAACCTTTATAATCTTTGACTTCCATCTTTTTGATTCCTTGTAGGCAAATACACTTAACTAAATGAATAACCAAATTGATTAAAAATCAAATAAAACTCAAAATAATCAATAAAAAATAAAATGCATACACATAATGTAAAAATTAACTAAAACACTAATTTTATAACAACAAATACAAGGATCCATAATTTAATAGAGTTATAATTAATTAAAGGCAAATGGTACCATTCCACAGGAAAGATTAAGAGTTGCACGAGCCTTTTGGAATATAATTGCATCATGATCTCTTAATATGCGTGATAGAAAAAAATGACCCTGGTTGTAGTAGCAAGAAAAAAAATGACCCTAGTTGTAGTAGCTAAATGAACAATAAAACTTCAATAAAAATTATACCCAATTGTCAAGCTTCTTTAAATGTATTATAGGATTTGTTTTGCACTGTTCCATAGTTCCCTTTTTTAACCAAATTTCCTAAAAAAATCTTATTATTCTCATCCTATAGTTACTATGGATCCCTGGGACAATAAAAATTTAGACACAAATTTTGAAATAAAAACATAATCTATACTTTAGCTTCTTCGGAGAAAACATAACCAAATTTTGCTTCATCTTTCTAATTCTAAATTCAAAACTCTATGATTTCAAGTCTACACAAATATAACAACTACCTATGTAGTTTAATACAAATTGCATTAGCTAAAGTTTAAAACTTATCAAAAACTCAGGTGCAAATATACGCAAATTGATATAGAAAACATAATTTATACTTCACCAACAATCAATCACTTTAGCAATATTCTAAAACTAATATTTTTCCTAAAACGTAATAAATAAAGTAAGAAAATTAATTACCTTCTGGATTGTATCAAGTCTTGATTGAGGGATGCAAAAGAACTAGAATATGAAGCCTTTTTGACAGCCTTGTTTTATGTCACTGCTGAAATGGTGAGAAAAATGTGCAAAATTTATGACTTTGAGTTACAGATATTGTCACCCCTTTTTAAAACAAAATAGGTAAAAATATTAAATAAAATAAATAAAAGAGAATGAGTGTCTAAAATGGAGTTGAGAAAAAAAATGCGATAGCAGGCCCAACTAATAAAATCTAACGAAAAGGGTTTTCTCAAAAATTAGGAGTCACCTCTTGGTATTAGATTTTTGGTGTACAGTTACAAAGATTGTATGCTGATCATTCTCATACAGTTAAACCTTTACCTAGATGACTCTTGGCCTTTTGAGAAACTAGAGATTTGGGTTCGAGAGTCCTGTTGAGGAAAAGGAAGACTAGACTACTTTACAGGTAAACTAGGCATCCTTTCACCCCCGGTAAAACCGGTTGCAAGTTTAATTCAATTTTTTAATTTTAAGGCCAAAGAGTTGAATTAATTTGCGCCATCAAATTAAAAAATAAACAAAGGCTTAAAAAAATCACAAAAATAAACAAATACATAGTAATATTTCCCAAAAATGGGTTCACATGAATACCAATAAAAAAAACCTTAAACTAATTAAAACTGAAACACACCAAATAAAGACGCTAATTCCTAATAAAAGACTAATAAAACCTTAATTGAACACTAATTAATTTAATTTTACCTTTATTTAACATTACAAATGAAAATGCAAAAGCTAGGAAACTATTAAGGACTAAAAGAGAATAATCCAAAAAGTTTGGAGGTCAAAAAGCAAGTCCCACTCAAAGTTCTAGAGTCTATGCGCAATTGTTCTCATGCATTTATATTTAAAATTATTCAAAACAAATCTTTTAGGGGTAAAAAAGAGGTCCACAAAATTCTGGGTCAAAATCAAAATTAAGAAAAACTTGAGGGTCAAAGTGTAATTTGAATAACACTGCTGCTTCTTCCTCGCAAGAGCAACAATGACAGACTCTTTTCCCTTTTCTTAGTTTTTTGACTTTTCTATCTTCTACAAATCTTAACTAAATCACACAAATTTGATACCAAAACGATCCTTGGAATGAGTTTGACACAACTAAAGCAAAATCTAATCACGAAACAACCTGAATTAAGACAAATTGAAGCAAAACCAAGACCAACTCATGAGACCCGTTTCGTTAAAAATCCTTACTAATCTCCAAATATATGGAACTAGATTATTATTATGCTCATTCGAGTCTTAACTAGCATGATATTGAATAATAAACACACGAAACTCCAATGAAAATAGAACTTTCGATTCTACAAATAGTCATTTTGTCGAACACTTGGTAAGCTATTTGGAAAACAAGTTTTCCATACCCATTTTTTTATATTCAACTCCCAAAATTATCAATCTAAGTATTTCAATAAAGTTAGATTCAAGATACGAGATCAATTGAAGTTTAAACCAGATTCACAATTAAATATCCAAATTTCAGGCATTCAAATACATAGCAATAAGTATAAGGCCAAAAATCTAAAATTGGAATCAATAATATGCATGAAAGACATTTACAGTGCTACTTTGATGACGACTTCTGACAATGGTAGTGGAAAAGAAGTCCAAGGGCAGCAAACTTTTCTTTTCTTCCAGCTTTTCCTTTCCTAAGTATAGGATTACGTAGGCGTGTCTATCAATGAAGTTATAAGAATTCTCTTGACCTAGTGGTGGATTAATTTGATTGATGATGGGAATGTGGAGGAATGGGAGTTAAATATCATTAGTAAGTAGTTGGCTTAGAAGACTCCCCTTCTGTTATGTTGATACATTTGGCTAAGACTTTTATTGACGTTAAAGAGAGGAGACAAAATTGAGATAATGACGAACACTAGAGATCGAGATAGGAATGGAGGATGATAGACATGTAGAACAAAAACACAAATCCCCACATTTAAAAAAATAAGTGTCTACAGTTTGCCTTTCTTTATCGGGAGTGAAGTGACTCTAGACAAAGAAGTAGACACCGATGAATACATTGAGAATTAGGAGATTATTGGAAAAAGAAGGAAGTGTCACCATGTATGGAGGATCTTGCAACTGCCACTGCTTTTAGTTTTCCTATCTATTACATCAATAACAAGTAAAATTACAAGAGTAATCTATGCTAATGCTTCACGCTGCAAACTCTACTGACATTGACTTTGCTTGTAAGATCATGGGGTTTTTGGCTTGTCCTTTGACTAACACCAAAATGATCTTTATTGTTAATCTTCAAGACCTTAAGATTCATCTTTGACCATTGGATAGTCAATCTGGCTTGGACCTTCGCTTGATTCATCGATAGTCATTTTTAATGTAGATCTGAAAGTCATTGACAATGCCCTTGGCTTCGACATTTGGTTTATTCTGAAGATGAAATTATTTGATTTACTCTCTAGTTCTTGAAAAACACAGCACAAATTTGTCCCTATTTCTTGCAACATACACATATTAGTATGACTAAATGGATAATTAACTAGAACATAAAAAAGAAATGACATGCACTAAAATTGCAAACATTGGACTGTAGATAAAGTGACCAACTTAATAGCTTTATTTCAATAATGACCTCCTTAATTGCCAGTTCAACTCTAACATGAACCCCTTAATCCCAGTTTGACTCAACAATGAACCCCTTAATTGGTAGTTCATCTAAATAAATAAACCCATTAATCGTGATTCAACTCAAACATGAACCTCTTAATTGTACTTTGACTCAACCATGAGTTCCTTAATTGGAAACTGCAAATAAAAAGATCTCAATGGACCAGGGATTGAAGTAACTACTAGGATGAAAGAAGATAAACTAGCCATCTAATTGTGTCAGGATTTTCACCTATCATGAATACTTTAAATGGCAGTTGGACTCTGCAATGAAGCCCTTCACAGTTCGACTAAACAAATGAACCCATTAATCATGGTTTGAGTCCAAACATGAATCCCTTAATTGACAATTTGACTTAACAATGAGCTCATTAATCATAAACTCCAAATAAAAAAATGAACTAGGATACCATCCTTCCAACGAATGAGGAATATAGTCCTTGATAAGCTCATAAATGTTTTAAATTTTATGTGTCATTTACAGTATTTTTATGTATTGTAAGCAAGATTTGAGTTAATAATGAGCTTAATTTGGTTATTCTTAGTTTTCATCGGGTTGAAGTGAAAAAAGATTGGAAATGATGAAAAAGACGAAGAAAAGTTGAAGGAAGAAATATGCACGAGCATGGGAGAAAATTTGGACACTATTTCATATTTTTAACAAAACTTCCTTGTCCGAGCTCTGATTGAGTTGATTTAAAATGCATTGGATAAAAGCTAAGAGAAAGATATAACTTTCATGTTTTGAGTTTTCCCAATTTCCATTAGCATCAAGGTCAAAATTGAAGTTGAAAATGAAGCACGACTTCTGGAAGTCGTGCACATGTGCTACCCAAGAGCTGTGCATGTGCGCGCTTAGTAGTAGGGTTATGAAATTTTTGTTTTTTAGCAGATTTCTTCATCCACTTGGATTTTTTTTTTCAAGCCTTTTCATGTTCTTATCCTTAGGCAGGGATTATAACCCTAGTATTCCCTATAAATATCCCTTGTAAGGTGAATAGAGACAGACTCTCTCTTTTTCATCATTAGTTTTTCAGTAGAAATTCTTGTGCATTTTTCCATGGTCCTTAGTGCCTAAACCCTTCTTCTTGGTCAAGGAAATTGAAGCCATGGTTGATTCTATTATGTTGTGAGACTTTTGCACTTTAATTTATTCACTTTTTATATCAAGTATTGATTATTTTTCTGCGTAAATTTTATGATTATTCTCTTAAATTGCTATGAATGCTACAGAGTAGTGAATTATTTGAATCAATCTATAGCTAGGTTGTTTTCGACTGCTTTGTTCAATTCAATTTTTGAGGCAACTAGATTTAATATTTGCTCAATTAGCATTATTGAATTTAGGGAAAATAATCAACTAATTGGCATAATTGTGTGTGTTTATGTTGTATTAGCCCAATTGATCTTGCTGGTTTTAATGCTTTTATTAATTTATCATTGGAATGTGTCTAGATTAATTTGAGAGTTAGGGTTAATTAGATCGCGTGTTGAAAATTAACCAACTTGGAGAAAAGATATAAGAATCAACTTTGAATTGGAATTCAGGTTAGTTCTTCAATTAGTGCTTGATATAAAACTGAATTATCCTTGGTGTTGATGATTCACCAATAGAATTTTCGTGGTGGATAGAACCAAAACCAAGATCTTTATTTATTGAATTCCCTTTAGTTGTGTTAAAATTATTCCAAACCTCCCTCTTTAATTTGAGTACAACCAATAGACTTCGTTATCCCTGTGGGACGACTCGGACTCTCATTGCTATATTAAGTATAGAGAATTTGATTAATTTTGAGTGCCTGCGACAACAACGCCAAAATTTTGGTGCCTTTGTCAGGGAACTGTTCGATTTATTTTTTTTGCTATTAATTTCTGCTTTTATTTTCTTTTCTTGTGCTATTATTTCTTCCACTAATTGTGTATGCTAGTGATATGATGTATTGGACAAATTGAACTCTAATTTGATATGAAAATAAAGAGAACGCTACACAAGTTAGAGAAGGAATTAAGAGACTGACAACTAGGGGAAAGTCAACTTTTTGACTTTCTTTTTGCCGAGAATCGAGAAGTACAAGGTGAAACTAGCATGGAACAAAGAACTCTTTGGGAATTGGCGGCACCAAACTTAAATCAACAACCTCTTTGCATTACTTACCCTGAATTAGATGCAAATGTGACTTTTGAGTTAAAATTTGGACTAATCCATCTTTTACCTTCTTTTCATGGATTGCTAGGTAAGGATCCAAATAAGCACTTGAAGGAGTTCCATGTGGTATGTACAAGTATGGGACCCAATAGGGTTTCAGAAGAGCACATCAAGTTAAAGGCATTCCCATTCTCACCTAAAGATGAAGCAAATGACTGGCCATCTGATTTACCTTTGGGTAGTATTACAACATGGGAGCAGATGAATATGTTGTTTTTGGCCAAATATTTCCCAGTCTCTCGAACTACGAATATAAGAAAAGAAATTTGTGGGATAAGGCAGTTTAATAATAAGTCCTTATATGAGTATTGGGAACGTTTTAAGAAACTCTGTACAAGTTTCATCACCATCAAATTAGTGATTTTTCACTAATCAAGTATTTTTATGAAGGGCTGTTGGTTAATAAGAGAAACATAATTGACTTCGCTAGTGGAGAAGCATTGAATAATTTGACCATCGAAGCTGTTTGTAAACTGATATCTAATATGGCAACACGTTCTCAAAAATTTGGAATGAGACGTGGACAACCTATTAAACATGTTAATGAGACAAGTGTTTCATCCTTAGAACAACAAATGGCTAGTTTAACTGTCTTTCATCCGTTAATTGGCTATCAGAGACTGCACAACAGGTGCAAAATTGTGGGATTTGAACGAGGGATATCTGATAGATCAGCAACATTACTCAGTACTTTAACAGGTAAATGTTGTGGGGGGATTTCCAGGGCAATCTTGAACAAATAATGATCCCTATTATAATTCGTATAATGTCTCTTGGAGGGATCATACAAATCTCAAATATGGAAATCCATCATAGCAGTTTTCTTAGAAAAAATTGATGGAATTTCCAACCACATAGGCCTCCATTTGCTCAAAAAAAAAAAACAATCTAATCCGCCTGCTCGATCTGGTAAGTCTTTAGAGGAAATGATGAATGCTTTGACCGCTAACATGAATGTAATTTCAACAGGACACCAAGGGCAGTATGTAGCAATTGCACAACCAAATAGGGCAAATGGCAACTGTGATTAGCAGGTTGGAAGCTTAGTGCAATTCTAGCAAGTTACCCTCTCAAACAATTGTAAATCCTAAGAAAAATGCTAGTACAATTGTGTTAAAAAGTGGTAAAGAGGTTGAGGTGCCTAGTAAAGCAGTTCCTGGACGTATTGAGACTGATGAGAAGGAGACTGAAGTGGAGAAAGAAGTTAGTCTGAGCAACAATGATAAAAGCAAAGGTAAGTCGATTTCATGGCCAGAATATAAGCCTGAGCCACCATTTCGTAAAGTATTTAAAGAATTTGTGAAAGAGGTTCTTAACAAAGAGTTACATGAAACTTTTCACAAATGTAAGGAAAACGTTCCATTATTAGATTCTATTAAACAAATACGTCATTATGCTAAGTTTTTTAAGGAGTTATGTACACATAAAAAGAAACAAAGACAAAAAAGAGGTGAGAAGATTACCTTAGGGAAAAATGTTTCACCAATGCTTACAAAGAATCTTCCCACGAAATGTAAGGATCTAGGTATGTGTACAATTCCATGTACAATAAAAATAGACTACTAGGATTAAAGAGGCCATGTTAGACTTAGGAGCATCCATAAAGGTTATTCCTTTCTCAATTTATACCTCCTTGCACATTTTCCCTTTACTTGAAACTAGTACTGTGATTCAATTGGTTGATAGATCAGTAGCCTATCCAAAAGGCATAGTTGAAGATGTTTTGGTTCAAGTCAATAAATTAATTTTTCCTACAAATTTTTATGTTCTTGACATGGAAAAAAAATAATGAGTCTGTTCCTATTCTATAGGTATACCATTTTTGAAAACATCTAAAACTAAGATAGATGTTGACACTGGAATTTGATGGAAAAAATTTTCATCATAATATTTACAAAGCCATGAGGTAGCCTACTGAGGATAATTCTATTTATTATATTGATATTATTGATTCATTAGTGCTTAAGTTCTTGAAGAAGTTGAGGTTGATGTGGATGAGCAATTCACAAGTGATGTTCAGGAGCTTGTATGTGTTGGTAATACACATCTTATGCTATGTGTCGATTCTCAATGATAAATCCTTACCCTCTATTGTGCAGGTGGCTGATTCAGAATTGAAACTTTTTCCAAGTCATCTCAAGTATATGTTTTTAAGAGACAAAAAAACTTTTCTGGTAATAATTTCCAGCAATTTAACTAACGTGCAAGAAGAAAAGTTGTCAAAGGTTCTAATGGAACATAAGACAACAATTGGATGGACCATCACATATATAAAAGGAATTAGCCAATCCACATCCATGCATCACATATTGCATAAAGGAGGAGCTAAGCCTACTCGTCAACTATAGAGAAGGCTGAACTCGACGCTGATGGAGGTGGTTAAGTAAGAGATACTCAAGCTTCTAGAAGTGGGGATAATTTACCCTATTTCGGATTGTGAATGGGTTAGCCCGATCCAAGTGGTTCCTAAAATGACTAGAATTACAGTGGTGAAAAATCAAGAGAATGAGATGGTGACCATCCATATTCAAAATGGGTGGAGAGTTTGTATAGATTATAGTACTCTTAATTCTCTAAGTACTCACAAAGATCACTTTCCTATACCTTTTATCGATCAAATGCTTGAAAGTTTAGTTGGTGGTGCTTATTATTGTTTCCTTGATGGCTATTCAGGTTATTTTCTTATATCACTATTGCTCTCGAGGATCAAGAGAAGACAACATTTACATGTCCATTCAGAACGTTTGCTTGTCGTCGCATGCCATTTGTGTTATGTAACGCTCCAACCACATTCCAAAGATGCACCGTTAACATATTTTCTAATTTTGGTGAACACATTATTGTGGTATTTGTGGATGATTTTACTACATATAGTGATTCCTTCAATCAGTGTTTGCATAACCTTATATTGGTATTACAAAGGTGCATAGAAACTAACCTTGTTTTAAATTTAGAAAAGTGTTACTTCATGCTTCAGCAAGGTATAGCTTTAGGTCATGTGGTATCATCTAAGGGGATTGAGTCAGATAAAGTTAAAAATGATATAATTCAATCTTTACCTCTTCCCATCAAGCTGCGGGAAATGGCTGTTCTTTCCTTGGTCGCACAGGTTTCTATCGAAGATTCATCAAGGACTTCTCAAAGATATCATCACCTCTATGCAAGTTATTGCAAAAGGATGTGAAATTTGAGTTCAATGATGACTACAAATTGGCATTCAACAAGTTGAAGAATCTCTTTATCTCAATTCCAATCATTCAACCACCTAATTGGAGCTTACCGTTTGAGATAATGAGTGACGCCAGTGATTGTGCAGTTGGCACAGTTTTGGGACAAAGAGTTGGACGAGCATCTCATGCAATTTATTATGTTTCCATGACTTTGAACAACACATAGAGAAATTACTCCACCACTGAAAAAGAACTTTTGGCTATTGTCTTTGCTTTAAAAAGTTTTGTTCTTATCTATTTGATACTAAGGTAATTGTTTATTTTGATCATATTGCTTTACTTTACCTGATGACAAAGAAGGAGTGAAAACCAAGGCTGATAAGATGGATACTTCTCTTAAGTGAAGTTGACTTGGAGGAAGTCAAGGATAAAAGTTGAATGGAGAACAAGTTAGCAAACCACTTGAGTCGATTGCCACATGTGGAGAATGAGTTGGATATACAAGAGATATTCCCTAATGAACAATTGTTTTCAGCAATGGCAACATTACCATGGTATGCAAATATAGTGAATTTCTTAGTTTCTAACAAATTACCATATTGTTTGTCTAGGACGGAAATAGAAAAGATCAAAAGTGATGCAAAATATTAGGTATGAGATGAGCCATATTTGTGAAAGCACTATGCCAACCAAGTAATAAGAAGGTGTGTAAATGGTGGCGAGATCAATTCTATCCTTGAGTTTTGCAATTCTTATGCTTGTGGAGGACATTTTGGAGCCAAGAGAACAACAATTAAGGTATTGGAGTGTGGTTTTTATTGGATTAATATATTTTGAGATCCTTATATATTCTGTCGGTCGTGCGATAATTGTCATCTAGGGCAGGTAAAATCTCCCAAAAGAATTTAATCACTCAAAATCTGATCGACAATTTTGTGAATTATTTGATATTTGGGGCATTGATTTCATGAGACATTTTTCTATTTCTTTTGGTTATTCTTATGTATTACTGGCTGTAGATTATGTTTCAAAATGGGTGGAAGCAAAAGCTACTCGTACTGACGATTTGAAAGTTGCAAAATTTCTTAGAAATAATATCTTTTCCAGATTTAGGGTAGTTGAAGCCACGCTGAAGAAATACCATGTAACCCATAGGATATCAACCGCGTATCATTCCTAAACAAGCAAGCAAGCCGAGGTGTCTAGTAGGGAGATCAAGTTCATTTTACAAAAAACAGAGAACTCTAGTTGTAAAGATTTGAGTTTATGGTTAAATGAGGTATTGTGGGCTTGTTGCACTGCTTACAAGACACCTGCCAGTATGTCACCATATCGGTTGGTATTCGGGAAACCTTGTCACCTGCCAGTAGAGTTGGAACACAAGGCATATTGGGCTATTAAGAGCCTTAACATGGCATTGGATGTAAGTGGTGTAATAACAAAGGAAGTTGCAACTGCAAGAATTGGAGAAAATTTGAAATGAAGCATATGAGAATGCTTGCATCTATAAGGCAAAGACAAAAGCTTTTCATGGTAAGATGATCTAAAGGAAGGATTTTAGAGTTGGTCAAAAAGTCCTTTACCAAACGCATCTTCGGCTATTTCTCAATAAGTTGCACTCTCGTTGGATTGGACTATTTGTTATTACTAATATTTTTCCTCATGGTGTAGTTGAAATTCAAAACTTACAAACATCTAAGGTGTTCAAGGTTAACGTGCATCGACTTAAGCCCTATGATGAGGGCGTTACATTGGAAATGTTATAGAGATGGATTTGGAAGAATTGGACTACAACTTGAGAAAAAAAAGCATACACAGTCGAGCCAACGACAATAAATAAAGATGCTGCTGGGAGGTAACCCATGTTGTTTTATATATTCAATTTATTTTTTTAAGGTTTTTATTATGTTACTGAGTTTTTAGGGTTGAAAATCATCTTAATTTACCTACAAGTTAAATAGACTAATTTAAGATTTGAAAATCTTGTTTATTGTTTGGGTTATGGGCTCATCATTCGGAGCTCAAGAATAACGTGAGAACACGCCCAAGAAGAATGTATTGGCATAATTTGTCAACACTGTGGCCCAAAATAAATTCAAGAAGGATATTTGACAGAGGGCCATAATTAAAGAGACGGGTATTTAAGTACCATTGGCCAAGGTCCTAGAGATCAAAACTACTATACGCATGTGAGGTTGGAATCACTTTACCTCTACTCTTAAGGATGTGATACTACTGGTAGTGCGTGAATTTTATGCTAATGTGACCCATTACAGTGGCACTAAGATGTATGTCTGGGGGAAGGAAATACATATTTCTACATATGAAATTAACTGGCTTCTGAAGGTCAATCGAGTGTGTAATGATGAATGGCCAACCATTCGTGACACCAATAAGGAACTCAATGAAATTACAAGCATTCTTTGTATTGGTGACTTTGAATGGACATTTAGTGGACAGCTCTCTTGCACGACATTTTAATGCCACCACGCTTAAACCGACTTGGTATGTATGGTTTAAGTTCCTGTGTACTCGCCTCCTTCCAGTTAGGCATCTCACTCATGTAACTGTAGAGCCGGCGAAACCTTGTACTGCATTGCTTCTGCGAAAATTGTAGATGTGGGTCACCTCATCCGCCAACAAATTTGTTATTCTATGGTCAAGAAGCAATCGGACCTTTGGTTTCGTCACCTGATCACAGCTTTTTGTATGAGGGCAGAATACTAGTTGATCCAACTGAGGACCAAATTAAAGCCCGAAAAGCCGATTGCTATGGAAACTGATTACTATGCTAAGCCTGAGCCCGAGCCGAGGCTCAGTCAGTAGGAAATTTTTGAGCAGATCTTACGGGATCAATAGTACATATGGCAACATTTTGACTTGTACATACAGTATCAGCATGCCTGGTAGCAGAGTATGAAGGCTCGCCAGTTGGCAAGACGGCGAAGAGAGGACTCGTCCACATTCCTGCCCTTTTTCTCAATTTCTATAGGAATTGGTGCCTATTGCTCCTTCAGACAATGATGCTTGAAGCCCTATGAATTAGGACATTTTGATGTTTTTCTTGTTTTTAGGTTGATACCAGACATTCTAGCTATTTTTATTTCTACTTTTGTTTAATATTTGTAGTTGTGATGTCGTTGTTTTTGTGATGTATTACCCTCAAGGGATTAAGGTTTTTTTTTACTCTCATGGAATCTTATTCTATGATTTCTTGTTTTTCTTAATTTCTCAAGGGGTTTCATGTTTTGTTTTGTCTAGTGTAACAAAGAGCTTCAATTCACATAGAGGGAAATGTCGGGATATAAGCTCTTATACACATGCATCAATACCAGAGACAGGATTTTTTTCACACTCTATGCTTCTATTTTTGCATAAGGACAACGCTTTTTTAAGTTATCTGGTTTTAAATTATTTGGTGAATAAGTTGTTTATTTTGCTCATTTTTGCTGCAAATTTTAACTTTTCTTTTGATTTGAGCAGTTTTTCAAAATGTTTGAAAATTTTTATGCTTAGCATGTTTCTCTGATTTTCTGTATAATAAACCTTGAGCTCGGGTAGTCGGTGTTAATATTTTCCTTGCATGATTTCTAAGAATTTTTGGGAAATATAACCATAAATTATTTTTATTTTTGACACTTAAAAATAATTATGTAGACTCACTTTATTACATTTTTTAGGCAAAATTTTAGGACAACTTGATTTGATTGAAAGATGAAGGTAGAGCCTTCTTTGGCTGTTTGAGCCTTTCAAGCCAACCCTTTGAAATTTTTATCCCTAGTACCCTGTTTGAGCCTTAATTGTTATGAATGGAAAGAAACACCATTCGCCTTCTTTCATTTATACTCATTTTACCTACCTATATGAGCCTAATAACTACTTTTAAATTCCTATCTAAATTGTTTCTTAAAGAGCTATATTGCCACATTTAATTGTTAAGGGGATACGAGGGTGGAAGGTAATAGAATGAGTGTGGTAATTTGGTAAATGAGTGAAAGGTGTACATTTAGGGGCAATGAAGAGGGTACTGAAAATGTTTGTATGTTGCAGGTAGTGCCTATCACTGATATCTAGTATAATGTGGTTGCAAGTAATACCTACCACTGGTACCCTTTTTTGGAATCAAACATGAAATAAATATGAAGAACGTGTCCGATAAAATAAAAAAGAAAAAGGGAGATATTGTTGGAAAAATGTTGGCATGATTGAGCCTAGTTGAAGAAGGGGGACTTTCTTGCTTAATGTTTGCTTAGAATTTTTCATGGGAGTTTGTTATTTGAGTGTGGGATTGTGGATGTATGATACTTCATGTATGAAGAGAAGTATTATTTTAATGTCTGGTCAATATTACTTTAAAGCTCTTTATCTTATTTGTGATATCCTTTCCCTTCTTTGATTAGCCAATACTCGAACCTAACATTACAAGCTAAAAAGTCTTATGTAATTTAAATTGAATTGAGTATCTAGATTAGTGGAAGGGTGTAAGATGATGGATCCAAAGCAACCTGAGATGGGGGGAGGTGAATTAGGTTGTTTAAAACAATTTGCAAATGAAGCACAAATAAAATTTTTCACACTCAAGTAATTTAATAGCAATATAATTAATTAAGCAAAAAATGAGCAAAATAAATAAATAGAGAGAAAGAGAGAGAGATTATTCAGACAATACTCCCAAGATAGCAAGTTTGGAGTAGTAGTCTACTAAGGTGCTTCTTCAAAATTGGTAGTCAATAATCCAAGTTGTACACCAAGTAGGATAATCCTTGCTCACAATACTTCTCTTTAGTTGAGCAAAGGATTTTACACTCAATCTTACTTTAGTACAATGATTATCACCTCACTCAATGCTTTTGAATAGAACTCTCAAATACACACTTTTTTCCACTAATACAACACTTCTAAAAGCTAATTTTCACTCAATTTTCTTTTTACTTGCTTGTATTCAATGTGGAAGTTGAAGTTTCATAAATTCAGGTTGGTTGGTATTTATAGATGTGGGTAATTGAGCTTCCAACCACCTTTCAACAGCTAAGTAATTAATGTTGAAAAACAAGCCGCTATAGGTTTCAGACATCCGATAACTTTTTATTGCGTCCAACGCTGCGTCTAAACATTTGAAACACAGAAGTTGAGATCCTCATTCGGATAGCCGAGGTTGCGTTTGTTTCATTGTGCGAAGCTGATTGTTGGTCAAGTTGGATCCTCGAATAGTAGTGTGAGTCTCGAAGGACTAATGCCTTATAGTGATTGATCTTCCTCCGAACGAACATGTGTGTTCTATAAAATTTCTTTCGGACAATGTTGAGTGGCTGTTGTCAACTACCTCAGATTCCTTGCTCTTTGTCTAACCATTCGGATGGTGCTCTACGTTTGAGGTAATTTGTTCAGGCAAATTCCTACATCCAATAGAATAAGTCTAGTTCGGACACTCTTCTGCGTCCGAAGGTCCTCTTTTTCGGACGATACATAGCTCCCAAAAACCTTGTTCAGTCGTGTTCTACAGTGTAAAACTCCTGCATAGCTTAATTGCAAACTATTAGATAGGATTGTCATCTTCAAAACCAAGATTGTAGGTCAACAATCTCTCCCTTTTTTATGATGACAAATCATAGAGCAATACAAACAGCATGGCTCAATCAAACAACCACATTCTCCCTCCTTTTGCATCATCAAAACAAAATAGGAGAAAACACCCCCTGAGATGATGCTCCCCCTTAATCAAACAACCAAGAAACAATTTCACCCAATAAATTATGGAAATCAAGTGGAAATCAATATCAAAATCAAGTTGAACACCAATACCAAAATAACTAATTGTCAAAGGAATTGTCAAAATGGCAAAATAACAAATGTCACATCAATACAAAGCAGTCAATTTAAGAACTAAAATCTAAATCATTATTCTTTTTTGATCGTTGCTCGCATTTTCGCTTTTTGGTTGGAAAATCATTAGCTATGGTTTCACTATCTTGTTCACTGGCTTCTTGAGTATCACGGTGCTACATGATGTAGTTGAATATGTCGTCAACATCTTCATTATCATTAGCTTCGGCGTGTTGGGCAGTAGTGTCTTCAGGATTTGGCATACCAGCTGGTTCTTGTTGGGCTTCTGACTCAGGATGTGAATGCTCTATACCTTCATTTTCTTCATTATCACTGTCTCTTATACACAAAGGTGTACCGTGACTGAATGTTGGCAAAATGCACTTGGGCAAAAGCAGACATACCCAAGCTCAATACCTCTTGAAGGATTGTTTGTTTTGTTTCCAACTTCTTTAGTTTCCTAAAAGTTTGTCATTGAAATTTAGCATTTGGTTGCCGAGATTGGTGACAATGTTGCATAATTGTGAAAGAGATGGTTTTGAAGTGGATGCTTGTGAAAGATAGGTCAGTGGAGGAGTGTATAAAGAGGGTTGGGTAGGAATAGGATGAGGAAGTGCATGTCTAGAACTTGAGGCATGATTTTTTGACTTTTCTACTTCATATTCGATTTTGGTGAGCCATTTTTTATTCTGAAAAAAAATGAAAACCTTTTCTTCCAATATAAGTTTTATTAAAATATGGGGGATATTATTTTTTTTCTAGTAAATGGAATATCAAAATGATCAAAAACTTTAGTTAAGAACTTTCCAAATGGGGTGTTCCGCCTAGTATTAGTCAAGAACAATTCCCATCAGAATCAAAACAAGTAACCAAAATCAAGTTTGATGCCCTTAAAAACACAATAAAACAAATGATGTTTTAATGATTTCCTAGCTCGGTACGATGTCCGTCAGTTGGTAAAAGCAAATTTGTAACCAACGTAACATTTTGTTAAGACTTAATAATGTAGTTTTGGCTTCGAAGGCCTATTTAAAATCAATGTGAAAAATTTGTTTGATTTCCTCGATATCAAATCAAGTGCCAATAGCAAACCATTTATCTAGAGAAAAGAAATATGAAAATCTATCAGGGTTATTAACATCACATTCACAAATCGAGTTAATGGTGTTGGAATTGAACTCAATATTAATTTGGTTCACTCTCAAAGTGAAACTAAGGTTCTAACAGTTGAACCTTTTCAAAGATTCACTGTGAATTCTAAAACTGTATCATAATAAACAAGTAAACCAATGTGAATTAAATGCCTTATTTTTGTTTTCCAAAACACTCTTTAATAGGAGATAAATTCAGCTCATCAAACCTACCTTGAAAATAGGACATTGCACTATAATAGATTTACTTAACAGAGGTGTATATCTTTTAGATGCTTTTGCATCAATGAATTTAGGAAGAGTTGGGTTAGAAAAGGGTGGAGCACTTGTTGATGTTTGACCTTGTGTTGGAGTTGTTCCCTATGATATGTTCCTGTGTGTACCCATTGAAGATCCTCCACGAGATCAAACCATCTTGAATGCAGAAGAGGGAATGAGAGAGTTTTGAATGAAAGGTAAATGATCTCAAAAATTGTGGAGAAAGAGGTGTTATAATGTTGGAAAGGGAGTTAATCAAGGCTATAGAAGGGAGAAGATTTGTTGGATGAATTTTGAGATGAATAAAATGAGAGAATCTGAGGGAATTGAAGGTTTCCCATTTTTTCGCCAGAGCTAGGGTTCGAGTGTGAGGAGTTGTCCAAATAGAGGAAAATGAAAGGTTTTAACAGTGTAAAATAGTTGTTCAGACGTTCAAACGATTGGTATATGTTCGAACACACATTCGATCTCAGATGAATGAACATCCAAAATTATTGGCTAAGCGTCCGAGAGACTATGGGACGGTTGTGATCATCTGGTAGATTTTCTAGAGAGATAAGAGCATAGGCCAGACAATTCAGATGAGAGAGATTGTCCAATCTAGCAAGTCTGAAAACCAAGAAAGTTCGGACGGATGTGATTGTTAGAGACCACAGAAAACTTAGGACGCATATATGCGTCTGAAAACATAAAATTCATATAATGTTAAAATCAGTAATACCCAAAAAAGTTCTAAGATATTCAAAATGATCTAAAGGTAAGGTTTATTAAAAATGTCAACCAATTGATCTTTAGTGCACACAAATTTGAAATCAACACAAATTTCCTTTTTGCGTACAAGATCTCTTATGAAATAGTGTTTGACATCGATATGTTTTGTCCTAGAATGTTGAATTGGATTATTTGTGACATTGATTGCACTAGTATTATTGCATGTAATGGGTACACAATAAAAAATAACACCAAAATCTTTTAAATTATGTTTCATCTAAAAGAAGTTGAATACAATAATTACTTGCAGAAATATACTCGGCTTCTGTCATGGACAATGATATAGAACTTTGTTTTTTACTAAATCAAGATACCAAACAATTACCCAAAAAGTGACACATACCACTAATAATTTTTCTATCAATTTTATACCTGGCAAAGTCCGAATCCGAGTAACTAATTAACTCAAAACTAGTGATTTTAGGGTACCATAAACCACAGTTCAAAATCCCTTTTAGATATCTAAAAATTCTCTTATCGCAATTAGGTGTGATTCCTTAGGACATGATTGGAATCTAGCATATAAACACACGAAAAATTTAATATCTGGTCTAATAGCAGTTAAATATAGTAAGATTCTGATCATACCTCTATAGTGTTTTTCGTCAACACTATTACCTTCTTCATTCTTGTCAAGCTTGGTTGAGGTGCACATTGGCGTTCGAATTTGTTTGCAATCCTCCATTCCAAAGCACTTGAGTAACTGTTTTGGGTGATAAAAGTTCCCTTCTTTGTTTGGTGAATTTCAAGTCCACTGAAGAATTTTAATTCTCCCATCATACTTATTTCAAATTCTTTTTGCATTAAACATGAGAATTCCTTGCACAAATTTTCATTAGTGGCTTCAAAAATGACATCATCAACATAAATTTAAACAGTTAACAAATCATTATGACTATTTTTGGTGAAAAGAGTTGTACGACTATTCCTCTTTTAAAACTATTTTCAATCAAAAAACCACTTAATCTTCATACCAAGCTCTAGGAGCTTGTTTCAAACCATACAAAGCCTTTAATAATTTAAAAACATGATTTTGAAAATCTTTATTTTTGATTAATTCTACAAAACCCAAAGGTTGTTCAACAAAACCTTGATCAATAAAACCATTTAAGAAGGCACTTTTCACCTCCATTTGAAATAACTTGAAATTATTGAAGCATGCATATGCAAGAAACATAAAAACGGATTCTAATCTATAAGAACGGGTGCAAAAATCTCATCATAGTAAACATCTTTTTGTGCATAACCTTTTGCCACTAATCCAGCTTTATTTCTAACTGTTTCACCTTTATAATTTAGTAATTTCTAGAAACCCATTTTGTTCCTATTACTGGGTGATTTGAAGGTCTTTCAGCTAAAATCCACACATTGTTTTTATCAAATTGACTAAGTTCTTCTTTCACGGCATGAATCCAAGATTCAACTTTTAAAGCATTACCCATACGCTTAGGTTCAATATGAGAAAGAATACACAGTTACTATTCAAAGGTTTATGAGAGCGAGTTTTTAGCCCGTCGGATGGATCACCTATGATTAATTCTTGAGGATGACTCGAGACAAACCTCTAAGCTTTTGGAAGATCTTTTGATGATTTTTCTTTCCTTTCTCCTTCTTTATCCAAATGATGAGTATTGTCCTCATTGCTTTCCTTGGTTGCTTGATGTTCCTCTTGAATAGTGAGTTTTTCAAGTTTCTTTTGCACACCTACATCTTCATCTTCACAAACATCTCTTGAAATAACATCATTAATTTCATCAAATATAACATGTACAACTTCTTCAATCACAAGAGTTCTTCTATTGTACGCTTGGTATGCTTTCTTGTCACTAGAATATCCTAAGAAAATCCTTTCATCCGATTTCTTGTCAAATTTTCCAGTATGCTCTTTAATTTTCAAAATAAAACATTTACGACCAAAAACTTTGAAATAACTCACAACGGGTTTTTTTTTACACAAAACAAGAGTTCATAAGAAGTTTTGTTTAAAATAGGTCTGAAAAGAACTCGATTCATAACAGAACAAGTCGTGTTAACAGTTTCGGCCCAAAAATATTTTGGTAAATCACACTCGCCTATTTATCATGGTTATAGAAGCCTCTTGAGGTGTTCTATTTTTCTTTTCAACAACACCATTTTGTTAAGGCATTCTAAAACTAAAAATTCACGCAAAATACGTTGTCATCACAAAACTCGGGAAAATCGCCGAATTTGAATTTGGCTCCATTATTACTTCTTAGATGAACAATTTTCAAAATCAACAAATTTTGTATTTTGGAAAATAATTTTATGAAATTTTCAAAGGTTTTATTTTTGTGAACAAGAAATAGTCATCAACACTATTTTTGGGCTTGAGATTGGTGAAAAGAGATGCATCACTGATCATGTGTCTTGAACACCCACCATCAATGAACCACTTGGCATTCTTGGCGGTGTTGTCTACCTACACAAAGAATTAAGTGATAAATTTTGGTATCCTAGGTTCGTAAGAGTTAGTAAGTTGACTTAATATCTACATAGATTCCGTTCCCAATTTTTCATTTCTTTTGACATAACAATTATTTTAACATGCCCATGTTTCGTTGGCAATAATTGGAAATAATATTCTTATTTACATACAAAAAAGGATTTTGATTTTATAAAACATAAGCCATTCTTTCTAAAAGTGATAAAATTCTTGTTGATCAACAGATTTCTATTCCTTTTCAACTCAACCACTTTTTCTTTTTTTCTATGCAATAGTACATCAAGATTATCCAATATTTTCTTCAAGGAGGCTTGTTCTTCCTTGATCTTTGTTTTCACATGCAATCTTTTCTTCAAAACACTATTTTCTTGTGATAACCTATTATTTGCATTCACAAGTTTGGAGTTAGCATTCAACAAGGCATTATTTTGTCTAACTAACTCTTATTTATAGCATATGATTCCTTTAAGCTACCATGCAATTTTATGATAAAAGCCTCAAGATCATCATTGTCATCAATTTCATCACTTGAATCTTCAAAATAAGTATTCGTTACCTCATTATCACCAATAGCCATAATGGCCATTTGTGCCGATTCCATTTCTTCCCCAACTTCTCCGATGATTTAGAGTTGCAATCATCCCATGTAATTTGAAAATTTTTGAAACGGGATTTTCTTGCTTCCTTCTTTTTCTTGGATGGACACTCATTTGCGTAGTGTTTGGGTTGACGACATTCGAAACATTTATCATTTTGTTTCTTGTTCTCAACTTTTTTCTTTCCTTTAAAGTTATTGCAGTTGATTGCTTATCTTTTTCTTATTCTCCTCTTGTTGATGTAATGTTTGAGGAATCCTTTGGTGATGAGTGCAAGATCACCTTCATCAAGATTTTCGTCTTCTAAATTGATGGAGTCATTTTCATCTTCTTCTTGGGAAGTTTTCAAGGCAATACTTCTTTTCGGTCTTGCTTCTTCATCATCACAACTTTACCCTTAAGATTCAATTCATAAGATGTGTAGAAAGAAATGAAAGATTCAATGGGCATAAAATTCAAATTCTTTGCCTCCTCTATAGCAATAGATTTGGCTTCCCATTCTTTATATAGAATATTCAAAAAATTTCTATGTGTACTCTTTTCACCCAAAGAATATTCCTTACCCAATGTTTCAAGATCCTTAATGATGTCATTGAATCTACAAGACATCTTATCAATATTCTCATGAGGTTCCATCTTAAAGGACTCATACTTAGCAACAAGCAAAGATTTCTTTTGTTCTCTCACATCATCACTACCTTCACGAATCTTTTTCAATTTATCCCATATTTCTTTAGTCGAAACACAACCTTTTACATGAGTATATTCATTGGCATCCAAAGTATTATATGAAACATTCATGGCTTTAACATTCAAAGTCAAATTGGCTTGATCTTGGGGATTAGTTCATCTCTTATTTTTTCTCTTCTTCTATTAGTGTGGTCATCAATAATGGTGGCTTCAAAAAGACCTTCATTAACAACATACCATAAATCAATATCAATAGATTGAAAAAAAAAGATTTCATTCTTTCTTTCCAACTAAAAAAATTAACCCCATTAAACACAAGTAGTCTAGTGATAGATTGACCTTTAAGAAACATAAAACATTATTGGTTTCCATAGAGATCTTTACTCAAATACAATTTAAGCAAAAGAAACAAGCCAAACTTGATTCCAGTTGTTGGCTCAAAGCAACTTAAGAGGGGGTGAATTAGGTTGTTTAAAAACAATTTTCAAATAAAGCGCAAATAAATTTTTTCACACTCACAAGTAATTTGATAGCAATATAATCAATTAAGCACAAAATAAGCAGAATAAATAAATAGAGAGAGAGATTATTCAAACATTACTCTCAAGCTAGCAAGTTTAGAGTAGTAGTCCATTAAGGTGCTTCTTCAAATTTGATGAGTCAATAATCCAAGTTGTACACAAAGTAGGATAATCCTTGCTCATACTACTTCTCTTTAGTTGAGCCAAGGATTTTGCACTCAACCTCACTTTTGTACAATGATTATTACTCCACTCAATGATTTTGAATAGCGCTCTCAAATACACACTTGTTTTCTACTAATACAACACTTCTAAATAGCTAATTTTCACTCAATTCTTGCTTTTCACTTGCTTGTATTCAATGTGGAAGTTGATGTTTCATAAATTTTAGGTTGGTTGCTATTTATAGATGTGGTAAATGAGCTTCTGGCCACCTTCCAATGGCTAAGTAATTAATGCTAAAAAACTAGCCGTTATAGGTTTTGGACGCCCGATAACTTTTTATTGCGTCCGACGCAGTGTCCGAACATCTGAAACACAGAAATTAAGATATTCGTTTGGATAGCCGAGGTTGCGTCCGTTCCTTTGTCTAAAGCTGATTGTTTGTCAAGTTGGGTCCTCGGATAATACAGTGCGTCCAGAAGGACCAATGCCTTGCAATGATTGATCTTCCTTCAGACGAACAGATGTGTCCGATAAAATTTCTTTTGGACAATGTTGAGCGTTTGTTATCAAGTTCATCAGATTCCTTGCTTTTTGAGAACCATTCGAATGGTGCTCTGCGTCTAAAATAATTTGTTCAAACGAATTCTTGCATCTTAGAGAATAGGTCTTGTTCAGACAGCCTTCTAAATCTGAAGCTCCTATTTTTCAGATGATACATAGCGTCCAAAAATCTTGTTAAGTCAAGTTCTGCAAAACTCTTGCACAGCTTAATTGCAAACTATTAGATTGGATTTGTCATCATCAAAACCAAGATTGTAGGTCAACATAAGAAGAGTAAGCTATGGAGTGTTCAAAATTTTTTTAAACAGTTTACATGATTTAATCCAAATGTTTTCAAACCTGAGTTTTTGAATGGCTACATACCAACACAGGAATCTCATGTTTTGGCTTTTATTGACATCTAAGATCTTGAGTTCTTAGACAACTCCTAATGGTGGGTTGATTATTGATTATTTATGTGGGTAATTGTTCAAATGTGTTGGGTGAAATTTTGATAAGCTTAATTATTTTAATTCTATGTTTGTTCGAGGACGATCAAAAGCTAAGTGTGGGATAATTGATAAGCTCATAAATGTCTTAAATTTTATGTGTCATTTACCACAATTTTATGTATTGTAAGCAAGATTTTATGAATTAATAATGAGCTTAATTTGGTTATTCTTAGTTTTTTTAGGGTTGAAGTGAAAAAAGGATTAAAAAGGATGAAGAAGATGATGAAAAGTTGCAAGGAATAAATGTGCACGAGCATGGGAACAAATTTGGACACTATTTTGTATTTTTAACACAACTTTCTTGTCTAAGCTCTGATTGAGTTGATCCAAGACGCATTGGAAAGTTAAGAGAAACAGATACAACTTTCATGCTATGAGTTTTTCCAAATTCCATTAGTATCAGGGTCAAAATTGAAAAAAAAATGAAACACAGCTTCAGGAAATCGCGCGCATATGCATGACTCAAGAGCTGCGCACGTGCTCGCGCAGTAGTAAGGTTGCGAAATTTTCAGTTTATTAGCAGATTTCTTCGTTTGATTAGATTCTTTTTCAAGCATTTTCATATTCTTATCCTTAGGCAGGGATTATAACCCTAGTATTCCCTATAAATATCCCTTGTGAGGTGAATAGAGACTGACTCACTGTCTTTTCACTGTTAGCTTTTTAGCAAAAATTCTTGTGCATTTTTCCGTGGCACTTAGTGCCTAAATCCTGAAGCCATGGTTGATTCTATTACGTTGTGAGACTTTTGAACTTTAATTTATTCACTTTTGAAGTATTGATTACTACTCTGCATAAATTTTATGATTGTTCTCTTAAATTGTTATGGCTGCTGAGTAGTGAATTATTTGAATCAATCTATAGCTAGACTGTTTTTGACTGCTTTGTTCAATTCAATCTATGAGGCAACTAGGTTTAATAATTGCTCGATTAGCGTTATTGAATTTAGGAAAAATAATAAACTAATCGGCATAACTACGTGTGTTTATGTTATATTAGTCTAATTGATCTTGTTGGTTTTAATGCTTCTATTAATTAATCTTTAGTGCATGTTTGGATTAATTTGGTATTTAGGGTTAATTAGATCGTGTATTGAAAATTAGCCAACTTAGAAAAAAGATATAAGAATCAACTTTGAATTGGAATTCAGTTAGTTTTTCAATCAGTGTTTGGTATAAAAACTGAATTATCCTTAATGTTGATGACCGACCAATAGAATTTTCATGATGGATATGATTGAAACCAATAATTTCTTTTATTGAATTCCCTTTAGTTTTAATTCTTGCAATAGTTTTTAGTGTTAAAATTATTCGAAACCCCCTTCTTTTAATCGAGCATGAATAATAGACTTCGTTTTCTGTGGGATGACTCGAACTCTCCACTGCTGCATTAGGTGTAGAGAATTTGATTATTTTTGGGTATTTGTGACTGCAACGCCAGTCTTTCCTATGGACAAATGACTCCATATTGAGCACCTTAATTTCTAGCTCGACTAAACGATGAACTAGTTAATCATGGTTTGACTCAGACATGAGCCTCTTAATCTGGGCTCGACTCAACAATGAACCCATTAATCGTGGTTTGACTCAATAATGAACCTCTTAATTGTGCTTCAACTCCACCATGAGTTCCTTATTTGAAAACCCAAATACAAAATGAAATCTTCTGGAATACTGTCCTCCAAACAAAAAAATGACTCCATATTGAGCACCTTAATTGGTGGATTAACTAAATAAACTTTTAAAAAGTAAATGATACTGGTCAATCTTATGTTGATGAAAACTGTTTGATTTTGGTTAAAAATGAACAACTGTACCGAAGATCTTCTTTATGAACTTGGCAAAAAAAAAAATTCATACGACATGCTCTTCATGCAAAATGTGACGCATCTTTGAATTGGCAGAAAATTATGGTCTTGGACTTTTGAATAAGGCTGAAATGAGTGTTTAAAAAATTGTTTTCCCAACTTGATGGACTTGGGCTTGCCCCAGTTTGCATTTCTTTTTTTTTTTTCCCTCAAAATCAACTTTGAACTATGCAATATTTACTTCAAATGTCATCACTCTGTAAGTGCTCTTCCGTGAATATCCCAATCAATTGTGTCAACAACATACCTTTATTAAGAAAAATCATGTTTTTATTTTAAGGAAAAGTAAATTCATTGTTGAGGGATAACTTTGATCTTACAAATGCACCTGAAAAATAGGACTTGTCCCTGTTCAGCATTTGAATTCTTACAAGTTAGTTATTTCTTGTGTCCAATCAAAGTAGATTATGGGGCATAACATGTCTAGGGGTTTCAAGAAAATTAAAGAAAAGATATAAAGGCTCAAAAGTTATAGAGTGGAGTAACATAAAATCTTGTGATCACTTTTCCAGAAAGACACATACAAGACAAAGTACATAGTGTTGGCCCCAAAAGCAACCTAAGAGGGGGGGTGAAATAGGTTGTATCTAAAAACAAACCTTTTTAAGTGCTTAATGGAAATTCAAACTTTATTTAGCACCAAATGAAAACTTTAATTTAAATGAATACAATAGATATTCAACAATTTAAGCTTAAAGAACAAATAAGAATATTGAGATTAAGAGAATCAAACCAAACTCCCAAGCTTCTCAAGCTTGGAGTTTTCAACTATACAGAGCTTCTTATATGGCAACTACCAAGTTCACAACTTTGAAGTTCAACCACTAAAAGTCTCTTCAAAGTAGGTGAGACAATAACCTCTTGTACACAAATGAGGATCACTCTTGCTCACACTAATTTCCTTTAGTTGAGCCAAGAGTTTTACACTCACAACCTCCCTTTGTTACAATTGTTATCTCTCCAGATGTACACTTGAAGAACTTTTACACTTCTAAGCTCTTTTCATACTACCTACACTATTACAACACTTGTACCCACTATTTCTCCCAAATAGCTCAAGAATTGTTTGTAATCAATGTAGAAGTCTTACTTTAATTAATTCAAACCTAGGGGTATTTATAGTTGCCAAATATCTGCTTTCAACAACTTCCCAACGGCTATTTTCTGTTTACTGGAAAACTAGCCGTTGGACCTTTCGGACGGCCGATGCAGCAAGAGTGCGTCCGAACAAATACACGTTGGAACGTTCTTACGCTGTATGAGGATGCGTCCGAACATGCTTCCGATCGAAGCAAAGTCTACTGGAATATGATCGGACGCTGTTCTTCGTCCGAGGCTTGCTTCAAATTCTTTGTGTCGGAAATTACCATCGTCCGAAGCTCTGTCACTCAGACAGTTATTTGCGTCCGTGAAGTCTTGTGGTTGTTTTGTTCGGACGATCATTTGCGTCCGAACCTACCTATTTTTCTGCACACTTGTTATCAAACCATTAGTATGATTTGGTCATCATCAAAACATGATTAACATAACTGGGGTTCAACACATAGAAACTTCTCTTTTATTTTTTTTTATTTTTTTTATTTTTGCTCTCTTTTTTTTTAATCTTTTCTTTGCTTTTCACTTTTTTACAATTTTTCTTTTTTTTCAAACTTTCATTTTTAAAAAAAAAAAATTGAAGGAAAACAATCAAAGAATACCAAATTTTGATGGTGGTTTACTTACAACATGACCTAAAACATTATTATTTTAGCTTTGTAATATATAATTTACAAGAGGTTTTGAATTAGTCCCCTTCTGTGTAATTTATTTCAATAATTTTAATAAAATTTGGGAGTTGCACTCCTTACCATGGTTCTGGTGGTTAGCTAATTAAAAGAAATAGCTTGGCCAAAAAATTATTGTATTTACAACATTTTTTTGTACAATGAATTTCAAACTTTACTCAACTAACTCAAACAACATCAGGGATATTTGCTCCAGTTAGTTATAAAATAAATCGACATAATCTTCCCAATTTGGGCAACTACACTAAAAGTAATGTGACTTCTAAATTTTGTCCCAGTGTGAGATACCAAACTTTTGTCCCCATGTAGAGTACTATGCTAAAAATGATATTCAAACAAAAATTTCCCCATTATTTTTTTAAAATGTGTATAAAATTTGCCTTAGGTAGGGTCTGAATTCTTTCCAAATTTCCCTAGTGTATGGAGTGATCATTGCAAGACGGGTTTGATGAAACGAAAATTCCTTTTAAAGGCTCAAGGGAGTTAGCAAAGGATAAATAACATGTGTTTGGGTAGTAGAAACAGTGCCTACTTGTCTTTCTATCATTCTTTAAAAAGAATTAAATCATAAGAATTCTTGTCTCACTATTGTATTCGATGCACTTAATAGATAAAAGGTTATGATTTTACACTTCCTTGAAACAAAATTAGATTTTTCAAAATAAAAAAAAATATTTTTTAATCAAAAATAGCATCACAAAAAAATCAAGTTCATCCAGAAGGCTAGGAGCACTATCGTGGTTATTTCTCAGCTAATTTTCCCATACAATGTTCTGGACATGATTAGAGAGTGGATTGTTGTTAACATTAGGTTGCTTGACTCTTTTAAACAATAGCTGGTTGGTATCTATCATATCTTGAATTTTGTATTTCAACTAATGGCATTTATCAGTAGAATACCAAACTCCTCCAAAATGGTAAGCATAGGTTTTATTGGCATTATAGTTTCTCTGATCTTTTTCTTCATGCAGAAATAGGTGATATCTTGTTTTGAACCGACATAGGTAGAAGAGTGAAATTTTCTTGGGGGTCTCCTAAGTATGCCTGTAAACGGGTCGAGGCGGGTTGAAACTGTTAGTTCCAGATCCTAATCTCATTACCATTTACAATTTCGGATCCATTCCGATTACAAGACAAATCTATAGTTACAGATTCATCTCTAGTTCTAATTCAATCTGGATCTGGATTGGATATGTCCAATCAAACATGTAGCCTTTTAGGCACATAGATGTGACCCTCTTAGAACATATTCTCCATATCAATGCTTGACGAGGGATTGAAGATGAGAAGTGAAAATGAGATGAGGTTCGAAAATGAAATGAGACGTCATAGATGTGACCCTGTAAATCCAAATGCCAACAAATACGACAAACTGGAGAATTGATAAGGGACTTTTGATGAGAGAGTGAATGAGATAAGGTTATAGAGTTCTAGTTGTGTCTTATACACATCTAAACTAAAAAAAAATGGTGGAGAAGAAGGAGAATTGGAAAAGTAGGAGATGAGATGAAGGACGAGACGAGAAAGCATGATGATAAGAAAGGTTAGGTTTCTAGGTTATCTAAATCAGTAATAGGTTTCACATATAACTAGTATATGTATTTGTAATCGAATTCGGTTCTCAAACAGGTTGAAATACAAAAATGCATATCCACTCAATTTAGACTATAACTTTATCGAATTCGAATCGAATTTGGGTATAAGGTCTAAAGGTTCCAGGCCTAATAAACGGATCAGAATCGGAGTGGGTTGGGTCTAGACCTGGCTTGTTGATAGGCCTATTTCTAGGAGTTTGTTACTGAGTAGAAAAAACTGTTATGAAGGAAAATTTTGAGAATGAAAATTGGGAGAGGCTTCAATCTGGTTGACATGCTTAGATGGCAATGCTGCATTATAAAGTTGTGGAAGAATAGATTGTGTGAAAAAGCAAATGTAACAGGTTAATTGAGCATTGGGAAGAGCGAGTTGACTATTTGCTGCATTAATCTCACCTTCTTTCTTCATTGAGAAGATTCCCTTTTTGCAATTAGAAGAGTTTGTGCATTCAGAATCTACAATTTGTCCGGATTGGATTCACTCTTCAATCAAAATACTAGCACTAATCACTTTAGAAAATTGGTGTGCCTGCATAGTCACAAGCTCTTTGTAATATAGGTTTTGTAGAGTATGGATAAAGAGTTTCACCATTTCAGATTCTTCCAGAGAAGGGTGAACTTGAGAAGCCATGTATCTCTACCTCTGAGCATATTTTGAAGGATTCACTTGGTTTCTTGAAAACGGACAATAATTCAAACCTGTTCAAAGCATTGTGTATGATATGCTTGTATTGACTCATGAAACAAGTAGCAATATCATCCCAAGAACGAAGTTTTGAATGATAGAACATCATATAGCACTCTAAGCACTACTAGACAAAATTATCTAAAATAGTTGCACTCAATTGCTCATCTCTAGCATAAACTCCCAAGTCATTAGCATAGATTCTCAAATGCATGTAGAAAATAGTGGTACCATCATACTTTGTGAACTCGGGATCATTTTGAATTTTGTAGGGTATTGCAAATAATGGAATAAGATCAAGTCTAAAAAATGAGTCTTCCCATATAAATTAAAACTCTTCATGAAGCAAACAAATTCCTCGATTGATTCTTTTACACATAGTAGATGTGTATCTTCCGACAGATACTAAGTTAGTCTCACCTACCATTGCATTCCCAATTATGAATAGAGAAACATGTCCAGTATTGATGATAAAAGTAATTTGACTGTTAGGGGTTGGTATTTGGACAGTTGGAATGACAAGAGTGGAGTTCAAATTTTGGCCATTAGGATTCATGTCTTGGATGGGTAGATCAGTAGTAGAAGTTGTACGAGTAAAAGTTGGAGGTTAATTTTAGCCAATAGAGGGATTAGGATTTACATCTTGAGGGCCTATTGAAAGGTAGAGACCCATCATGTTCACGAAGTTCTCCATTTCTGTGACCATGTTATCTATTTTCTATTGTATCAAGGTAAACTCACCCCTAAAAACTACCTGGAACATGGGCAATTGAGGATTCAGGTATTTGACCAATAGGGAAACTTTGGTTGGTTTGTTCAATGGTCATTGTTTGCTTAGCTCTTGATTTGAGTAAGGAATCACGATTTGAAAAAATTTTCTTACGACGAGCTATCTTGAAAATGAGCTCAATTTTGAAAAAAAAATAGAAAAATATTAGAATGTACTGAAATGAACAATATCATCATGTCGATGTGATGCAATGCATACAAAGTACAAAATAAATAAATAAAAATGAATTAGTAACTCTTAAATTAAGAAAAAAATGTGTCCTGCTAGAAAAGGTTTTATTTTTACACAATTAAAAAAGAAATGACATAAAAACATTATTTTTTTTCAGGGAATTCTAAGGAAAATTATAATTCCTAAACAATAAATAGTCAAATGTAAGAAGTACAACTTTTCTTTTAAAATAATTGATGAAATAATTATTTGACAAACGTATTAACAAAACAAAAAGAAAAAACAATTGAATTTTTTTTAAAAGATATTTTTTATACAACATGCATAGTTTTTTTTTATGCAAAATGAAATTATAGTAACACCATTATGAATTTTATAATTTTTTTAAAATGCAATCTTTATTTTTTGTGCTATAAAAATAAATAAATAAATAGAAATAAATAAATAAAAAGTCATTGGACTTCAGTCATATGTAACATGTGCATAAAAGTAAACTACATAGACCATGAAGTTAGGCTTCACTAATGCATCCTAAATTCAAGATTTAAGACTCTTGAACCTTTAGACTTGGGGATCCAAAAGTAGCTTTCTGTCTATTCCAAGGGTTCTAAGTCGGTAGTTTGAGTTAGGCCTATTCAACACCCATACAGGCATACCGCAACCTTTACCCGCACGTGTACATGAGGCCCAAATCCTAAAAGGAAAAAAAGAGTGAGCCCACAGAGGTTATGCAGATTAATGAGTGATATGTCTGTGAGGTGTTCCCTTAAAATAGAGGAATTAAAACTACTCAAACGAGATATTTACAAATAACAATTATAGTACAAAGATGAAAAAAAAAATTAACTAAAAAAATAAACATGGACATAAAACATAAAGCAAAAATAATAGAAAGGAGAAAAAAATCAACTCAAAAGACCTTAACATTAAAAAAATAAAAATAAACAATGCTTGAACTTGCTAATGTCCCTAATGGAGTTGTCAAGCTGTCGTACCCTATTTTTTTAAATAAAATAGATAAAAATATTATGTAAAAGAAATAAAAGAGAATAAGGGTCTAAACTGGGGTTGAAGAAAAAAATGCAACAATAGGCCCAATTAATAAAATTAAGGGAAAAGGATTTTTTTTTAAAAATTAAGATTCGCTATTTAGTATTGGATTTTTGGTGTACCGAGTTGCCAAGAGTGGATCATTGTATACACTTAAACACTTACTTCGATAATTCTTGATCTTTCAAAAAACTAAAGATTTGGGTTTGGGAGTCGAATTGAGAAAAATGAAGACTAGACTACTTTATAGATAAATTAGATACCCTTTCACTCTCGGTGAAACTATCGTTGCAAGTTTAGTTCAATCTTTCAAGTTTAATTTATTAAAAAGTTGAATTGATTTATTCCATCCAATTAAAACAAACAAAGGCATAATGTATGACAAAAATAAACAAGTACATAGTCTTATTTTTCAATGATGGGTATACATGAATACTAATAAAAATTTAAACTAGTGAAAAATAAAACACATAAATGAATACACTATATTCCTAATGACAGACTAATTAAAACGTAATTGAACACTAATTAATTTAATTTTAACTTTATTTCACATTCGGGATGAAAATGTAAAAACTCAAAAATTATTAAGGACTAAAATATAAAATCTACAAAGTTAGGAGGTGTAAAAGCAAGACCCATGAAGTTCTAGAGTCTATTGGAATTATTCTCATGGATTTATATTTAAAATTACTCAAAACAAAACTTTTAATTTTGTGGAAGAAGTCCACAAAATTTTTGAGTCAAAATCAAAGCTAAGGAAAACCAGAAGGGTCAAACTGTAATTAAATGAAAACACCGCAGCTTCTTCCGTGCGAGATCAATGACAACGGACTATTTTACTCTCTGTTCCAATTTTTTTTTTAGGTACTTTTTTTTCCTGATTTTCCTGTCTTCTTCATATCTTTTAACTAAATCACACAAATTTGATACCAAAACGATTATTGGAACGAGTATGACACCACTTAAACAAAATACTAATCAGATGACAACTAAATTAAGACAGATTGATCGATAACCAAGTCTCAATACACATCTAGATGTGTATTCTAGTATAATGATTTGAATATGTGGAACCAAATCATTATATATGCTCATTCTAGACTTAATCAGCATGATGTTGAATAAAAACACAAGAAACTCCTATGAAAAATACAACTTTCCATGTGTATTTTGTCGAATAATTACTGAGCAGTCACAAAAACAAGTTTTCTTTGCCCGTTTATTTATATTCAATACCCAAAATTGTCAATCCAATTAATTCATTAAAATCAGAATATACGAGATTAATTAAAGTTTAAACTAGATTCACAATCAAATATGCAAAATTCAGGCACCCAAATACATAGAAATAAATCTAACCCCAAAAATTTAAAACTAGTATAAATAATATGCACAAAAAAATTATACTGCTACTTTGATGATGACTTTCGACAGTTGCAGCGGAAAAGAAGTCCAGGAATAGCAAAATGTTCTTCCCTTCTAGCTTTTCCTTCGGTAAGTATAGGACTACACGGCCGCATATGTTAATGAATTGATAAGAACTGTCTTGGCCTAGTGGTATTTTTGAAATGATTGATGATGAAGAAGAGGAATGACAAAAAAATATCATTAGTGAGTAATTTGCTTAGAAGATTCTCCTTGAACAATGTAGATACGTCCGGTTTTTATTGACATAAAAGAGAGATGGTAGAATTAGAGATAAAGATAAACACAAGAGATCAAGATTGGAATGAACAAAGATAGGCACAGAGAATAAATAAAATCCCCACAATTTGAAAGTAAATAAATATTTATTTATTTTAGAAAATAGGTTTATATATATGTGTATGTATATATATGTGAATACATACATATATATATACATGTATGTACTATATATATATGTACATATATAAATATATACATACATAGATATATATATACATACATATATATATATAAGTGTATGTATGTATATTTATATGTATGTACATATATATACGTACCTACATACATACATACACTTATATCTATATATAAATGCACATACATATATATGTGTATATATATACACACAAATATATATATATATATATATATATATAAACACACACATATATACATATACACACAAATATATACATATACATATATACATATATATATATATATACATATACATATATATATACATATACATATATATATATATGCATATGTATGTATGTATATACATACATATATACACAAATATATATATATACACACACATATATACACAAATATATATACACACACATATATATAAATATACACACACACATACATATATGCATATGTATGTATGTATGTGTACATATGTACATATATATATATATACACACACACATAGAGATTCATACATATTTGTATGCATGTATGTGTGTGTATATATATTTATATATATATATATATGTGTGTGTGTGTGTGTGTGTGTATAAATGTATGTATGCATATGTACATATACATATACACACACACATATATATGTATATGTAGGTATGTATGTATGTATGTGTATATATATATATGTGTGTGTGTGTATATACATTTGTACGTGTATGTGTGTATACATATATATATATATTTATATATATATATTTGTATATCTGTGTATATGTGTGTGTGTATATATATATATATATATATTTCTACATATATATGTATATATATCTGTGTAAGTATATATATATATATACGTGTATATACATACATACATACATACATACATATATATACACACATATATACACATCTAAACTTATACAGATCTAGATTTGTATAAATTTTTTATAAATACATACTAAGCATCATAAAAAAATTTAGGAAGAAAATATTTAGGAATTCCAAAATTTTGAAACTAGATAAAACTAGCTTGGAAGTTCCTTATTTTTTGGAAAAATAGATCGACTTAATTTAATCCACCAAGTGTGTTTGTGATCTTTATTTTGGTAATAAAAAACATTAAAAAAAGCATGTTATTGAATCATAATAAGTAAATCAATATTCTTGATTGTTAAAAGGTGAAGTAAATCTCATAGGTGATGAAGGAATACCCTAATCCTGAATTTTGGGCATATGTTTAATAAAGATTTTTAAGAACTTAATCTCATGAATTTGTTCTGAAGGGATTCAACTAGTAGTATTTTTAGGGTCATGATCCACAATTTGCGCAACATTGTCATTTCACAATTTTAATGTATGTACATATATATATATATATGTGTGTGTGTATTTATGTATATATATACACATATGTATATATGTGTATATGTATATATACAAGTATACATATATACACATGTACATAATTAACTACATATGCATATATATACAAATATACATATACATACATATATACACACACACACACATACAGATATACACATATGTATATGTATGTACGTATGTATATATATGTATATATGTATAAACGTATGTATATATATGTATAATTAAATATCTACATATGTAAGTCTGTATACTCAGAGATATATTTATATATGTACATATATCTATGTTTGTGTGTGTATATATATATATATATGTATGTATGTATGTATATGTCTATATTTTTGTATACGTACATATATGTGTATGTACATACATACATATATATGTACATGTATATATATACATACAGAAATATACACATATACATACATTCATACATATATATGTATGTGTGTATATATACATGTGCATACATATATATATATACACATATTTTTATATGTATATATTTGTGTGTGTATATATATACACACACACATACATATACATATATATGCACATCTTGAAATATTATCCCATGTGCACATTCTAACATCTTGAAATTTTGTGGAATAGGCGAGAAAACACCAAAGGAATCATCTTCATTATCATAGTAGGACTCTTTCGTATCTTCTTCAATTTTAGTGGAACTATCAGCTACTTCTTCATCTGAATATATCTGGCTCAATGCATCTTGAAGATGCTTTTTGAATTCTTCTTTGGTCATACTAGAGGCCGTCATACTCTGAAATTTACTTTTAGTAGTAAGAAATTCAGTTTGAATATTACTGGAAGAACATCCTTCCTTATCTTTGACTGTACTCGACCATTTGATTTTAAATTCTCTTGATAACATAGGAAGTCCACACATGGTGGATTTATTAAAATTTCAGGCCATAATGAATGGAAGCTTGTTTTGGTAAAAGAATTGGGAGACAGGATCGGATCATTTAATTTTTCCTTTTTTTCTTAACAAAAATTTTCATATTTTTTTTATAATAATTTGGAGGTAAGATTTCAGTATTGGCACCAAACTTTTCCGACCATTCATTGTACTATGTATATGGGAAATTCTGTAATATTTTTATCAAATTGAATAAACCATGAATGATTTAAAGGTCTACATAACATAGTATATTGCCATGCCTGGATATAATCCACATAAGTATATATTGGGAGGAATCCACTGCTTTGAGAATGCTATTGGAGTATTATAATTTGCGCAGGGCCATTTAGTTGGTTTGTTTATCTTTAATATCTTCATCTTGGAATAAGCATAAAATACATTTGAATCGCCACCACTTGCAATTCTCTTTTTTTCTTCTTTCTTCATTCTCTGGGATATGTTCTATTATAACTGATTTAGTATCAACCAAAATGAATTCATAATATTGTCAAGTCTTTTTAGGAGTTTCTTGAATAAAATAATTCTTGGAGGGAGCAAAGATATCTATGGTTGGAGTAAAGAAATTTTCAAATAGTTCTTTGAAAGTAAGATTAATATTCCTTTTTCTCTAACAAAAGTATAAGAGACAAAATCATTTAAAATATATGAATTTCATAGCGATTATGAGGAGTAGAAGAATTGGCTGAATTAGAAGGAATAGAAGTAGGAGATGGTTGATTCTTTTTATCTGGAGTTTTCGGGGTTTGGACTTTTTGAATATTTTGGACTGCTCCTAAATAAAAAGAAGGCTCCCTGTAAGATTTACTAGTCATAATTAAACCTTTAGGAGGGGTATTGGTAGAAGGAGAAACTAGAATATTTGAAGAATTGGGTAAGGCTGGAAAAGTTGTGTATAAGAGACATATAATGTTGAAAAGAGTCCAGATTAGGTACTTTGGCCTAGTGGCCTACATGACTGTTAGCTATTATATTCCTGTGTATCCATGTCCTAGTATAAATTTTCTAGTGTGAAAATCTAGAAGAGAATTTTCCTTACCTTTAATGTATTCAATCTAAAAATCAAATTTTGAGAGTAATGCTTGCCATCTTGTAAAAAATTGTTTTGGAACTAAAATTTTAACATCCTTTTCTAAAACGTCTTTTGCAACTTTACAATCAATACGAAGTAAAAATTAGTTTTGGTTATCAAATCATCTTGAAATTTGAAAATACATACTACTATAGATGAAATTTCTTTTTTAATAATAGAGTAATTCTTTTGAGAACTTATCCAAATATCAGAATGAAAACGAACAAATTGTTCATTTTTATTTGAAAACTTTAGTTTAAAATTCCTCCATATCCTAAGTCTGAAGTATTTGTTTCTACAATCATAAGAGCATCTGAATGAGGTATTCCTAAACATGGTAAATTAGTAACAAGTTTCTTAAGTTTCTTAACTGTATCTATATGCTTTTGACCCCAACTAGGAGGATTTTTTTTCTAAGTCTCTGGTATAAAGGTTCATAAATTTGCTTAAAGTTTGGAATAAAATTTGATATATAATTTAAACATCCTAAATATTTCTTTAATTGATTTTTATCTTCAATTTCAACTAGAAACTTAGAAGAAATACAAATATGTTTATAACTACCTTGATATATTTCATGACCTAAAAACCTGATATTAGTTTGAAATAAATTTCATTTTAAACTTTGATAATACTAACCAATTTTCTTAATAATCAATTTAAATGTTTAAAATGTTGATTTAAATTTTTTGAAAATCATCTATATAAACTATTGTGAAAGTAGAATAAGGATTAAATGTAGTATGCGTAAAATTTTGAAGTTCAGAAAGTGCATTCTTTAATCCAAAGGGAATTACATTCCATTCGTAATGTCCAAATGATACTGTAAAAGATGTCTTATGTTTATCTTTTTCACCAATTTAGACCTACCAAAATCCACTTTTAATATCAAATTTTGAATAAATTATTGCTTTAAAAGTCATTTTTAATAATTCTCTCTTATTAGGAATTGGATATCTTATCCACTCTAATACTATATTTAATGGTGTATAATTTATTACTAATCTTGGAGCTCTTCTCTCTATTTTAGCTTGATTATTAACATAAAATGCTGAACAACTCCAAGGAGATTTAGAAGTCCTAATTAATTTTTCTATAATGTGTACCAATAGTTATATTCTGACCTGATCATCATCATCCCCAACAAGTCTAAGGTCATATGGTGCATTTAACACATGCGATCCATCTACATAAAAGTGAGATAGAATAATTTAACACAATAAGGAAAAATTTTAGAATAAAAATGAAAATAAGTAGCCGTTTACCAGATAATCTACTCGTGCACTATCATCTTGATAGCCCTCAGGAGAATCAATCGGCTGACTCGAATTACATATATATATATATATAATTATTCTCTGTCGATACCAATGCAAGTAATCCAAAGACGCATTCATAATATCTATACATGGAATACCCGCCTCAACTGTGTATGAATGTGCTATCCAAACATTGACATAAACTTGATGAACTGTGAGCCAATTAGTATTAAGCCTATGACGACGACTCGTCACATGAAGTACATTATGATCAACAATTAATCTTTCGTTCAAAATAGTCTATTGTATTCCATATTGTCGCATAGCATGATGAGGAAGGTGGCACTCCATGACCTCCCAACATATATACCATATGTGACTGATTACCGTATGTGACGACCAGAAGAGCAATAATGGGGAAGCCAATCAAGTATATCATCTGTGTGTGGCTGCCATATGAACTACAAAATAAAAAATTGATTAATGTTCAATTAAGTAAATCAAAATATATGTATTCAAATGAAAATTAAATTAATCAATACCTTTGTGGGTCTTAGGCCATGTAACTGATCTCGAAACGCAGGTAAGACATGTCTTATTGTTCTACACAAATCAAAATTCGCATCCCACCTATTGAACAATGTGTTCACGACAACAAGTTTAATATTAAAGAAATAAATATTTTATGAGCTATGAAATTAAACTACCATTTGCCAAAGCATTTACCTAGAGGCATATGCTCTGTGAAACTCTTGCAACAGCTCTAATCTATTAGGCCGCATAGTTAGTATGCGCTCCTAAGCCCATAACTGTCGTATAGTAATTAGTATTTATATGAAATAATAAAAATATAATTAAAATTTTATGTAAGATCATAAATAATACTTGTATAACCTTCACAGTGGGTGAAGTAATATCACACAATCTACGATACAAAAAAGCTAATACTGCAGATCCCCAACTAAGATGTCCAACTGTTTCCAAGTCTCTAAGCATCATCATAAAGCGTAACAGCACCATGTTACCTAAATGATCAGGAAAGAGAAGTCCACCAAGTAACAAAAATATGTACGTGCGTGCACGCTACCTACACATCTTATCTGGTACATCATTTGGGAAGTATTGATCTAATGCAGCATATAAGCAGGAAACCTTTAGGGGGCCTCCTTTTATGTCTTTTCCACTAGGCATAATACCTAACAACTCCTGGCAGAAGCCTACCCATTCATGGTGTGTATGAGAAATGTCCCTTCCTGAAACTAGTGCTCCATCAATGCACAGACCCCACAAGAACTCAGTATCTTGTAGTGTGATCATTGCCTCCCTACCAACAAGTGAAATGTAGGAGTCTCGGTCGCCACTGCTCCACAAAACTAGTGCTATCAAGGCATGATCGACTTGAACATATCCAGACAACGTAACACCAGCAAACCCAACTACAGTAATATAATCCACAACACGCTCAGGAATAGGTCTATGATGCCAAAATACCCTATCATAACGTCTCACACCTAGTGGTACTTCAGAGTCAATATGAGCATCAAATATAGCTAGTGCTCTATGCTACGATGTAAGGGGTGTAATATCATGAATATATGGTCCTTGATGAACACCGCCACGTGTATAAGATCCATCACTAACAATTGATATATATATATATATATATATATATAAAGAGAATAAGTGAGCAAATATTCTAAAATTATGTGCAATTATAGCGACGAAGAAAACAATGCATTAATTTATGTAATATCAATATATTTCAAATGCATCAAATATACATGACCAAACATATGCTCGACCAAGGTAAAATTATACAAATAAGATATTTCAACAATATAATAAAAGGCCAATTCTGCTAAAAATACAATGGAGTAAAAACTCAAAATAGGGGAGGGATATTTTCTGCAGTTATGCCTTGGCTGATGACATATGCTATACCTTCTTGGCTCACCGGGATCCCTGACATCCATCTCATTTTGAATGCGGCTTACACGTACTTTGGTCCTGCATGTCAGATGATGAGCAAACTATTTCTTCACGTAACTCCCAATTTGTATTTGGCCACTTAGCCGGGTCCAGTATTGGATCAAACTTACTAGTCGTGAACTGTTGATGATATTTGACAGTAGTATAGTGATCGTTGACAATGTGTATAGGTTCATTACCCCTAAACCTGCAAATTGCTATCCCATGCAGGCAAGGAAATCTATACATTTGCTATTTACCACCACCAAATCCAGTTACAGGGTTGTATGTCTTGATTCTGTGTATGCCTGTAGAATGATCAAAGGTCATCACCTTATGTTCTAGGCCTTTTTGGTTAAGTTCCTTCAACCTTTTCCAATGTATTAGCATAAGAGGTGTGCGGCAATGTTCAACTTTTGCAATGTTGTCAACAGGTCGCTAACAATTGCACTGTTTGATGGAATGTGTAATCAATTAAAGCCTTAATTGGTAGTTGTTTAGCCCCTCGCAAGACATTATTCCAACTCTCAGATATATTTGTAGTTGCCATTCACCACCTGTGGCTGTAATCTTATACACATCTAGATGTGTTCAAGAGCCAATGAGGGGCTATGCCCATGCCTCTTAGCACATTATCTAATTGTACATTCTTTTCAGTCTTATTGTACTTGTGTATCTTATATATTAATACCAAGAGACCAACATAACTTCTTCACATCTAGACCTTCTTGAACTTGGTCATCACATTGCTTCAAACATGGCGGAGACAGAACCTATGATAGGCCCAAGGTTCATGCCACAAAAGGGACTCTTAGTCATTGCATGAATTATGCCACGATGCCTATCAGATATAACACAAATAGTCTCCATATCACCTACACCGTGAGTCTGAACTGCTCCATGAACCAACCCCAGCTTTTAATTGTTTCCTTATCAACAAGTGCATATGCGTAGCCGGTATTATATTATTGTTTGCATCTCTAGTAACAGCAACAAGTAATTTTCCTTCGTATTCCCCCTTTTAGATGTGTGCTTTCAACGGATACAATGGGCCTACACCATTGAAATGAATTAATCGCAGGCCTAAATGCCCAGGATATGTATTTGAATATCTTCACATTATTCCTACTCCCGGAATGATGCAGCCACTGTACCACAGTCTGTGGATTGGATCGAACTAGTGCTTCAACAAATTGTGGTAATTGTTAGTCACCCAACTTCCATAAACAAGATGAATTGCTTTTCTTCGTGCATACCAAGCCTTCTAATATGTAACATCAACCTTCAACTTGTCCTTGATGTGCACTTGGATTTATTTTACCTTGTCGTCAGGATTATTTTCAACTAAATGCACAATGTGACTTGCAATAACCGCTGATATTAGACTTTGGTTGTTGTTTTTGGTGATGTCCCCAAGGCACAAGTGATCATCCACCCACTTTGTGACCTTCCAATCTTAACATCAAGTGTTTTGTCATGACGAGCTTGAATGCACCAGTCACAGCCCGAGGACATTAAGTTGTTGGACGACCAAGACTTACATTTGGCATACATGTTTTCTTCCTGCTTTCAACCACTTTAAATTCCCGTTTTGTGCGACGGACCATAGCCTGACAGCTTTACTCAATTGCTCCTTGCTAACAAAGTACATATTCAACCAAATAGCATTCTTTTTCTCATTCCAGTAAAACATCCCCTTATCATCACTACGATCCATAGAGTCATATTGATCCATGTTTCCAACATCATTGAAGAATGCCAATCCTCTAGGTTGATACGCAAGAACATCATCTTGCATCTGGCAACCATCGAAATTGTGTTGAAAATCATCATTAGAGTCAGGCTCCGATATCCTTTGACTTTGACTCTGACTCATAATCTTCTTTTGACTGATGCCACGATGAGTCACTGTCATCATCAAAATCACCCTCCAAATCATCCGGCATATCGTGATCTAAATCTGGAATAGATCATTGAGCCTATGCACATACCCCGTGTCCTTCTCGGCTCCTTCTGTATGGAGGGTACTTGGTCCTTCATCTATGTAAGCCTCTTCACTATTTGCTGAGCAGACAGTATGATCAAAGACATTAAGTTTTACATTGCAAAAGAAGCTCTAGGGTTGTAATAATCAAGCGCTCTTTATAACTGGAAAGATTCTGTGCGTAGGATTGCAGCTGCATATTGTCCATATACGATCGCATCAAAGATGTCATTGACCCTGTCGCATACATCCCTAGGTTATTATTGGGTTTTGGTAATTGTGAGATTTCTTCCTTCTTGATGTACGCCTCCGTAATGGATATAGGATATCTTCCAAACATATCAAAAATGTTCTCCATGCTTTCATCATTCTCCAATTCAGTAGTCAAGCGATCGCATGGAAGTTTGAACACGATATTCAACATGCACCGGCCTTTATCAATCTCCATGAACTCATTGATATTGTCAACCGGCACATTAAATCCAATCCTCATATGACGGATTCAAAATATCTTATTGCTCCTCGTCAGACAGTAACTAATAGTCCCGCCTTCGTCAACTATTTTCCCTGCCCAAAAGAGGGCAATATGACGGGGTCTATCAGACGTCATGTGCCTATGTACATGAACATATTTATATCCCATTATTGAGTATTTCAAAACTTTTAAAAAACTTTTTGCCGGGGGAGGGGGTTAAAGAAAATTACATTGAAGAAGTAATGTTTATTTTCCTAATCTTCAAGCTTAAACAAACCTAATGAAGCAAACTACATTACCAAAGTCCTTAAAGAAAAGGGCCAAGTAAATAGACAAATGTTTCCTACTATTGCAGAACTTTACACATGATCCATATGCAACCATAAGAAAAAAACCAAAAATACCTAAGAAATTGGATATCATTTATAGAAAGCTCTGTCTTTATGTACATTATAAAAGATGAATTCCTTTAACTTTTTAAATATAATCATCTTAGATTTTGTCCTCCCCTAATAATAAAATAAGGTTATACCATAAAAAAAATTACATTTTGGAATTAGCATCTACTATTTTTTTGGGAATAAAAGTCTACTTGGAGGCACAAAAATTATTAATGGTTTACATAAATTAAACCAAAAATCACAATGAAAAAAATAATAAAAGAAAAACTAAGAAGGGGCTTAAAATCATAAATTTATATGTTAAGTACAATTTAACAAAATGGGAAAAACTAAAATTGAAAAAAATACCTGAAAATGGTGGACAATGGTGCTTGTGGAAGGTGGAGATAATGGTGGTAGGACTTGTGTTGTGGAAGGCGGAGATAATGGTGGTGTAAATGGATGAGGTTTTTTATTGGTGGTGCAAGATTTTATGGCATATTGGAGGGATTTGGGAGGAAATTTTGAGGGCCCCCTTTTTTTTTTTTTTTTTAATGTTGAAGATGACTGACCATTAAACCAAGAAGGATTTCTTATTGGAGCGCTTATGTGTATAACTTGCAGAAATAAGCCTAATGTAAAATTGAAAAATTTTTCAAATACGATTCTCGAGTAATTTACTAAAATAAAATTAAATTAAACATTTATTAAAGTCATGCTTAGTTTATATTCAAGAAAGACGAACTAGTTTGTGTTCGTAATCTTGGAATGCAAACTAAGCAATTTTTTTTTTTTTTTAAAATGAATTCAAATTTTTTATTTCATATTTTTGAAATGCAAACTGCACTTGAGCAATAACCTCCTATAAAATCAGCACCTTTATAGAAAGATTTCTACAAATGATGCATAGAGAGAAATTTCTCAATCATGGTGGCCCTTCAGTCTTTAACTAAAGTGCAACCCCTTTCTTTCCCGAAAAATTTCTAAAATCATGCTTCTTTTCAAAATTGTTCTTTTTTTATGCCTATTCCAAATTGCAATTCCGGGCCGTTGCGAGTTCCAGAATTGTTTTTTAAAAAATATATATATATATATATATTTTGGAAGAACTACACATTCGGTGAATTTAAAAAAAATTGACCTCGCATTCGGTGTCGGACCTTTTATTCTGCGAGGCCAGTCGGTGGCCTCGCAGAATATTCATCCCCAAATAAAAAAAAAACCTCTCCTCCGTTCCACCACCATCTATTTTTCCTCCCCTCTACAACAATCACCACCTCCATTCCACCACCACCACCACCACCACCACCACCACTACAACCACCACAATCACCGCCACCGTCACCCACCACCAAAATATTTGAGGTAAATTTAATTTTTTTATGGAGTCCAATAATTTTAATTAATATATATTTTTTAATTTTGTTAATGTAAATGTTTTATAAATATATTTTGTGTTGGTAGTTTATATTTTTTATGTTTTTGTATTTTAGTTTAATAATATGCTGCTTTGATTATATTCTCCTTTTTTTTTTGAATATTTAGAGAGAATGGTCTTTGACTCGGGATATATGTTGTAGGTTTGGTTTCTGTTGATTGCGGTAAAATTTGTGGTTATGTTGTTTGTTATACTGAAATTGTGGGATGTTATTGCATTTTTTGTAGTCCTTGTCGGGCATCTATTACTCGTAACCCTTCGCAGCCAGGTTATTGCATTGGTTGTAGCCCTTGTCGGGCATGTATTACTTATAAGTGTTGCCGATTTGTTGTGTTGTTTGTAACCCTTATCGGGTATGACCGGCGTCAGAGAGAATCTTGAAGATATAGAGGAACTCTATCAAATTTTTTTTAAAAAAAAACATATTCCTTATCCAAAAATAGGGTCTAAACATGTTCCATCCTTACAGGAAAATGGCATTTGATAGACCCCGTCACATTCTCCTTCATTGGGGAAGAGAAATAACCTATAAAGGCTGTACTATGTCCTACCGGCCAATGATGAGTAAGAAACTATTCCGAATAAAGCAACGGATTAGTTTTGTTGAGTTAGTTGACAAGATATACGAATTCATGGAGGTTGATAGGGAGCAGATGAAATTGAATATTGTGTACAGGCATATAGTTAGTTGTGGTGTTTACTCTGGCATTCCATTGACAGATGATGATGGTATGGATGATATTTTTGATTTGTTTGATGCCGATCCAAATTTTGACCAATTGTTTATCGAGACTGAGGAAATTCTGCACGTACATGTAAGCAACAATGTAAGGGTGTATGGTATGGGGCCAATGATGTCTCTCATGCATTCGACCATGGACGACCAGCCGTTGCAGTCCAATGCGCAGAGTCTCTTTGAACATCCGTGGTCGTTTGAGTTTTACAACCCAACTTGTTCGTTTTCAATGTCAAACTCAATGCAATCTGATCAATATTGGCGCGCAGTGTAATAGAGACACCAGAGCAGGTGAAGGCCTAAGTACCATGCAATATCAACGCATGGAGAAAGGTCTCATAGATGAGGGTTTGACAGCGGATAGTGGTAATAGTGACTCGTCGTGGCATGCATTAGATGAGGATTACGAGTCAGGTTCATACTCTGAAGATATATCGGATGATGATTCTGACGAGGATTTGAGGACAAATAATGATGAATGTCATACACAAGAGGATGTTCATGCTTATCAACCCAAGGGGATGACTTTTTTCAATGATCTTGTTAACTCTTATGGTGAGTACGATCTCATGGACCGCAGTGATAAAGATGGGCTGCTTTATTGGAATGAAGAAAAAAATGATATTCGGTTGCACATGTACTTTGAAAGCAAGGAGCAAGTTAGTAAGGCAGTTACAATGTGGTCTATAGCTCAACAACGAGAATTCAAAGTCATAGAGAGCCGGAAGAGAACATGGGCGGCTAAATGCAAGACTGCGTCCTCCGGTAGATTAGCTGCCGGAGATTGTGATTGGAGTATTCGGGTACGTGGAAATGAATCTCTTACTGTGTGGAAGGTCACGAAATGGGTAAAAGATCACATATGTCTCGGTGAAATATCCGATAACAACAACAGAAATCTTATATCTATCTCTATGCTAATAAATTACTCACTTAATTGAAAATATATGAATACAAGGTCAAACAAATTCAGGCACTATGTTAAGAACAGTTTCAAGGTTGACATCACTTACAAGAAAGCTTGGTATGCTGGCAGAAAAGTGATTGTGCTTGCATATGGAAGTTGGGCATCTAATTTCTAACAATTACCCCAATACGTTGCAGAAGTACTACGCTCCAATCCCCAAACTGTGGTGTAATGGCTACATCATCCCAACAGTAGCGAGGTTGAGAAAAATTTCAATACATATTTTGGGCATTTTGGTCATCGATTGATGCATTCCATATGTGTAGACCTGTCCTATGTGTTGATGGCACACATCTACGAGGGGAGTATCGGGGTAAATTACTTATTACCGTCGCTTTGGATGCTAACAATCAGATTTTACCTGTTGCTTATGCAATTATTGATGAGGAAACAATACAAAGTTGGGGTTGGTTCATGGAGCAGTTGAGACACCATGTTGTAAGTGACTTGGAGACTGTTTGCATAATATCTGACCGGCATCGTGGCATTGTGCATGCTATGAGTGAGTCCCCTTTATGGCAGGAACCATTTGCATATCATAGATTCTGTCTGTATCACGTTCAGAGTAATTTGATGACCAAATACAAGAACTCCATTTGTAGAAGTGAAGAAGTTGTGTTGGTCTCTTGGTGTCAAGTTACAGAGGCGGAAATGGAATAAGCACCAACAAACGATACAGCTGCAACATCCAGAGGCATGGAGATATCTGGTAGATATTGGGCTTGACCGGTGGTGCCTTGCTCACAATGGAAATCGTAGGTGTGGAATACATGGTACAAATTCTTCTGAGAGCTACAATAACGTGTTGCGCGGAGTTAGACTACTTTCGATAAAGGCTATAATTGATAGTACATTCCATCGGTGTGTAAAAGTATTTGTTGATAATATTGCACGGGGTGCACACTGTCGCACGTCAATTACACCAAAGAATTGGAAAAGGTTGTTGTCAGCAGACAAAAAATGTGCAGGACACACAGTCATGGTTTTTGATCAGTCTACTGGTGTGTATCGCATTAAAACACCTCGTCGTGTGACTGGTCGTGGTGGGAATGTACAAACTGTCAATTATGTACAACAGACATGTACCTGTGGTAAATGGCAAATGTATAAGGTTTCCATGTTCGCATGCTTTGGCAGTTTGCAGGCATAAGGGTGATGAACCAACCCGCCTGCTTGCGGACCATTACACCACTCGCATATATCGAGAGCAGTACAGCGTTAGTAGATTTGTTCCACAATCTAATCCAGATGAGTTGCCTCCTATTCATTGGCAGTTACGTGGTGATGACAATATGTCTGTTGAACACCGGGTAGGTTGTGTACGTGCGAGGCGCATACGACACGAGATGGATATTAGGGATCGCCGTGAACCTAGGAGATGTACGAATTGTCATGAACCGGAACATAATCGCAGGAGTTGCCCTTCGCGACAACAATGATTTGTCTTTGTATTGTGTTGTCTACATACTCATTGTATTCTATGAGTGTAGTTTGTTTTTAATGTATTCGTTTATCAAAAAATATTGTATTATCAAAAAATGTTTGTCTGATCATTGATTACTATCAAAACATATTGTACAATCATTCATTCTTTTCATGATTATTTGTTTAGGTATGGATTAGATCAGTCGCGAGAGCTTGTTCATCCTGGACCGTATGTAGATGATATTATATCACCTACGACGCCGCATAGGGCTAGATCTATTTTTGACGGTCTTATCGATGATTCCACACTACAGGTTAAGCATTGTGATGGGACTTTTTGGGATCACATGCTTATACCGGTGCGGGTATGGCATTATATTTGTTTGGCAGGTTTCGAGGGCATCGCATCTTTAGGACGCATTTCAGTGGATCATGCTTTGATCACCAGTCTTGTGGAGTGATGGAGACCTGAGACACATTCTTTTCATCTGCCCATTGGAGAGGCCACCATCACGTTACAGGATGTAGAGGTACTGTGGGGTTTACACATTGATGGCCCGCCCGTGACGGGTAGAGACACTACTCATTCCGCAGATGCTTGGAGCCAATTATGCATGGAGTTATTGGGTTTCATGCCTGCCAGATCAGACATTGACGGTGGTCGTTTGAAAGTTGGATGTTTGTCCGCCGCATTAGATCGTCCATCTCAGCGCTTCTCGATGATGCGACTGATGACATGTGTCGGCACATGGCACGTACATACTTACTTGTACTTATTGGAGGCATTTTATTTCCAGACAATTCAGGCAATAAAGTGCCACTACTGTATCTTCAGTTGCTTAGGGACTTGGAGACTGTGGGCCGTTATAGTTGGGGATCAGCAGTTTTAGGCACACTGTATCGCAGTTTGTGTGATGCCACTTCACCCACAGCTAGAAATATTTGCGGACCAGTACTATTAGTACAGGTATATTTCAGTACATTTTATATTCATATATTTTATATTTGAGTACTTTATATTCATTTATTTGTATACAGTTATGGGCTTGGGAGCGCATGCCGACACTGCGTCCTATCCGGTTATACAGTATATATATGTGTATACAATGCTCCTCGGCATGTTTTATGTGTTTTTCGAGATCAGTTACATACTATGCGACCCAATCTCTTATATCCATCTAGATGTGTATAAGAGCACATTGTCGTCCTCGAATTTCATTTATTTACTAACTTTTTTTCGACTTCTATGGTATTAGTTTATATGGCAGCCATTTTCTAATGAGCTGCTTGATATGCTTCCCCATTACTGCACTGCTGGTCGTGACATATGACGTGCAGTTACTTATTTGATATGTTGGGAGATCGTGGAATGTTATCTCCCTCATCGGGTTATGCAACAGTTCGGTTTGCACCAACCCATACCAGATCAGAGATTGATTGGTAATCAAGCTGCACTTCATTTGATAGACTGCTGTGGTCGGGCGAACAATGATTGGGAGTTGACACACCGACAATATATAGATATTTGGGGCGCAAGAACGGATACAGTTGAGGTTGGTCTCCCATGTGTTGATACTACACATGCATCGGGTGATTACATGCAATGGTACCGAGTCCGAGGACGATGATGTACGTATCCAATCCTAGTCAAGCCCTACTTTTGCAGAAGGCTACCTCGGCGATGGTGCACGTGCAGATTATCTTGTAAGTAATTATTCATTTTTTCTTATTTTTTTTCCTTCTCAAATTATTTCAGTAAAACTAATTTGAAATTTCACAGTAGATGGATTCCATGGCTAGGTTGTACTACATGTCGTTAGACAACATGACTGAGGACTATACTCCGGATAGTAGTACATGGGCACAGATCAGCCATTTCGCTTCTCAATCACTACATGCAGTAGGTGAATCTACTTGTCTTGAACTTCGGCCTCCGCCAGTTCCTGTTTACGTTCGACATCCACCCAGGCACATGATCCACATAGAGCAGAGCGGGCTCCGACACAGATGAGGCAGGCAACACGGCGGTGGTCGTCGACGTCATCGAGTTCCATCCCCTCGACCCCATGTAGATGCTGGATCCCCTCATGTTAATATACCATTCAAGGGTGACACTTCACACATACTTTACCAACGCCAATGCGCACTCCGGTGGGACCATCATCTTTCGGACAGTCGTCCACTGCGCCTAATCCAGAACATACTGGTCCAACCGTTTCAGATGAAGAACATGATGTGAACAAAGCATACCTTCGCAGGCGGAAATTGCTCACCATACTCAACAGCAAGACACTCCTTTATTTTATGTCCATCGATCAAAAAGGGTGCCTAAACCTAGAGAGTGTGGCAAATTGATTATCTGACATCCTTTCTAAAATTATCTCTACTGAGCAGTCTGGCTTTATTGAGGGCGGTTTGCTATTATATAATGTGTTGCTTGCGCAAAAATTCATTCATTCTTTGAACAAAACTAGAGGGAGAAATTTCATTTTAAAGCTCGACTATTGAAATCTTTTGATTGAGTTTCATGGAGTTTTCTATAGGAGGTTCTTGCAAGTTTTGATTTCATGCACATCTTATCACTCTAATCATGAACTCTTTAAAATGCAGTTGGTTCTCTTTGCTTTTTAATGGCGACTGTTTCGTGGTTCTTTAAACCGACCAGATGAGTTAAGCAAGGAGATCATTTGTTCCCTTTGTTATTTGATCAAAGTGCTGAAGCTTTGTCGTGGGCTTTAAAGATGGTAACAATTTAGGGTCATCTAGCATCTTATGCGCTGCCAAGAGGATGTCCACCCATCTTGCATTTAGCATACACTGATGATATGATGATTTTTTCTCGAGGAGATCGAAGATTAGTTTGCAACCTCATGCAATTCTTGGAATGCTATCAAAAAGTATCGAGGCAGAGCATAAATGCCTCCAAAAGCTCCCTAATTCTACCAACTCGTGCCCTATTTCAGCAAAATGGGTTTTAGAACAACTGATGGGGGTTTCGTATAAGCCCTTGCCTATTCAATATTTGGGCTGCAATCTTTTCTTAGAAAAGGTAAAAGCCTCATGTTTTCATCATATGGTGGATAAAATGCAGTCTAAGTTGGCAGGATAGAAGAACAAGCTGCTCTCTCTTGTGAGATGGCTCATTCTTATTAAACATGATCTATCTACCAAACCGCTACATCAATTTACCATTTTAGTCCCACCAAAAATCATATTAAAGTCCCTTGAACAGGTTATGGCATGGTTTGTCTGGGAAGAAACGGAAGATGGTGACAAGCGTCATTGGACCAAGTGGAAGAACTTGTGCAAGCTGATGAAGGAAGACGATTTGGAATTTGGGGCTTCGAAGTTTCCATGATATCATTCAGGCCTTTACACTCGAGCTTTGGTGGCAATTCAAGAATTCAAACTCTTTATGGGCGAACTTCATGTGGACTCGTTACTGAGACCCACGTGTTAGAAATCCTTCTGCAGTTTGGCGACGAATGGTTAAACTTCAGTCTCTGTTTATGTAGCAACCTCTATTTATGCAATTCTTTAAGGTGTTAGTTAGAAGTGGGAATTCTTCCTTTTCGTTCGATAAATGGCACGAGGAGGGGCTTCTTGCTGGAGAAATTTCTAAAACTGTGCTTGTTTAAAAAATTATTCTTTTTTTATGTCAACTGAAAATGCAATTTCCGGTGGGGGGAACTCGCAATGAGCTCTCATTTCCCAAAATGCGAGTTTAGTGATTATTTTTTGGGCTAAAAATTTTTAAAAAAATTTTTTTTTTCTGACCTCGCATTTAGCATGTGTGAGGTCTAAGATTTTTTTTTTCATCATATATCATGACCGGCATTCAGGGTCAGAAATTTTTTTTTTTTTTTAAAATTTGACTTTGTATTCTACGAAGGGAAATTTTGCACTATTACAAAAATAGAAAAATGTTTGATATTTTTGTTAATTAAAGAAGGATTTGGCTGTAAGATAAAATCACTTAAATACTAAATCGTAAACATTTATTTAATACGATATCTAGGAATACCAAACCATTATCTTTAAACCATAAACTATAACATTAACGAAATAGTACACGAATGAAATGTGTAAACCAGCAAATTTATTAATTTATCATATTTTTTTATAAAATTTTGACATAACCTCCCCTATTTTACGAACATCTCCCTGCCAACAACCAAACCCAACAAGGGCAACAAACATCCATAAAAGCCCGACAAGGGCTAAAAAACATAAATAAAAACCTAATAATAATAAAAAAATACCCGACAAGGGCGAACAATGATATACAAATAACGGGCATGAATCACACATAATTGTGAGAAGTAATAATAAATGTCAATGTCCATGATCTCCAAATCTCCCGCCCGTACCACACTCTCTAGGTTTAGGCACCCTTTTTGATTGACGGACATAAAATAAAGGAGTGTCTTGCTGTTGAGTATGGTGAGCAATTTGCGCCTGCGAAGCTATGTTTTGTTCGTGTTCATGTTCTTCATCTGAAACAGTTGGACCAGTATGCTCTGGATCAGGCCTAGTGGATGACTGTCCGAAAGATGATGGTCCCACCGGAGTACGCATTGGCGAAAGTATGTGTGAAGTGTCACCCTCGAATGGTATGTTAACATGAGGGGATCCAGCATCTACATGGGGTCGAGGGGATGGAAGCTCGATGACGTCGACGACCACCGCCGTGTTGCCTGCCTCGCCTCGGAGCCCGCTCTGCTCTATGTGGATCATGTGCCAGGTGTGGATGTCGAACGTAAACAGGAACTGGCGGAGGCCGAAGTTCAAGACAAGTACTTCACCTACTGCATGTAGTGATTGAGAAGCGAAATGGCTGATCTGGGACTCATGTACTACTATCCGGAGTATAGTCCTCAGTCATGTTGTCTAACGACATGTAGTACAACCTAGCCATGGAATCCATCTACCGTGAAATTTCAAATTAGTTTTACTGAAATAATTTGAAAAGGAAAAAAAATAAGAAAAAATGAATAATTACTTACAAGATAATCTGCACGTGCACCATCGCCGAGGTAGCCTTCTGCAAAAGTAGGGCATTGACTAGGATTGGATACGTACATCATCGTCCTCGCTCGGTACCATTGCATGTAATCACCCGATGCATGTGTAGTATCAACACATGGGAGACCAACCTCAACTGTATCCGTTCTTGCGCCCCAAATATCTATATATTGTCGGTGTGTCAACTCCCAATCATTGTTCGCCCGACCACAGCAGTCTATCAAATGAAGTGCAGCTTGATTACCAATCAATCTCTGATCTGGTATGGGTTGGTGCTAAATGCAAGAATCATTGCATAACCCGATGAGGGAGATAACATTCCATATCTCCACATATCAAATGTCTCTGCACGTCAGATGTGTATAAGAGACAGACTGGTTGTGCAGTAATGGGAAAGCATATCAAGCAGCTGTATTAGAAAATGTATGCCATATACACAATACCATAGAAGTAAAAAAAAAGTTAGTAAATAAATGAAATTCGAGGACGACAATGTGCAAAAAAAATGTAATCGACGGATGTACCTCATTGGGTCGCAAAGTATGTAACTGATCTCAAAAAACAGATAAAACATGCCGAGGAGCATTGCGCAGATCAAATCCAACATCCCACCTGCAATAAAAATTAATAAATATCAAATCCAATGTTAACATGTTTAATTAAACAGTTGAACAAACCGAGTGCATATGTACCGAGATCCATATGCACCTCTAGCTCTGTGCGGTGAACCGGATAGGACGCGAGTGTCGGCATGCGCTCCCAGACAAACCATGCCATAACCCTGTCTCTTATAACATCTAGATGTGTATAAGAGACAGGACTGTGAAGAGTTGACAAATACCTGTACTTGGAGTACTGGTCCGCAAATATTTCTAGCTGTAGGTGAAGTGGCATCACACAAACTGTGATACAGTGTGCCTAAAACTGCTGATCCCCAACTATAACGGCCCACAGTCTCCAAGTCCCTAAGCAACTGAAGATACAGTAGTGGCACTTTATTGCCTGAATTGTCTGGAAATAAAATGCCTCCAATAAGTACAAGTAAGTATGTACGTGCCATGTGCGACACATGTCATCAGTCGCATCATTGAGAAGCGGACGATCTAATGCGGCGGACAAACATCCAACTTTCAAACGACCACCGTCAATGTCTGATCTGGCAGGCATGAAACCCAATAACTCTATGTCCATGTTCATAATTGGCTCCAAGCATCTGCGGAATGAGTAGTGTTTCTACCCGTCACGGGCGGGCCATCAATGTGTAAACCCCACAGTACCTCTACATCCTGTAACGTGATGGTGGCCTCTCCAATGGGCAGAAGAAAAGAATGTGTCTCAGGTCGCCATCGCTCCACAAGACTGGTGATCAAAGCATGATCCACTGATATGCGTCCTAAAGATGCGATTCCCTCGAAACCTGCCAAACAAATATAATGCCATACCCGCGCCGGTATAGGCATGTGATCCCAAAAAGTCCCATCACAATGCTTAACCTGTAGTGTGGAATCATCAATAAGACCGTCAAAAATAGATCTAGCCCTATGCGGCGTCGTAGGTGATACAATATCATCTACATATGGTCCAGGATGAACAAGCTCTCGCGACTGATCATCCATACCTAAACAAATAATCATGAAAAGAATGAATGATTGTACAATATGTTTTGATAGTAATCAATGATCAGACAAACATTTTTTGATAATAGCATGACAATATTTTTTGATAAACGAATACATTAAAAACAAACTACATTCATAGAATACAATGAGTATGTAGACAACACAATACAAAGACAAATCATTGTTGTCGCAAAGGGCAACTCCTGCGATTATGTCCCGGTTCATGACAATTCGTACATCTCCTAGGTTCACGGCGATCCCTAATATCCATCTCGTGTCGTATGCGCCTCGCACGTACACGACCTACCCGGCGTTCAACAGACATACTGTCATCACCATGTAACTGCCACAGAATAGGAGGCAACTCATCTGGATTAGTTTGCGAAAAAAATCTACTAACGGTGTACTGGTCTCGATATATATCCCGAGCCAAAGACCATTCTCTCTAAATATTCAGTGAATGCGAGGTCTGGGAAATTTTTTTTTTTTCGTTTTTCCAATCGACATAAAAAAAGAACAATTTTGAAAACGAGCATAGTTTTAGAAATTTTTCCTTCTTGCTGATCACGTCTATGGCGTTGTTAGCCAGCCGCAAGTCTGAGACCATTCAAGAGATATACACAAATGAGGTTGGCTGGGACCAAGGTGGATAATAATGGCCAACAAAGAAAAGTCCATCAGCGCAGCCGACACCATTCAAATGGTTTGTTTTGAGTCCCAATGCCTCCGAAAGCAACTCGATTAAAGTAACCGCTAATGTCTTAACATGGCTTGTGTAGTCTGGTATTGGAGTTTTGCAACATCAATATCAAAAGGTAAAATATATACAAGTTGTAAGATGATTATTCATACAAACAAAACGAAATCAAAATTTCCTTTTATATAGGAACAAAAAGAATGTTACGGATAAAGACAGAACCCAACAGTACTTATGGAGATATTAAGGATCCAGATAGGACCATGAATCAAATCAATGCTCCCTTGATTTTTTTTCAGAAAAAACACCGTTCTCTTTTGCTGCACGATTGAGCGTTTGCTAAGGCTTAGGCCTCAAAATGGGAATTAGTCCGTGCCAGTTATCAATAATCAGTACATAATACAAATTGTACAATAATCATGTTAGTTTGTTAAAAATACTGTACATATATGTACAATTTATCTGGTATGCAGTAGGGGCGGCAGGCAGCTGCCCTCCAGATTTTAGAATTTTCAGTTTTACCCATAAAAATTTTAAAATTTGCATGTATGTCATTATAAATATTACTTTTCACCCCTCTAAATTTTGATAGAAATATAAGTTAACCCATATAAATAAATACCTATTAAATCTCGTCCTTTCAAGTGGTAAGTCCTGCATTCGTCCCTGATACGTGGTATACAATGCCAAAGTTCTAACTCGCAGGTTAATTCTTTAAAGAATTAGGCTACTATGGGACTGAGCATTATTCAACCCTCATTAAAGTAGTATTGGCAGTGAAGTAAACCAATAAATAAATCTGATCATTTTACATACCTGAACTCCTCAGGAACTTTTCCAAAGTTAGGTACAAGCATGGTTCAAAGTCGCATTCGCAATTTCGAACGTCATTGTTCCACATTGGACGCGATGTATCGGTTGCGTCGCGTATCGGACTATATACGCTTTTGATATATAAAGTGTTCTAATAATCTCGAAAAGGTTTTGAAAATTAAAAAATGTCAAACAATAATGTTAATAGTAATCAAATTTAGATTAAACATGCATAGAATAAATTAATTACGAATAAAAAATTATCCCTCTTAAATTATGATATTCTTAAGAAAATGATTATAACATCAAGATACCAAATTTGAAAAATCTAGGGACTTTTCTAAGGAAAAATTTACCCAATGTGTTAAGAAAAAAGAACAAAGTAATTCACAAAATTAACAAAGTACAAATAAATTTTTAAAAATAGTGTTGTTTCCTAAGTAAATTACCAACAAACAAACCTAAATTTAATCCTACTGAGTAAGGTCATCTGCATGAATCCTGCTATGCTATTGCGTTCTATCATGGACCATATCTTCCTCATTTCCTAAATGCGCTATATCTTTCTTATAATTTGCCCACCAAGTCTTTTTCGATCTTCCCCTATCCCTCTTATGTTGAACCTACTCTCTCTAAAATCTACTCGCCTGACAGGCGTTTCTACTGAATTCTTAAAACATGACCTAACCACCTTAAGCATGTTTCTCTCATCTTCTCATCACTAGATGCTACTTCAATCTTCTCACAAATATGCTCATTGCGTATCTTGTCCATCCTAGTGTACCTACACATCTATCTTAACATTCGCATTTCTGGTACTCTCATCTTTTGCTCATGTGTGTACTTCACTGCCCAATACTCAGACCCATAAAGCATCACTGGTCTAATTACTGTTCTATTGAATTTACCCTTAAGTCATAAAGGAATTTTACGGTAGCATAATATTCCGGTGCCATTCTCCATTTAATCTAACCCGCTTATATCCGATGTGTAATATCTCGATCTATACTACTATCACTTTGAAGAACTAATCCTAAATATTTAAAATTTTTACTTATAGGTATCTCTTGATTGCCGATACTAAAACCTATTCCATTCCTACTTGCACCCTTGATAAACTTAAATTCCCCATATATTCTGTTTTTGATTGACTAGTTCTAAACCCTTTTGCCTCAAGGGTCTCTCTCCAAGCTTCGAGTTTAGCATTAACCCCATCTTTTGTTTTATCTACTAACATAATGTCATCTGGAAATAACATACACCATGGTATTTCCTCCTGTATGTGCCTTGTAAGTTCATCTATAACCAATGCAAATAGATAAGGACTTAGAGTTGAACCTTGGTGTAAACCTATATTTATAGGGAATTCTCGTGTCAACCCTCCTGGTGTTCTCATACTTGTAAATATATCCCTATACATCTCCTTTATTGATTCTATATATGCTACTCTAACTCCTATTTTTTATAAAACTCTCCACATAACTTCTCTAGGGACTCTATCGTATGCCTTTTCAAGATCAATAAAAATCAAATGTAAATCCTTTTCCTTGTCTCGGTATCTCTCAGTAAGTCTTTAGTAAATCAACAGTAGAATAGTATGCATGTTCTGCCTCAAGATTGAGATTATTGGTATTCAATGAATACTATCTTCAATATTTCATTTTATGTTGTTATTTATTCTGAGTTAAATATAACTTTAATGTTGAAATTATGATCTTATAATGGACTGCTCTTAGTTGTTTTTCCTTGGTGTTGATTGTTTGAGAAGTTATGGTTAGAATTAGAAAGTTGCTTTCAGTGCTCTTGACTTGAATATTCGTTACAACAGCCTTATTTAGATGCATTTGCTATGGTTATTTGACCTTTAATATTATATGTTTAATTTCCATCATGATGAGTCATATTGGGTCTAAAAATTTAAAAATTACAAACATTCAAGAAATAGTGAAACTTTGCCAATCTTTTTACTGGGGATTCTAAAATTTAGAATATCCATTTTTGCTATACTTGATTTTGGTATCCTTGATTTGTGACAGTTCATATATTTTTTCTCACTTGTATCTGAGACAGAGACAAAGCAACAAAAAAGTAAAGCAAAATGATTATTGGTTGACTTACACCGACATATGAAGTGGTAGAAGTAAAAAAATAAAGTTATTTTTTGTCTTTTTTTATTTTTAAATTTTTGCGAGCTAACAACAGGTGTATTGATGTGAAATTACAACTAGATACAAAAGAGATTAATTATATGAGGCTACTTTTTGTACATAAAGGGGGACTAGGCCAAACTACATAGTAATTACATAGGCAATTTGATAAGAAAATAAGAAACATTAAACAATCTTTCTAATTGAAGGAAGGCCAATCTCATCTAGCCAAGTAGTCCTAGAAAATCATTTTGAGTATCCATAGAAGCCGAGCCACTTCCCATCTGTGCTAAAGCATCAAAATTAACTTCCCAGTGTGCATGTTGAATCACAAAATTTTTGAATGCAAGTAAATATTGTATATGACGAACAAATGGATTAATCCACCAAGCAATAGAAGACCATCTTGAAATCATCTCAAATAATACAAATGAGTCCGTTTCTAGTACACAATCATGAAGGCCAAGACTCAAGAGCAATTGAAACCCTTTCAGGAAACCACATCACCTCTGCATATAAGCTTGTTGCATAACCTAGCAAAAAAGCAAATCCTACAATAACCCGACTGTGTGAATCTCAAACTATCCCACCATATCCCAACTGTCTAGGGTTACCTATGGAAGAACCATCAATATTAAGTTTTAAAATACCTGGAGGAGGAGGTCGCCATGCAATGGACATATGGACCGTGGGTTTTTAGTACTCAACCGCACCATAGGTAAGTTGAAGTGCACCCGAAAACCCTTCACCATGTTAGCATCAATAATTCTAACCATAATGTTACTAATCAAGCTTTTAAAGGAAGGGAGAAAACCATCATGTATGAATTTAGTTCAGGTAGGCCATAAGTTACAGCGAATAAGCATCGGAACCAAACCAAAAAAATCATTTTCATCCTTAGACTTTGCTGTTAGCCACCAATTATACAACCAATACATCAAGGAGCTTGTGTTCAAAGGCAAGACATTTAATTTGACACTAAAAAAATGCCAAATCAAAGATGTAGAGCTATCCAAAAGTTGAGAACCAATGATCCAAACTGTGTGAGAATATCCTTTAATTGAAATAAAGTATTTTTCGTTTGGCGCCCAATATTCTTATAAGCCTCTTTAATTAAAAACTTACTAATTGTTGTGGAATGCCAAATCACCTCATCTGGTTCATTCAAAAGAAATAAAGTTATTGAGAGAACATTTTTCTTGACGTCAGCTGATTTTAAGTATCAAGAAAAGTTTGATTCTGGCCATGCATATTAGAAAACACATCCTTAATGCAAATATCTTTCACCAAAAGTATGTCCTCTACTTCAAGAAAAGGGCCCTCAACTATCCAATTAGAGAAGTAAAGGGAAGATTCACCATTATGAACTAGGTTTTGAGTAGAATCACAATAGATTTCTGCCACCTTTTTTGTGCAACACCAAACTAGCGAAGCATGACATATACTGCCACTTCCATATCTCATCCGCATGAACTTGGACCACAAAGAAGAAGAATTGTGGAAATTCCACCAAAATTATCGAATGAGTGAGAATTCCTTGATAATATCCTCCAAATCTCAAATATCGGGCCATTGATCACACTCTAGGTATATGAGATTTGTATCCGCAGGTGCATGAGTCGTGATCAAATAATATATTGTAAAGCTCAGGTTGTCGAACCCACAGGGGCTAGTAATTTAACTTTTAGAATCTCGACTATCTATTACATTACTAAAGTAAAACTTTATCCAAGCAATTCAAATTGTGATTCAATGAAACCAAAACCTAAACATAAAAATAAATGAAAATCCAAAATTAAAACAACCAAACTAATTATCGAAATCAACTCAAATTAAGACACAATGATGTTTATGTGATGTATCCTGACAACCTTGGTGATATCAATGTAAAATGTCTAACCGCCTCCATAGATAATCCTTGGCTTTGGCATAGAAGACTTTGTCACTTCAACATGGATTTAAACAAAAATATTACTCAAAAGGAGTTGGTAAGAGGTTTGCCAAAACTAAAGTTTGTTGAAACAAAATTTGTGATGCATGCCAATTTGGTAAACAAGTCAATGTTTTTTTTAAACCAAAAAATTTGTGTGTCTACTTCTAGACCTTTAGAATTATTGCATTTGAATTTATTTGGTCCAACTCAACATGCTAGTCTTGGTGGTAGTAAATATGCTTTTGTAATTGTTGATGATTATTCTAGGTATACTTGGGTACTATTTCTTACTCGTAAAAATGAAGCCTTCAAAAAATTTGTAAAATTATTTTCAAAAATACAAAATTTGTTGAATTTGAAAATTATTCGTTTGAGAAGTGATAATGAAGCCGAATTTAAATTTGGAGGTTTTTCCGAATTTTGTGATCATAACAGTATTTCACATGAATTTTTGGTTGTTAGAGTTCCTCAACAAAATGGTGTTGTCGAAAGAAAAAATAGAACACTTCAACAGGCCGCTAGAACTATGATTAGTGAATGTGATTTACCAAAACATTTCTAGGCATAAGCCATCAATACGACTTGTTGTGTTATCAGAATCGAGTTCTTTTGAGACCTATTTTAAACAAAACTTCTTATGAACTCTTATTTTGCAAAAAGCCCATTGTGAGTTACTTCAAAGTCTTTGGTTGTAAATGCTTCATTTTAAAAATCAAACAAAATCTGGGAAAATTTGACAAGAAATCGGATGAAGGAATTTTCTTAGGATATTCTAGTGACAAGAAAGCATACTGAGTATACAATAGAAGAAATCTTTCAAATGAAGAAGTTGTGCATGTGACATTTGATGAGGCTAATGATATTATTTCAAAGAATGTTTGTGAGAATGAAGATGTAGGTATACAAAAGGAACTTGAGAAGCTCACCATACATGAAGAACATCAAGAGATTAAGAAAGTAATGAAATGACACTCATCATGTTCTTCAAGAAGGTGAGAAGAACAAGATTCTCCAAAAGATGTTCCAAAAGTATGGAGATTTGTCACAAGTCACCCTCAAGAGTTGATCTAGGTGACCCGTCCGATGTGGTAAAAACTCGTTCTCATAAACCTTTTAATAGTAATTGTTCCTTACTTTCTCATATTGAACCTAAATGTGTGGATGATGCATTGAATGACGAATTTTGGGTCTTTGCTATGCAAGAGGAACATAGCCAATTTGAGAAAAACAATGTGTGCATCTTAGTTGAAAGACCATCAACTCATCCCGTGATAGGAACAAAATGGTCTTTAGAAATAAATTAAATGATAAAGGTGAGATTATTAGAAATAAAGGTAGACTTGTTGTAGAGGGTTATGCTCAAGAAGAAGGTATTGATTTTGATGAAACCTTTGCACCTGTTATCGTTTAGAATCTATTCGCATGTTTCTTACATATGCATGCTTTAACAATTTCAAATTATTTCAAATGGACATCAAAAGTGCTTTTTTAAATGGCTTTATTGATCAAGAAGTTTTTGTTGAATGACCCCCCGATTTTGAAAATAAAAATTTTCCAAATCATGTTTTCAAACTCTTAAAAGCTTTATATGGCTTGTATAAACAAGCTCCCAGTGCTTAGTGTGAAAGGCTAAATGATTTTTTGATTGAAAATGGTTTCAAAAGAGGTGTTGTTGATACCATTCTCTTCACCAAAACTAATTTTAATGGTTTGTTAATTGTTCAAATTTATGTTGATGATATTATTTTTGGAGAAACTAATGAAAATTTGTGCAAGGAATTCTTGTGTTTAATGCAAAAAGAATTTGAAATGAGTATGATGGGAGAATTACAATTATTTCTTGGACTTCAAGTTCACCAAACAAAAGAAGGAATGTTCATTACACAAATCAAGTACACAAAGGAGCTACTCAAGTGCTTTGGAATGGAAGATTGCAAACAAGTCGGAACACCAATGTGCACTTCAACCAAACTTGACAAAGATGAAGAAGGTAATAGTGGTGATGAAAAACACTATAGAGGTATGATCGGAAGCCTATTTTACTTGACAGCTAGTAGACCGAATATTATGTTTGATGTTTGTCTGTGTGCTAGATTTCAATACTTTGTATCAAAGAATCACATTTAATTGCAGTAAAAAAAATTAGATACTTAAAAGGGATGATAGATTTTGGACTTTGGTATCCTAAATCCACTAATTTTGAATTGATTAGTTATTCTGATACTGACTTTGCTTGTTGTAAAATTGATAGGAAAAGTACTAGTGGTATGTGTCACTTTTTGGGTAATTGCTTGGTGTCTTGGTTTAGCAAAAAACAAAATTCTATTTCTCTATATACAGCAGAAGCCGAATATATTGCTGCTGAAAATTGTTGTGCTCAACTTCTTTGGATGAAGCATACCTTAAAAGATTTTGGTGCTATTTTTTATTTTGTACCCATAAGATGCGATAATACCAGTGCAATTAATCTCACAAAAAATCCTGTCTTGCACTCTTGTGTCAAACACATTGATGGCAAACACCACTTTATTAGAGATCTTGTTTGCAAAAAAGGAAATTTGTGTTGAATTTGTGTGTAAAAAGATCAACTAGCTGATATTTTTACTAAACCCTTGGCTCTAGATCACTTTGAATTTCTCAAAACTCGATTGGGCATTATTGATTTCAAAACTATATAAATTGTGCTCTCGGACAAAAATATGCATCCTATGGTATTTGATTTTTTGGATGAACATGAACGTCTGACCTATATGCTCTATCGGACGAACATGGATATCCGAAATCCTCTCTTTTGTCTCAGACGCTTACAATCGTCCGAACTTTCCCTCTCATATCTCCAAACTCTCTGTAATTTCTTATAGATGATTATCACCATCCGACACTCCTTCGAACGCACAACATAGCCTTTTGGCCATCCGTTCATCTGTGATAGAACGTATACAAATCGTTCGGACATCCGAACGATTATTCTACTCATTTAAATCCCTTCATTTTCCCCGTATCGGACATTTCTCCCCACCGATATCCATTGAGCTCTAGCGCTCAAGAAAATCCTCAACATTCTCTCAATTTCTCCCTTCTCCTGTGAAATTGCTTGAGGAATCTCTCTTCCCAACTCCTCACCCATCTCAATTGAACCTCATTTCATTATTGTAATATCTCATTCCTTGAAATTTCCCACAAATTCACTCAATCTCACTTTTCCCCTCTTCATCTTCCTTTTCAAACTTACAATGGTACAATCATTGGAGGATCTTCAACAGCTACCAGAGGGAAAAAATCAAAGAGCAAAGCTCCGGTGCAGGGTCAAACATTTCAAATCCTCAATCCACTCCTAATCCCTCTCTACCAAAATTCATTGATGCCAAGACATTTGATAGGTACACCTCTCTTCTTAACAAATCCATTATTGTTCAACGGCCTATTTCACATAGCCTTTTTGATGAATGGAATTTACCTCTTATTAAAGCATGATTTGAAAACCAAACTTGGGGTAATTTAGTTCACTTGGATTTTACTATCTATCATGATATAGTGTTGCAGTTTACCGCCAATCTTAGGGAGGGTTCAACCATTCGAACCTTAGTCTTTCGTGTCAACAACGTGAATCTTGAGCTTTCCTTTCAAATGTCATTAATTTCATTTTTGAATGTGAAGTTGTTTCTCCTGATGACATTTCCTACTTTTCTACTTGGATAAATGGCCTGCTATAGATACCCGTTTTGATATAGAAGAGGCCAAAAAAAATTTTAATGGCAGTTTTAAATAGGTATCGAAAGGCAAAACTGCATTTTTTAGTCCTGGGCTCAACATTTTATACTTGTTAGTCACTAATTTGCTTTTGCCGATTGAAGGACATCGCACTGAGCTAGGCAAAACGTAGTTGTACTTATTTTATTGTGTTTTTAAAGGAATCAAACTTGCCTTTGGTTATCATTTTTGTTCACTATGGGAGCTCTTTTCGACCGATACCCGTAGGAACATTCCCTTTGGAAAATTCCTAACCAAAGTTTTTGATCATTTTAACATCCCCTTCTCTAGGAAAAAATAATATCCTCCTTATTTTAACAAAGCCTATATTGAACGAAAAGGTTTATGGGTTTTTAATGATCAATGGTTTACAAAGGCTCTTCTTATGAACTTGAAAAGTTCAAATCACATGCCCCCACCTTCGGTCTTGCACTCCCTTACTCTCCTTCTCCTCAACCCTCCTCTTCCACACCTCCACTATCTCATGACCCCCATATTTCATCTTTAGAACCCTCACTCTCTCATCTATGCACCCTTGTTACCTCTTTGAGCAATCAAATGAGCTCCTTCCAACGCCGCACTCTTCGGAAGCTCAAGAGGCTTGAGACAAGACAAACCATTCTTCAAGAAGCACTCAGCCCAGGATTGTCTGCCTCAGATCAGGTTTAGTTTGCCAATATCCAGTCCCAATACATTCTCAAGTCCTTCTCCGACAGTGATGACAATGACAATGAAGATGGTAATCATTCCTGAGCCTGAAGACCATGAGGATCCCTTTGGTACCACCAATCCTGACAAAACTACTATTCCTAGCACTGATGATGATGATGACGAAGACGTTCATGACACATTCAACTACATCATGCAATGTCATGATCCTCAATGATTTAAGTGGACAAGACAGTGAAGCTACAGAGAATGGTGATGCACCAGCAAAGAAACACAAACGTGAGGAACGCTCTAAGAAGAAGAATGACTCTACTTCCACACCTTAGTTTCTCTTTAAATTCCTTGTGCACTTAAACTTTTTTTGACTGTTATGGTTGTAATTATTCACTTCATTATGCACTTGGTAATTATTCACATGGTTATGCACTTGTTTGTTTTTATTATTGTTCACGTAAGGAGGAGCATTCTCTTAGGGGGAGCATATCTCACTTTGATGATGCCGAAAGGAGGAGTAAGATGGCTATGTAAACAATTGTGGTTGTTGAATTGATTGTGTCTGTTTGAACTGAATTTATTGTGTGATCATGGTTGTTGCAAGTTATTTTGCCTTGCGATTTGTCATCATAAAAAAGGGGGAGATTGATGATCTATAAACTTGGTTTTGATGATGACAAACGTGATTTAACTACTTAACATGAGCTGTGTAGGGTTGCTAGTATATTTGCTCTTAGTAGAGTTTTTAGATGAAGTACACTGTCCAAACAATACTATGTATCTCGAACGCATAAACTCGTCTAAACTAGATAACCACGAATGCACCGTCTGAATGATCAGGCAGAAATCAAGATTTTGGAGCACCTACAACGGATGCACAAGCTTGTCCAACAAATTCATCTCGGACGCAATTCACCATCAGTAAGGTCAAGGCAGAAGCAAGGTTTTGAGGCACCTGCAATGGACGTATCTAACTGTCCGAAGAAGATTAGATAGGACAGGCTAACTACCCGAAATAAAAGCAATCTAGTTGGTATAAGAACCTTTCGGACACACTACACCGTCCGATGTCTGAACTCTTCAACATACCTAGTTTGGATGAAGGAAAGGATGGAAGCTCGACCGTCTGAACAACATCCTCAACTCACTAATATTTCAGATCGGATGATTGATCAGAGGCTCAAAAATTACCTCGGAATTCCAAAACCCATAACGGCTAGTTTTTTTTAGCATTAAGTCCGCCGCTATTATCTAGCCGTTAAGAGGTGGTTGGGAGCTGATTTATTGCACCTATAAATACCAGCACTTCTGTATTATGAAAAATTATCTTACACATTAAATACAAGCAAAAAAAAAAGGCTATTTGAGTGCAAATTAGCTCTTTAGTGACATTGAATTAGTGTGTACTTAAGAGTGCTATTCAAAATATTGAGTGGAGTGATAATCTTGTACAAAAGTAAGGTTTAGTGTAAAATCCTTGGCTCAACTAAAAAGAAGTAGTGTGAGCAAAGGTGATCCTACTTTGTGTACACTTGATGATTACTGGCTCACCAAATTTGAAAGTGCATTTTAGTGGATTACTACTCCAAGTTAGCAAGATTGGATGTGCTGTTTATTTAATCACTCTCTTAATTTATTCCATTCATTTTATGCTTCATTGTGTCTATCATCTTATTTGTCAAATTTGAATTGAGCATCTTTTGTAAATTTATCTTATAGAAATCTAATTCATAAGAGACAGGTTGCTTTGGGACCAACAATTGAACCCCATGTGCAATACTTAATTTGATTAGGCAGGACAATTCTATCCCTTGGTTAAATTGGTTGGGGATTATAACATTAACTGATAAAGTAGGCATGTGGATTATTCGTTGCTCAAAATTAAAGACAACCAAAACACCAACGAAAATGGGTAGAATTTGGATATGGTAGAGAATTTGTTACGATTGAGGTGAAGAAAGACATCTTCAATTTCCTATTCAACTGTTACAGGAGGATAACAATCCAATTTGAAACATATCCACTTCAGGAAACTGTAGAACGAGAATTCCCATTAAAATTTCCATTTTTTGTGAAAAGCACTAAATGGTTTCTTGCCATTTGCGAATGTACTTATGGACTTGGGTTTCTTCCTTGTACTCTAAATACTGCCATATCCAATTTCATGGATGCGGTTGGATCATGTTTTTGTTGATTGTACCCTGGCTAATTGATTGAAACTTTATTATTTGCACAATGTATTAAAGTTGATACTATCCAAACAGACCTTAATATTTGGTGGATTCATGGTTCAACAACACTTCATAAAGCTAGTTGAGGTAATTCCTGCGTTCATATTTTGGAATCTTTGGCTATCTCGTTCATCTTACATCTACAGTGGAGTTTGGTTTTCTCCTCATCATATCATCACAAAAATTTGGCATGATGTAATGCTGGCTAGCTTGGCTAGACCTTTTCTGGCCAAATCCTCCATGATTTTTTTTGCCTTGGCTAATGGTCATGCGTGTTTCTCCCAAAACATAGAGACCCATTTATGTTTCTTGGACTTCTCTTTCTCTTGCTAAACTTAAGCTTAATGTACATGGATCTTCTCTTAGAAATCTAGGTTTGACGGGGAGAGAAGGTCTGGTTCATCATTCGAATGAGGGCTTAGTTGCTGGCTTTGTCTATTCGTTAGGTGTTAAGACCTACCTTGAAGCGGAAGTCTCATCCCTAATTGTTGGTTTAAAGTTTTGCATTGCTAGAGGTTGGAAGGATGTTCTGGTCAATAGATTCAAACTCACAAATTTTTTGCCAACAGCTGCTCGGTTTCATGGGTATTCATTGGAGATTGGACACTTTACTCTGAGAGGGAAAGGCTCTACTCACACTCGACAATTTTTCTGTCAATCATGTTTTTCATGAAACTAACTCAATTGTGGATTTCCTAGCAAAAATGGGCAGTTGTTCATCCCATCATCGACTGGAATTTGAAGCCTCTATAGCTCCTCAAGCTCTTCATGGTTTTATTAAATTGGATTCACTTCATACTCCTTTTATTAGATTAAGGTTTTCTTAGATTTTTTTTCCTTAATGAATAATCACAAGCTATTTATAAGAGGTTTTGGTCTAGTCACCTCCTTGTACCTTTATTTATTAAGTAATAAAATTGGGAATAGGACCCACCTACCAAGGTTTCAATGGTTAGCTAATTTTAAAAAAATTACATTGATTTCTTGCTTATATATTTAATTAGTTTATTCTTGCTTTTGTTGTTATTATACTATTTCATTGTTTAGATAGGGTCGTGTATGTTCCATTCTAGTAATTAACTCTAAATTTAGAGTTATTTTATATGTCTTATGTTACTAAATTTAGTGTTTTTTAGTCCCATTTTTTGTGTTTATTGATAGTTAAATTGCGTTTAGGATGTATAGTCATATTTTCATTTTTCATCATTTTTATAGTCAAATGTATGTTTAATTGTCATAGTTTTCTATTTATGTTGTTTCATGTCATGTGCAAGTACATTTGAGGCAAAAAGGTCATTTGGCAGTGGAGCAATGAGCTTGAAATAGAAAAGCAAGGAAAAAAAGAAAGAGGACTAGAAACTGTCCAACCATTGATAGTGGCTGGACCACGACTGTTTAGCCTCTGACAGCGTCAAAACAAAAACATATCCCCAGTTCGTGGCTGATTAAGGAGAAAACTTCTATTGTTAGCGGCGGACTTGCTGATGGCACTTAATCAATACAAATTCAGTCGCTAATTGCAGTTGAGGAGAATAGGTCTGGGCCTAACTACGTATACTTTATAAATAGGGCAATTCTGGTACACTAAAAGTGGCGATTCTCAGACGTCAGTCTTAGTTTTTGTCTGGGGTTTTGAACAACAATTAGGGTTAATTAATTCTCAATTCCTTGGATCAAATCTTTGAATTGTGGATAGTTTGAGAAATTTAATTCAAGTATTTTAAGATTCTTATAGTTTCGGTAATATGTCTTTTAATTATTTTAGTTTCAATTGCACTTTCTAATTTCAGTTATCAGTTTACTATGTTTGCAATCAATTCCATTTATTTATTTCTGTTCTCACAGATAATGAATTGCTAATTTAGTTGGTTCGGCTACAAGTGATACAATCAATAATGGGGAAATCTAATTAAGGATTGATCAAGATTATAATAATAGGCTAATAATTAACTCTTATACACCATTCTAATGAGTATAAGACCTTAGTCTTGGTTAGGTTGGTTGAAAGAATAAGGTTTTTAAACTCTTATCTCATCTTAATTCGTGTTCAATTATTAAATTACATTCTTCATTAAATGAGTTGATTCACGAGTGTTTCGAGAAGGAAACTCAAATTCCAAAAGGTTAATGGTTCAAGTTCGCTTAGGTAGGTTAGAAGATGGTTTCTCGAACCCTAGTTAATCAATTTGATAGGATTCAATCACCGAAGGTTTCGGGGTTGGGTTGATATATATGGGAATAGAATCACCGTTAATTATAATTTAGTTAATTGATTGACCTGAGGTTTGAATGACCCTAGATAATTGCTAGTCATGTATTCGACCCATCTTTATTTATTACTGATAACTCAATTTAATCAAATTGTTTTCTAGTATTTTAGCTTTTAATTATTTTCAACGTACTTTCAAAATCCAAAACCTTGCAATTGATTATCTAAATAGAATTGCGTTAGAATCTCTATCATGTACCAGTCCTCGCGGTATCGGTCCTTGCTCACCCACCTACATTGATAACCATGTACCTGTGGATATTAGTTGAAGCTTGGAACAAGGAAGTAAAACTAAGAGCTCATGCCAGATCAGCAAGTTTTGATGCCATTTCCTGTGATTGTAATGGCAATATTGAGATACTAAAAATTTATGCTCTAGATTTGATATTCTTTGACAGGGCATTTTTTTGGTTAATTCTTTGGAAGCCATTACTTCGTGAATTTTCTATTGTCATTTTGTTAATTAAAGTTGTGCTCATAACAGTTTTCTTGTGCCTGATAGTTTATGCATAGGTCTGGTTGAACTTTAGCGAAGTTTGATCCAAAAATTGACAGAACCTTTAGGCAACTAAGGAGACACAATTTGTAGCAGTAGTAAGTAGATATAGCCGATGAGAGGCCTGCACGTCAACCTGTGGGCAGCTAGAAGTACCACCAATTAACCTTGAGCAAATAGAAAATGAAGGAAGGTATGAGAATGACGGCCAGAACTTACCTCCACAAAATAACAGACTATTGGGAAACTACTCCCAACCCACGTTTAAAGGATCATAGTCTAGCATCGTACCACCACCTATTCAGGCAAACAATTTTCAAATCACTCTACCTAGGTTTGATATCCATGCTTTAGCAACATGCAATGCTTTCATGTTTGCATAGTAAGGATTTGAACCGTTATTTAATCAACTTTGAAAAGGTCTGTGATACTTCTAAATAGAATGGCAAGTCTCAAGATGCTTTTAAACTACACTTATTCCTTTTTTCTATGTGGGATAAGGAGAAACTATGGCTGCAAGGGTATAAGTAGGGGACTTTCACAACATGGGATAGATTAGCGCAAGCTTTTATGTCAAAATATTTCTCCCCATACAAAATATTCAAGCTATGAAATGATATAACTTCTTTTACTCAACACTTTAAGGAAACTTTAGCAAGGTTGGGAAAACGTATAATGACTTGTTAATAAGTGTCCATATTATGGGCTACCCTTATAGATGCAGATGGAGATATTCAGCAATAGGATGCTAAATCTATGAATCGATTGATGCTTTAGCAAATGGATCCCTAATGTTGATCAAGACTCTAGATGAAGCTTAAGAGCTTTGCATTGAATAAAATGTCTAACAATTCTTTAAGTCTTCACCAGCCCAAAGCCGAGGGCAAAGAAGGGAAATGCATGAGCTGAATGATTGGGATGCGATGGTGGTTAGACACGAGGCTACGAATAAGTAAGTCAAGTTATTGGCTAAGTGGGAAGAGATGCAAGTTAAAGTAGTGACTACAAAGTAGTCACTCGTTTGTGACTTTTGTTTAGGTGACCACCTTAATGGCCAATGTAGTGCATTGTTATTGTCTAATTCTACTTTTGCAGGTCAGGAGTAGTTGAACTACATAGGGAATCAAGGTGGCCAAAACCAAAACTAGTACAAAAATTAGGACAATGCCTTCAACAACACATATAATTCGGGGTGGAGAAAACAACCAAATTTGTCATCGGGTAATCAACAGAACCACACATGTTTGACCCCCATTTCAGCAGTATTAGTGCCACAACAGCAAGTGCATGAAACTCCATTTCGAGCACCAAATATGTGGAGAATACTCTTGCCCAATCTTCATATGAAATTTAATGATGGGAAAGTGAAAGGAATAGATAATACAATAAAAAATTTGACGAAAGTAGTTAAAAGCATGGAGAATCAAAAGGGAAAATGGTAAAGAATATGCTGAGAGACCACTTGGAGCATTGCCAAGTGATACAGTAGCCACTCCTAGAAAGAATTCAAAAGAAATTACACTAAGGAGTGGTAAAGCTGTGGGAGTAGAAAAAGAGAGTGAGAAAGAGATTGAGTCAGAAAGTGAGCAGAAAGAGAATAAGGAGGATAGCAATGGAGATGCTGAGATAAAGGACAATAAAGCAACAAAGTACAAAATTTCTTCTAAGAGGGAGATTGAAGTGCAAATTACCCATCCATCAATTTGAATTCCATTTCCATACAGACTCAAAGCTGAAGATGACCAAAAATGTTTAAAAGGCTCATTGAGATATTCAAGAAGGTGAAAACTACTGGAAAATGAGGTTTTGTGTCTAATTGAAGGATGCAGTATGATCATTCAAAACATAGTTGCCTACAAAACTTAAGGATCCTGGTTCATTCTTAATTCCATGTACTGTGGGAGGGGTTGAATTTGAAAGAGTTTTGTGTGACCTTGGGGCTTCTATCAATTTGATGCCTTTATCAATTTATAAGAAGTTTAATGGTGGAAGGATCAAGCCTACTGATAACTCTAGTAAACTAGAGTTATTTTACTTTGAATTATGGCATTTTGATAGTTTAAATCCCAAACTTTGGGTAATTAATTGAAGGTTTTAGTTAATTTCTTTCATATGTGTTTATATTTTTGTTCTTGTTAAATATGATAAGTTTATATTAAAATTTTAGCTTCATTAATTGCTTAATTGTGTTAATATTATGTAGGTCAAAATTAGAGGTCGGAAGCTGGAATGAACAAAGCTCAAAGGACCAAATTGTAATTATAGAAGAAATGGGAAATTGCTGGGAAGAAAGTCCAGATCGTGATCTAGACTCCTCCAGATCGCGATCTGGACTTGGTACAGTGCCTTAAATATGAATTAGAGTCCTTATCGTGATCTCAATTTGATCAAGATCTACATTGGGAAAGTAATTAAATGAATTAGAGTCCATATCGCGATCTAAATTCCCAGATCGCGATATGGACTCACTGATGGTTAAGTTATGAGGGCAACTTTGTAATCTTCCAACAAACAATTTCTATATTTTGCCTTGTGTAATACTCCACTATTTAAGCTACTTCAAAAATTGTAATAGAAGTAAGTAGGAGTAGGAGTAGATAATTAAAAAACCTTAGGATAGCTTAGGATAGCTTAATCTTCAAGTTTCTTCTTTAATGAAAAGTTCTCTTTAATCATCCCTTAAATCTATTTTTTATTTCTTTGCAAGTTTAATTTTTGATTAGATAGTTGTAGTGGCTTCTAGTAGATATAATTTTTACTTGCTTTCTAGTTTAATTTAGTGAAAATCTCTTTGCTTTTATTCTAGGGTTTCTTAGAAAAATTAGGGTTCTTGTTGATTTCTTGCTTTTTAGTTAAGAATTCCCAATTCCTTGCATTAATTTCCAGTTAATTTTTAGTGGGCTTTCCTTATTATTATCAAAAATCCAAAAATATTTAGATTTTAAATTTAACTCTTTCAAATTCTAGTTTAGAAATAAGATTTCAGAGCTTTATAATGTCTTTTTATAGTCTTTTATTGGGTTAATTTACTTGTTCTTTAATTTTAATTTTATTTTAATTAGTTTAGAGTAGAATTAAGTGCTTTTCCTTATATGCTTTTACTAGAATAGAGTAATTAGTTTTTTTTTTCATTCTCATAATTGCTTAGCTTCATTTACTTGTTTTAGTAGATAATTTAGCCTAACTTAGGTTTTGTTTGCTTGAGTTTAATTATGGATTTGAGTAGTGTAGCTTTATCTCCATTTGTTTAAATCATTTAACTATACAAAGTTCCATAAATCTTGGTAATTTCTTGCCAACAATCCTTGTGGGAACAATACCCACTCATCCTATACCACTATCCACTCCGTATACTTACAAGCAGATGTTAGGTAGAGTATAGTGAATGGGTGTGGTTAATTATTGCTTGTTTGTCCTTTCAAAGTTGAACTTTACCTAACGAAGCAATCCAGTTTTTGGCGCTGTTGCCGGGGATTGTCCTTGTTATTTGGCAATATTAAGTGCTTTACTGGTCGTGTAGATTAAGCAACTTAGTTTAATTTAGTGTCAATTTGTTTAATTGTTTATGTCAGTTGTTTGTCTTGTGGAATTGACTTGGCACTTCAATTGACTATTTCTTTGATTTTGTTGTAGTGCATGGTAAGAGGTGATAAAGGGCCATTCATTTGCCTGGACAAGGAAAAAGAAAAAGAAATAAGGGAAATCCAAAAATTGAGAAGAGTACAACAAGAGAAAGAAAGGATTGAAATGGCAAATGCTAATGCTAATCAAAGGACTTTGAACACGGAGAACAATGAAGAGGTTGTTGGAAATAATGGAATAGGTGGTTACGGGAGTGGAAATGGCATGAATAGGAATGGAAGGCCATTGAGAGAATATGCCTTGCCAATTTTTGATGGAGCGAACTCTAGCATTGTACGGATGCCCATCTCTTATAACAAATTTGAATTTAAGCCCGCCTTGATCCAAATGCTCCAAGCTCATGGCATGTTTGGGGGTAGTCCCAATGAAAATCCCTACAAGCATCTCATGAACTTTGAGAAAGTTTTGGACACGTTCAAGTTCAATGGAGTGCCCCTGGATTGTATGCGAATGAGGGTGTTTCCTTTCTCTCTCCAGGATAGGGCAAAATCATGGCTACAATCCCACGCCCAAGGAATGTTTACTACTTGGAATAAACTTGCTGAAGAGTTCTTGGCAAAGCATTGTCCACCTGCAAGAACTGCCAAATTGAGAAATGAAATTACATCCTTTAAACAAGATGTTGATGAAAGCTTAGGATAAGCTTGGGAGTTGTTCAAGAAGTTGCTAAGAAAATGTCCTCATCATGTGATTCCTTTTTGGCTTCAAATCCAAACTTTCTAGATAATGGTTTGATTCAAAAGACAAAATCCATTGTGGATGCCTCCGTTGATGGTTCTATCTCATACAAGACTCCAAAGGAAGCTCAAGAGTTACTCAATAGGATGGCATACAATCATTACTATCATGGACCGATGACTCCACAAGTGGCTCAACACCAAACCAATCAAGCCAACGCCAATAATGGAGTGTTGAATTTGATCATGCAAGATGCTCTTTTGGTACAACAAAGTATGTTCATGAGTGTGATGAACAATGTCACAAAGGCATTGGAGAACTTGGGGAAACCAAGTAGTGAAAATGCCATGTCTTCTTCTCCAATCCAACCATGGTATGTGATTTTTATGGAGGCGGTCTTGCAAATGGATAATGTGAGACGCCTTATGGGTCCAATGAGCAACTCAATTATGTGTCTAATCAATCATCATTTCCAAGGAACCCATCCGGAGCTTATGGGAACACATTAATCCCTCTTGGAGGAATCATCCTTATTTTTCATGGAGCAACACCAACAATCAATCCAATCCTCCTTACCAACCAAATCCCCGTACCTCAAAATGTCCAACACACTCAAGCCTCAAGTTCCTCAGCTAGACCTTATCAACCACCGCATCAAAGAAATTTTCATCCCGACTCATATCAATCTTTTCCGAACCCTTCATTTCAAAACCAACAACCAAGGCCTCATTTTCAATATGCAAATTCTTCCCAACCCATGTATCATGATCAATATGCTCCAAGAAAGAATGTGGGTGAAGATGGTTGGAAAAAAGAAACCGAGTAGTTGAGAAGAGAATTGGAAAGGAAAAAAGAAGAACATAAGAGAGATTATGAGAATTTGAAGGCATCTACAAGAAATTTGGAGATTCAATTGGGGCAATTGGCAAGATTGAATAATGAAAGACCTCTAGGAGTGCTTTCGAGTGATACCATTCCAAATCCCAAGAAGCAATGTAAGGCCATCACCCTTAGGAGTGGTAAGAAGTTGGAAGAAAGGTTTGGAAGAAAATTTGTTGAAAAATAGAGAAAAAGAAGGAGTTGAGGATGAAGAGAAGGAAAAAGGAGAGTCTTCAAATGTGTAAGACAAAATATTAAATGAGTCTACTATGCCCACTTCTCAAAACAATGAAGGCAAGGATCCGAAATATTATGAGCCGAAGCACATTAATGTGCCCTTTCCTCAAAACCTAAGGGATGAAGAAAGGGCAAAGATGTTCAAGAAGTTTCTTGAGATTTTCAAAAATCTTGAAATCAACATTCCATTCATGGAGGCACTTGAGAACATGTCCGCCTATGTTAAATTCATGAAACAAGTCCTTACTTCAAAAAAGAAATTGCATGGGGATGAAATCTTGTGTTTAACAGAGAATTGTAGTGCACTCCTTACAAATAGGTTACCACCGAAGCTCAAGGACCCCGAGTCATTTTCCATACCTTGTGAGATTAGGGGTCTATAATTTTGGAGAGCATTGTGTGATTTGAGAGTTTCGATAAATCTCCTGCCTTATTTACAGTGTTCAAGAAATTGAATGGAGGACAATTGAAGCCAACAAGTGTCTTATTTCAACTTGTGGATCATAGCATAAAGTTCCCTAAAGGTATCATTGTGGATGTGATTGTGAAAATTGACAAACTCTACCTTCCGGGCGATTTTATTGTGCTTGATATGGAAGAGGATGAAGAGATGCTAATCATTCTTGGGAGGCCTTTCCTTACTACCGGCAGTGCACTTATTGATGTTCAAGAAGGAAAGTTGGAATTCTTGATAAATGATGAAACTGTCACATTTAATGTTTTTAGTTCATTAAATCTTTCTTCAATTTTTGAGGATGTCATGAAGATAAATGTAGTAGATGATCTAATTGATGATTTTTGTAGGAATGCAATGGAGAATTTCTCAATGGAGGAGCAAATATTAGATTCAAAATGCTCTACATCAAGATGATGAAGAAGGGATGAAGAATGTGAATCAATTAGAGAATGATACCTTATTGTAAAAAGAGGATGAGGATCACCAATCAAGAAAAAGGTAAAGAGGGGTCTCCGACCAATGAACCCCCCAAGTTGGAGCTTAAACACATCTTCCCACTCACTTAATGTATGCAAGTTGGAGCTTAAAGCTCTTCCCACATTAATGTATGCAAGTTGGAGCTTAAAGCTCTTCCCACTCACTTAATGTATGCATATCACGGTGAAAATGAGACATACACGGTGATTGTGATTGTATCTTTGACAAGTGAGCAACTTGAAAGATTGATTGTGGTTCTTAAAATGCATAAAAATGCCATTGCTTGGTCCATTGATGATACTAAGGGAATTTGCATTCCATATGCATGCATAAAATTTTGTTGAATGAAGAAAATAAACCGATAAGGCAATCTCAAAGGAAATTGAGATCCTACTTTAAAAGAGGTTGTGAGGAAGGAGGTTATCAAGTTTTTGAAAGCCGGAATTATTTACCCTATTAGTGATAGTGAGTGGGTTAGTCCCACTCAAATTGTTCCAAAAAAGGGAGGTAGTTACTGTAATAATAAGTGAAATCAATGAGCTTCTCCCCTCTAAATTGGTTACAGGTTGGCGTTTATGCATTGTATAAAAACAGATTTGGGCCATCTTGCCTCCAACCTGATTTTCCTTTATCTTTTCTTGATCAAGATGTGTATAAGAGACAGGGTATCTTTTGCATATTATTGTTTCCTTGATGGTTATTCCGGTTATCTCCAAGTTGTCGTTTGTCCGAAAGATCAAGACAATACAACTTTTACATGCCCATTTGGTACCTTTGCATATAAGAGAATGCCCTTTGGGCTTTGCAATGCTCCTAGCACATTTCAACGTTGTATGTTTGCCATCTTTCATTAAATGGTTGAAAAGAGCATAGAGAACTTCATGGATGATTTTAGTCTATTTGGTGTCTCATTTGATGATTATCTTGCAAATTTGTCAAATATGTTGAAAAAGTGTGTAGAAACTAATTTGGTTCTCAATTGGGAAAAGTGTCATTTCAAGGTGATGGAAGGAATTGTTTTTCTGGGTCACAAAATTTCATGAAAAATATAGAAGTTGATAGGGCAAAGGTGGAGGTGATTGAAAAGTTGCCTTCTCCAATTAATATTATGGGAGTAAGAGGTTTCTTAGGTCATGTGGGTTTTTACAGAAGATTCATTAGGAATTTTTCACATATCGGTAGACCTTTGTGCTTATTACTTCAAAAAGATTGTCCTTTTCATTTTCATGATTCTTGTTTGAAAGCGTTCAAGGAATTCAAACATGCTCTTGTGATTGCACTAGTCATTGTAGCTCTAATTGGTCTCTTCCATTTGAGTTTATGTGTGATGCTACTGACTATACAATGGGTTCCGTTTTTTGTCAAAAGGTGAATAAGATGTTGCATGTCATTTACTATGCAATAGGACCTTAAATGATGCACAACTTAATTATTCTACAACGGAAAAGGAACTACTTGCTAAGTTTTTGCATTTGATAAGTTTAGATCATGTTTGATTAGATCAAAGCTAATTGTTCATACCGATATCACTCCGCATTAAAATATTTATTTTTTAAACACGATGCCAAGCCACGTTTATTGAGTTGGATACTTTTATTGCAGGAGTTTGATTGGGAGGTGATGGACAAGAAGGGTGTGGAAAATATGGTAGCCAACCATTTGTTAAGGATTCAAGCATCTAGACTTGTCAATCATGAAGAAAGAGCCATCAATGAAGCATCATCAATTGAGAAATTATTTGAGGTGAAACAAGTGAGTCCATGGTATGCGGATATTGTGAATTATCTTTTGGCAAGGATAGTACCAAAGATGCTAAATGTCAATAAGAAAAGGAAATTCTTCGTGAAGCTTGAACATTACTTTTGGAAAGAGCCATATTTGTTCCAAAGGTGTAACGATCAAGTCCTAAGGAGATGTGTGCCAGAATGTGAAATTACCAATGTGCTGAGACATTGTCATTCAACGAACGGCTTTTAAGGTTCTTCAAAGTGGTTTGTATTGGCCAACTATGTTCAAGGATTCCCAGGTTTAATATGTGCTCAAGTATGATGAATGTCAAAGGGTGGGTAATATTTCAAGGAAACATGAAATGCCCCTTCATGGTATTATTGAGTTGGAGGTATTTGATGCATGGAGAATTGATTTTATGGGACCTTTCTCGGTTTCATATTCCAATAAATATATTTTGGTTGCATTGGACTATGTGTCAAAGTGGGTTGAAACAATCGCCACCCCAACCAAGTGGTCACTAAATTCCTTCGGAAGAACATCTTCTCTCGGTTTGGAGTGCCTCGGGCTATTGTTAGTGATGGGGGCTCTCACTTCAAAAATTCACATTTTGAGGCCTTGATGACAAAGCATGGAGTGAAACACAAAGTTGCTTTGGCCTATCATCCTCAAACATCAGGTCGAGTTGAGGTTTCAAACTGAGAATTGAAGAGGATCTTAGAGAAAACGGTGAATAATGCTAGGAATGATTGGGCACTTAAGTTAGATGACACATTGTGGGCCTATCGGACGACATTTAAAACCCTCATAGGTATGTCTTCGTGCCGTATTGTGTGTTGAAAAGCATGTTACTTGCTGGTGGAACTTGAGCATAGAGCATATTGGGCAATAAAGAACTTGAATTTTGATTTAAAGGAAACATATGAAAATAGGATACTTGATTTGAATGAGTTGAACGAATTTTGGAGGGAAGCATTTGAAAATTCTTTGATCTATAAGGAGAAAACTAAGGCATGGCATGAAAATCTCTTCCTAAGGAAGGAATTTAAATGCAACACACTAATTTGGTGCTACTTTACAATTTAAGGCTCAAGCTATTTCCGAGAAAACTCAAGTCAAGATGGAGTGGCCCCTTTGAAGTGGTTCAAACTTTTTCTCATGGAGCGGTGGAAATACAAGGGAAAGAGGTAGCTTTCAAGGTTAATGGTCATAAGCTCAAACCCTACTTTGGAGGAATCATTGAAGACGGACAAGAAATCGTCCAATTTGTGCAAGAATGAAGCCCGTGCTATAGTCAAGCTAGTGACTATAACAAAGAGCGCTTCTTGGGAGACAACCCAAGTCTTTAATTTAGTTGTTAATGTGTTCTTCTGGTGTGATTTTTAATTAGTTCGATTTTGAGTAAATTGGTTTGAATTAGGATAGAATTTTAAGATAAAAATATAATGTTTTAAAATTGAATACAAATTGTAAAATTCCACAAGACCAACCACTGGTTAATTTTCCTCATTCTTTAGCAAAATGTGCATGCTTGGACTCTAATGTGTATAAGAGTGAAGCAATTTTTGCTAAGTGTGAAAATACACTTTGCAGAAGTTCAGCTTGAGATCGCGATCTCAAATTCCAGATCGCGATCTCAAGCTCAAACTTTTGGAGTGCATATTTGTCATTTGGTCCATATCGCAATCTCAAAGCTGTCATCTTATATCAATCTCAAACTTTTGCAAAGGCTATTTTTCACCCAAGTTGAGATCGTGATCTCAATTTTGATATCGCAATCTCAGCTCCATCGAGATCGCGATACCAAAATCGAGATTGCGATCTCAAGATCAGGCCAAATCACAATCTCGAAAGACAGAATCATTTTATATTCGAACTTTTCTTCTTCTTTCCTTTCATCATCTTCTCATATTTTCCTTTTAACCAAAAAACACCCCTCTCAATCCCTCAATTTCTTCCATATTCTTCTCTTCAAAATCCTTCCAAACTTCATAATCCCTATTAACATCATCGTATTTCCTTCTAGGATTATCAAAGTAAGAATTTTTTGGGAGATTTCTTGGAGATATTGGAACATCAAGGAGGATTGACATACAAGAGGTTTTAGCGAAATTTTCAATCTGTAATCGGGTAATATCTTCCTTTGAATTTTTAGTTCCAATTGGCAATTTATTGAAGAAAATGTGTTGGGAGACAGTTGATGAATTTAAAAGTGAAATTTTTGGTAGCCAATTGTTGATTTTTGGGCAATAATTTGTGCAAATTTTTTTGAAGGAAATTTTTGAAATTAAATTGTTCAATTATCTAAATTATTGAATTGGTATTTGGATTGGTTTGATTTGTTGTTGAGAAATTTTGAAAGTTTGTTGAAACTTTGGTGAATTAATTTTTTTTGGCTGTGATTCGTGTAATTGTTGGTTTTTGTCTGAGTATTGGATTGAATTGTGCTGTGAAAATGACTAGAGGAGTGTATGGCAGTGCTGAGAGAAGGGCTACATTGAGGGAAAGAGGAGTGGGTCGAGGAAGAGAAAAGCTCAGAACGAACTAGTGAGGAAGGGGGCATGGAACAACCTTTGAGGGCGGTGAGCGTATAGAAACTCAATTCTCAAGCGATAGAGCAAAGCAATTGTATAAAAACAATGAGAAGGTTGAGGTGATTCGAGAGCGGAATTTCAACCTTTCTATGCATTGGGGAGCTTACACAGAAGCTAGAAAATCTATTGAAGAGCAAATTAGGTCTACGCATTGGGAGTGATATAACACTCCAATTGACTCTGGGGCATCCCATAGTGAAGGAATTCCATTATAATTTGTGTCAATTGGAGGACTATCTGTTAAGGTGTGAGTGCAGGGGTAATAGTGGATTTTAGTGTGGATTTGATCAATGCTTACTTTAACATAACCCCCCGTATCTTCCAATCAATATTTGGCATTGTTAAATGACAAAGAGAAAGATATGAATTTAATCAAAAATGCCATTTGCAATGTCTATGTTGATTGGATTAGGAGTGCTTCCTTGAATACTGAATTGAGGTTTGCACATCAGGGACTCTCTTTGGTAGCCAAGTTATGGTTTTACTTTATTAGCTGCCGAATTTGGGGGTCCAATGCTTTGAGTTATATTCAGAGGGATAAAGTACTCTTAGTGTATGCTATTATGACAGGGGTGCCAGTGAATATTGGTATCCTTTTCAGATAGGGGTTCTTGGATAGTGGGAGGTCCTGGCGACCTATCTTTTATGCCCCCAACTTGATTCACCATTTGTGCACTTTAGCAAGTTGCCCTATTGATCCTGCGGAACCAATGACACATCCAAGAGGAAGGATTATTCGGGAGTATGTCTAACTCTTTACAGAATAGTGAGAGAGCACAAGAAGCACCATTAAGAAGAACACCCTACTCAGCCAGCGCCACCACCGCCTCAGAGTACTTCATTTATTCCGATGCCCCCAGGTTATATATTAAATGCTCCAGTTAGTGGAGAAGAGAGAAATGAATTGCAAGGGTATTGGACATATAGCCAGATGATGATGCTTAACAACTTGACCTTAATTGGATAAGCTCTCAAGAACACCTTATTGGGTACATGGGTTAGGTCACCACCACCTCCGGCTGGGCATTTTGGTCCACCCTATGGACAACATTACATACTACCTGCAGCTTCAGTACATCAGGAGAGATCAAGCCAAGCGGGTGCGACCGGAGGGCATCTAGATGACGATCATGAAGAAGCCCAACCCAATGATGCCGAGAAGGGTCAAGAGGAGATAGAACAAGACGATTGATGCCACCAGCTGCATTAAGCATTAATAATCTCCAACCCAAGCAATTGAAGCCATTTGTGGAAAATGAACAATTAATTCTCTATTTCTTATGACTTAACAGCTTGACATTTGATTACTTTTATTTTATTTTCAGTCATTTGAATTGGGATGTTTTAATTTTCCTTTTTAGTAGATTGGCTAATGGCCTTAAGCTGACGCCAAGTAGATATCTATTTTGAAAACATGGATTAAAACTTTTGGGAATTCCTTGTTGGATACTTGGTGTAGTTTTGCTCATGTTTATTGCCTAATAAGAGTAGAATGGCTAAGAGCCCTAAGTTGATGCCATTTTCGCACTTGTTGATGAATTAAATTGGATGTTGATTTTTATGGGGCTTAATTGATTAAATGCATGGCATGGTTTAATACTCTTAGCACTTTTACTCAATTTTAGCTTAAAATTGTGTAGTAATTGAGTAGTTATGGTTATAGTTGGACATGTTTTTAACCTGGATTTAGGGTGAACGATAGGATGAGTTGTACTCATCACTTGAATAAAATGACAAGTTTGGAGGTGTTTATTTTTCATGTTGGGAGGGCTCATGGTTGCTTTGTGCATATTGATGTCACTTGATATATAATGATGGAAAATTGATCAACTGAGTACTCAATGATGATGAATTTTGACGTACAATACTAAATGATTGAAGTATTTGATTGGGTCATTTCATGGATTGTAGTGTGAGTGAGTAGTTCTTTTCCAACATAAAGATCTTAAAAACTTAGCTTTACTATTTTTCAAAAAGAAGTGCTAAAAATTTAGGAAAATCTATTCAAAATATTGTTCTGATCAAATCATTTCTTCTATTTTGTTAGATGATTTATCTTTTGGAAAAAATGAATTAAATGAAATAGAAGGAATTTTGGGACATTTTGTGTGTTTTCATAGGGAAAGTTCTTCTAATTTGTGAATAATTGGTAGTCGAGATTAATTTTTAGTACATTTCACTCCTTTTCCTTGGTTTAGGGCTGTCTTTAAAAAAAATTAACTACGGAATTCCAACATGTACCCATGTTGTTTCTCTGAAATAAGCCATTAGAGTACAGTAATAAGGCGAGTATAGGATTCCGACATGTACCCATGTTGTTTCTCCGAATTAAGCCATTAGGAATTCCATTTTAGTATACCAATAAGTTAAGAAGTAAATGTTTGTAATACTTATCATTGATCTCATATTACTTATTCCTTGTTAGAGGTCTATTCCCAAAATTTGTGACATTTGCATTTAAATTGATTCCTAAATGAACTTCTATTTTCATGATGTCTAGTCGGGATAATTGACTAACTCTATAATATTTGTGATTTGAAAAGCAATGATATTTTCAATAGATAGAAATAAAACTTTTGGTAACTCTTTTTAAGAATAGAAATTCTTCGTGATGTGAAATCTTGTGTACCAAATGAACGTGTGCTTCTTTATAGAAAAACCGCAATTTAGGATTGATTCATTTAAACACTTCACCTATCATATAGTATTGAAAGTTTCTTTAGAGGTTTTTGTTAATTGTTCTAATTACGTCCACAATTCATCAAGTGTTTTATCAATCTTGGCGGTGTTTATGTGTTTAAATGTTAGTAGGCTTCTTTTAATTATTTGTTTTTCTCAAGACTAGAAAAATGCTAATCAACAGTCAATTAATTACTCAATGTAAACTAGAGTTATTTTACACTAAATTATGGCGTTGTGATAGTTTACATCCCAGAATTGTTTGGTAATTAATTGAAGGTTTTAGTTAATTTCTTTCATATGTGTTTATATTTTTGTTCTTGTTAAATATGATAAGTTTTTATTAAAATTTTAGCTTAATTGTGTTAATATTATGCAGGTCAAAATTAGAGGTTGGAAGTTGGAAGGAACAAAGCTCAAAGGACCAAATTGCAATTACAGAAGAAATGGTAGATTGATGGGAAGAGAGTCCAAATCGAAATCTAGACTCCGCCAGATCGCGATCTGGACTCAGGAAAGTGCCTTAAATGAATTAAAGTCCATATCACGATCTCAATTCCTAGACCGCGATCTAGACTCAGGAAAGTTCCTTAAATGAATTAGAGTCAGTGGAGTATCAGCGTATCGCGATCTCAATTCCCAAAAAACAATTTCTGGTTTTTGCCTTGTGTGATACTCCACTATTTAAGCTACTTCAAAAATTCTAACAGAAGTAAGTAGGAGTAGAAGTAGATAATTAGAAAATCTTAGGATAGATTAGGATAGCTTAATCTTCAAGTTTCTTCTTTGATAAAAAATTTTCTTTAATCATCCCTTAGATCTAGTTTTTATTTCTTTGCAAGTTTAAATTTTGATTAGATAGTTGTTGTGGGCTAATAATTAGCTTCTAGTAAATATAATTTTTACTTGCTTTCTAGTTTAATTTAGTGAAAATCTCTTTGCTTTTATTCTAGGGTTTCTTAGAAAAATTAGGGTTCTTGTTGATTTCTTACTTTTTAGTTAAGAATTCTCAATTCCTTGCATTAATTTCTAGTTAATTTTTAGTGGGCTTTCCTTATTATTATCAAAAATCCAAAAATATTTAGATTTTAATTTTAACTCTTTCAAATTCTAGTTTAGAAAGGTCGTGATTTCTAATTTATAATGTCATTTTTTAGTCTTTTATTTGGTTAATTTACTTTTTCTTTAATTTTAGTTTTATTTTAATTAGTTTAGAGTAGAATTATGTGCTTTTCCTTATATGCTTTCACTAGAATAGATTAATTAGTTTTTTTTCAATATCATAATTGCTTAGTTTCATTTACTTGTTTTAGTGGATAATTTAGCCTAATTTAGGTTTTGTTTGCTTGTGTTTAATTATGGATTTGAGTAGTGTAGCTTTATCAGGTATTGTTTAAATCGCTTAACTATACAAAGATTTGTAAATCTTGGTAATTGATTGGCAACAATCCTTGTGGGAACAATACCCACTCATCCTATACTGCTATCAACTCCGTATACTTGCAGAAATTAGGTAGAGTATAGTAAATTGGTGTGGTTAATTATTGCTTGTTTGTCCTTTCAAAGTTCAACTTTACCTAACGAAGCAATGCCGTTTTTGGTGTGGTTAATTATTGCGGAAGTTTTTTAGTGTTCCGGTGATGGTCAAAATCATTGAAGAAACTCCATCTGATGATTTGGAAGAAGGAAAAGAGATTCTGACTGATGAATGGAAGGAACGGACTAAAGAGGAAGTGTTCAAGATGGTTCTTTTTCATCAACATTCATATGCTCCCTCTTAATTGGTATGATGGTCATATCCAATACCCAAGGATCCACGATTTATTGGAAGTGTTTGGGCGAAATAAATTCACCGACTGGTGTGAAAATGAAAGTGGGGGGGTTATCGAAGGCAGAAATTCAATGAGAAGCCAAGAAAATGGCTCAAATGAAGGAGAAACTTAGGCAATGGAACATTACTAAAATGATGTGTGATGCATTAATTTGCAACCATAAACTCTTAAGTATATTGCCTAAGAAGAAGAAAGATCCTGGAAGTTCAGCATATCTTGCCTCATTGGTGATATTTATTTCGACAGAACTTTATGCAATTTGGATATAGGAATCAATATGATGCCTTTACCAGCTTGTGACCGTATAAGTTTGATGAGGCATTGAAGAAAGTGATCAAGCTATCGAACTGGCAGACAGAAATATAGTGAAACCGCTAGGAGAAAAACAAATGTATTGGTCAATGTGGGAAAGCTTAGATATCTGGTCTATTTTGTGGTAATGGACTTGGATGAGGTGGATCATGATGGTATTGCGATTATTTTTGGAAGACCTTTCCTTGCTACTATGAAAGCATTAATTGATGTTGATAAGGAGCAAGTGACATTGAGAGCTGGTGAAGATACTCTTGTGTTCGGTATGATCGAAAAAGAAGGGGCACGCTTCTATGGCACTTTGATTGTAGTCAAGCCAACACCCAGAACAAGGATGATGGACATAAGACTAACCAAGATGGTGCTTTTGATGATGCACATCGAGCAATCTATTTCGTCAAATAAATGGCCACGAAGAACAACAAAGTCTAGCTAATGACTTTAAACAAACGCTTTTTGGGAGGCAATCCAAGTAATTTATTTTAATTAATTATTGTTAGTTAATTGTTTAATAATTCAATTTAATTTTAGTTGAATAAACAAGCTAAGAATTGTTTATTACAAGTTTTGTCATGTGTTTTGTAGGTTTGCAGTAATTAAAATAGAAGAGAGTAAAAGAAGAATTTTTTGTGCTTTGGCAAGAAATGCTTACTGGCAATTGCTAAAATAGAAGGGTATCTGCTGTCAACGGGTGATATAAGCACATCAACATGTTGATTGTGATTGAAATAGAAGGCTCCATAGTCCACGGTTAACACGCATTGAACCCGCCACTGTCCAGGCAGGTTCAAGGTTTTTCAAAACCTTTGAAATTACACTTCTTTTTTTGAGAATAAATACTCTTGTGTCTTTTCTTTTCCTCTAGGTGATTGTTTCCAAAGGAAAAGCCCTAGATCCTTTTATTTTCTTTCTTTGATTTTAATCTCTAAATTTTTTCCCTACTTTTCTTTATCTCTCTCTTCATGAACTTTTTCTTTCTTTACCCCAAATGATTATCCCAACAAAAATGACTAAAATTTTTCTTCATCCAATTTGCTCATTTAATTGTTTCACAAGTTGGTGGAGGAACAAACAGGTTAGGATTATTTTGCAACACAAGGGTGTGCTATATATACGAGAATTCAAGTAAAATAGTGTATAAGAGACAGGTCAAAGAAATGTTGGTAACTTCTTGTGATTATATTTACTTGGTTTGTGGGTAGATTTTTGAAAATTGTGAAGCAATTTGTTTGGATTAATTTTTTACTAAATTGGGGAGAAGAAATTGTGGTTAATTAGTTTGGTAAGTTGAAAAAATTGCTAAATGGGGAAGAAACAAAAGCAAACTGATGAACAAGATTTTGACAACAATGTTTTTGCCTTCTTGAGGCTAAGAAACAACATGAAAGTTGCAAATCCGAGTGAGTGCTTTATGTGAACGAGGGATAGAGTTGAGTCATGTACAGATTGAGAATAATAATGATGCCGATGAATTATATCAGATCATTTTTAATAAAATTCAATTAAATGGATGGAAGGATTTTGTCAATGAACTCTAACTATTGTGGCTAAGAAGAATATGATTTGCAAGTTCATAGAAAATAGCTTAGAGGCAACGGATTATGCTGTCAAGGTTAGGGGCATTGTGGTGAATTATAACTTACAGGTCATAAATAAGATAAAAATATTTCATTGAATCCCAACCACCAATTTACTCAATTCCTTGAGAAGGACATTGACTATGATGAGGATATAGCATTTGCCACATTATACACATCTCATAAATAAGATATAGCATTTGCCACATTTTACCTACTTCTCATACCACCGATGTAAACCCTAACCGAGCTTGTTTTATCTTTTCTATTATGGATGGGATGACTGTTGACGTTGGCCAGGAGATTTCATTAGAAATCTTGAGGAATAGAAATAGGAAGTATAAGTCTTTATTCTTTCCAAATTTAATTACTCAACTATGCTAGTTTGCAGGTTCGTGGATGGTGGCTACAAAGAAGTAGGACATGCCGACCCTAGTCGACAATAGGGCTATGCTTTAGTTAATCATCTAGTAATACAAGTCCACATTTGTCATTGTGCACGCTAAGGCAAGAGGAGAACAAGCAGCTGAGGGAGAAGAAGGAGATCAACAAGAAAGACCTCAAGGATCGCAGCTTGTGCCTTCACATAGGTCTATTTCCGAAGAGGGTGAGAAAAATAGAAAAATCTTGAATGCTCTATCCGAGGAGTGGGAGGCCAAAACCATTGCTATAGAGGAAGCAAAAAATTTAAATTCCACGCCAATTGAGTTTTTAATTAATTCTCTTACATCCTATGAATTGAAGCTAAAGGTTAAAGTAGTGGATGATGAAGAAGCAAGACCAAAAAGGAGCATTGCATTAAAGACTTCTCAAGAAGAAGATGAAAATGCTTCCATCAACCTAGAAGATGAAGATCTTGATGAAGGAGATCTTGCACTCATCACCAAAGGATTTCTCAAACACTATATCAATAGAAGGAGAATGAGAAGAGGTGGAGCTATCAACTCAAATAATTTCAATCAATTCAAAGGAAAGACCAAGCTAGAAATGAATAAGCAAAATGAAAAATGCTTTGAATGCGGTCAACCCGGACACTTTGCAAATGAGTGTCCTTCCAAGAAGAAAAAGAAGGAAGAAAGCCCCGCTTCAACAATTTTCAAAACACATGGGATGATTGCAACTTCGAATAAGAAGTTGAAGAAGAAATGGAGACGGCACAAATGGCATTTATGGCCATTGGTGAAGATGAGGAAATAAATATCACCAAGGATACCAAATGGTTCATAGATAGTGGGTGCTCAAGACATATGACGGATGATGCATCTATCTTCACCATCTCATATCCAAAAGTAGTGGAAAGGTGACGTTCGGGGACAATATGAAAGCAAAATCAATTGGTCTTGGTGATGTAGGTAAAATGTGGTGAGACCTTGATTAAAAATGTGCTTCTTGTTGATAATTTGAGTTACAATCTATTGAGTGTGAGTCAACTATGTGATAAAAATCTATATGTAATTTTTACCATAACGTGAATGTCTTATTCTTAATAAAAATTATGTTGTTTATTTAAAGGTAATAGGCACAATGATGTTTATATGATTCATCTTGATAATATTAGTAGCAGCAATGTAAAATGCCTAACCGCTTCTATAGATGATCCTTGGCTTTGGAATAGAAGGCTTTGTCAGTTCAACATGGATTTAATCGAAAACCTTGCCAAGAAAGAATTGGTAAGAGGATTGCCAAAATTGATGTTTTCGAAAAACAAAATTTGTGATGCATGCCAATTTGGTAAACAAGTTAAAATATCTTTTAAGCCAAAAAAATTGTGTGTCCACTTCCAAACCCTTAGAATTATTACACTTGAACTTCTTTGGTCCAACTCAACATGTAAGTCTAGGTGGTTGTAAATATGCTTTTGTCAAAGTGTATTCCAAAATTCAAAATTTGTTAAATTCAAGAATCATCCGTTTGAGAAATGTATAAGAGTTCCGAGATGAAATTTGGAGGTTTTTCCGAATTTTGTCATCACAACGGTATTTCACAAGAATTTTCGGTTGTTAAAGTACCTCAACAAAATGGTATTGTTGAAAGGAAAAATAGAAATTTCAAGAGGCGGCTAGAACTATGATTAGTGAATGTGATTTACCAAAATATTTTTGTGCCGAAGCCGTTAACACGGCTTGTTATGTTATGAATGGCATTTTGTTAAGGCCTATTTTAAATAAAACACCTTATGAACTCTTATTTTGTAAAAAACCTGTTGTGAGCTATTTCAAAGTTTTTGGTTGTAAATGCTTTATTTTAAAAATCAAAGAAAATCTTGCAAAATTTGACAAAAAATAGGATGAATGAATTTTTCTAGGATATTCTAGTGACAAGAAAGCATACCGAGTATACAATAGAAGAACTCTTTGAATTGAAGAAGTTGTTTATGTTACATTTGATGAAACTTATGATGTTATTTCCAGGAATATATGTGAAGATGAAGATTTAGATATTCAAAAGGAGCTCGAAACGCTCACTATTTATGAGAGAACATCATGAGATCACGTCAAACAATGAGGACAATGCCCATCACTTGGATGAAGAAAGAGAGAAGAACGAAGATACTCCAAAAGATCTTCCAAGAGCATGGAGATTTGTCTCTAGTCACCCTCAAGATTTGATCATAGTTGATCCATCAGATGGGTTAAAAACTCGATCTCATAAACTTTTGAATAGTAATTGTGCATTACTTTCTCATATTGAACCTAAACATGTGGATGATGCATTGAATGACAAATCTTGGGTCCTTGCTATGATAGATGAACTTAGCCAATTTGAGAAAAACAATGTATGGACCTTAGTTGAAAGACCATCAATTCATCCCTTAATTAGAAAAAAATGGGTTTTAGAAACAAATTAAATGATAAAGGTGAAATCATTAGGAACAAAGTTAGACTTGTTGCAAAGGGTTATGCTCAAGAAGGCGGCATCGATTTTGATGAAACTTTTGCACCCGTTGCTCGTTTAGAATCCCTTCGCATGTTTCTTATTGCTTATGAATGCTTTAACAATTTCAAATTATTCCAAATGGACGTCAAAAGTGAATTTTGAAATGGCTTTATTGATCAAGAAGTTTTTGTCGAACAATCCCTTGGTTTTGAAAACAAAAATTTTCCAAATTATGTTTTCAAACTTTCAAAAGCTTTGTATGGTTTGAAACTAGCCCCCAGAGCTTGATATGACAAGCTAAGTGGCTTTTTGATTGAAAATAGATTAAAAGAGGTGTTGTTGATACCACTCTCTTTACCAAAACTAATTCTAATGATTTGTTAATTGTTCAAATTTATGTTGATGACATTATTTTTGGAGCAACTAATGAAAGCTTGTGCAAGGAATTCTCATACTTTATGCAAAAAGAATTTGAAATGAGTATGATGGGAGAATTACAATTCTTCCTTGGACTCCAAGTTCATCAAACGAAAGAAAGAACATTCATTACACAAATCAAGTACACAAAGGAGCTACTCAAGCAATTTGGAATGGAAGATTGCAGCAACAAGTTGGGACACCAATGTATACCTCAACCAAACTAGACAAAGATGAAGAAGGTAATAGTGTTGATGAAAAACACTATAGAGGTATGATCAGAAACCTACTTTACTTAACAGCTAGTAGACCAGATATTATGTTTGTTGTTTGTCTGTGTGCTAGATTTCAATCTTGTTCTAAAGAATCACACTTAATTGTTGTAAAAAGAATTTTCAGATATTTAAAGGATACAATGAATTTTGGTCTTGGGTATCCAAAACCCTCATCTTTTGATCTAATTAGTTACTCTGATGCTGACTTTGCTGGTTGTAAAATTGATAGAAAAAGTACTAGTGGTTTGTGTCACTTCTTGGGTAACTGTCTAGTGTCATGGTTTAGCAAGAAACAAAATTATATTTTACTACAGAAAAAACCGAATACATTGCTGCTAGAAACTATTGTGCTCAACTTCTTTGGATGAAACATACATTAAAAGAAACATACATTAAAAGACTTTGCTGTCATTTTTGAGAAACAACATTGTGTACCTATAAGATGTGATAACACCAGTGCAATTAATCTCACAAAAAATCCTGTCATGCACTCTAGAACGAAACACATCGATGTGAAGCACCATTTTATTAGAGATCTTGTATGTAAAAATGAAATTTGTGTTGAATTTGTATGTACAAAAGATCAACTTGCTGATATTTTCACTAAACTTTGGCTTTAGATCATTTTGAATATCTCAGAACTCGTTTGGGCATCATTAATTTCACATCTATATAAACTCAGAGTTCGGACACACATGACTGTCTGAACCATACATTCTATCGGACGCTCTTAAACATCCAAAACCCTCTTCTCTGTCTCGAACGCTTATAATCGTCTGAATTATCCCTTATTTTTTATAAACTCTCTGTAATTCCTACGGACGCTTATTATCGTTTGAAACTTTCTCAGACGTACAATGCAGATCTTCGGCCGTCCGTTCATCTGCATTTGGACGAACCATCAGACGCATACAAATCGTTTGGCCATCCGAATGATTTCTTTTCCCATTTAATACTCTTCATTTTCCTCCTATCGGACATTTCTCATCCTCCGAACCCTAGCTCTAGCGAAATTTGTTCCCTCTCAAAATTCTCTCAAGCCACTCATTCTCCTGTCAAATTGATTTGGAAATCCTTATTTCAAAACCCTCCCTTTTTTCCAATGAACTTTATTTCACCTTTCTACCATCTCAATTCTTACAATTTTTTCCCAAATCTTCTCAATCCCACTTTTCTCCATTTCCTCTTCTTCTTCAAAAATTACAATGGTTCAATCTCGAGGCGGTTCTTCAACAGCTATTCGTGGACGTAAATCAAAAGGGAAGGCACTGGTACAAGGGCAATCATCCACAAATCCTCAATCCTCTAACGACCCTTCTCTACCCAAATTCATTGATGCCAAGGCATCTGAGTGGTACACTTCTTTTCTTAGCAAGTCCATCATTGTTCAAAGACCTGTTTCCCAAGGTCTGTTTGATGAATTTAATTTGCCTATTGTGGTGTAGTAAAACTTACTTTAGAGTGCTTTTCAAAAATATTAAGTGGAGTGATAATCTTGTACAAAAGTGAGTTTGAGAGTGAAATCCTTGGCTCAACTAAAAAGAAATAGTGTGACCAAGGATTTTCCTACTTTGTGTACATTAGAAGATTATTGGGTCACCAAAGTTGTGAAACATTCTAGTGGATTAATACTTCAAACTTGGCAGTTTGGAAGTGTTGTTTGTTTAATCTCTTTCTTTACGTATTCTATACTTCATAAGCTTAATTGTTTTTATCTCTATCAATCTACTAGTTCGTGCAAAAGATTTTATAAGTGCATATTTTGCAAAGTAATTTTTTAAGAAACCTAATTCACCCCCCTCTTAGGTTGCTTTGGAGCCAACAAAGACACAAAGAGAGCTCCTCATGTATCATAGCAAATGTTTCAAGGAGATGCAGCAAAAGATGGATTTCCTAGCATGGCAGCTCAGTGACCTAGGGAACTTTGATATGTCTTACTGGCTGAAAACCACTCTGAGCCCACCGAAGTGGTATTATGGATCTCCAGATGACGTGAAGAGAAAGAGAGACCAAGAACAAGGAAAGCAGGAGATCATGTCGGGCTATCTAAATCTACTGCACTATGATTGCTTATCAAATTTGCATATTTTTTGTCAGGATAGTGACATTTTTAATTTTCTTTGTATTTTCATATGATTAATGATTAGACTTTGTTGTTTTCTTTGCTTGCCTAGTTTAGTTGTTTGTGTTAGTGTGGTGTTAGCAAATGATGTGTTGGTTAAGTTGTCCATATTTATTTATTTTTAATGTTTGGTGTTTCTATTTGTGATGTAAATTTGTCGAGTCGTATGGAATGGCATATTAATGGTAGGATTGATTCTAATTGGCAATGATATTAAAACCTAGATGTGTATAAGAGACAGAATAAGAAATTAGGGTTATTCTTTTTCATTTTATTACGATTTTTGCACTAGTTTCGGTACTTTAAGTTTTTATGTGTTTGTTTTCGTGCATTTTTGTTTCTATTTATTAATATATGTTAAGTATAGTATTTTTGTTTATTTGATATTATTTAACTTATATATATGTGACTATATTTTAGGGTTGTGTCCAGGATGTTTATCTAATTTCTTAAGTGTGAAAAAAGATGAAGAGAAATTGCAAGGAACAAATGTGCACAAGAATGGGAGCAATTTGGACACTGTTTGGTATTTTGTGCAATTTAGACACTATTTGGTATTTTGTGTACAACTTTTTTGTCTAATATCCGATTGAGGTGATTCAAGATTCTTTGAAAATTTAAGAGGAAGAGCTACAACTTTCATGTTTTACGTTTTCCCAAATTCTACTAGCATGAAGGTCAAAATCGAGGTGGATATTAGTACATGTGCACTGCACATGCATGAGATTCCTTGCGCATTTGCAGAAATTCTAGAATCAAAGTTCCAGCATTATCATCCCATGCATATGTTCGAGTTTCCGTGTGCATGTGTGGGTTTTTTGCACACCCATATTGGGCTGCTAGATGCAATTTTGGTGTTTTCCAGGACTCCGGGTGTTCGTTTTGGCATCGTAAATGTGCGTTTTGAAGCTTATTCATACCCCTACTCTATGTAACATTTAGAAACTATAAATAAGAGGGTTTAGGACCTGAAAATAATGTTTTTCTTTCGGCTTCCCTTTGGGGACTGCAAGATTAGATTACGGTTTTCTTTGTTTGTCAAGAAGAGTTGAAGAGAGATTCAACATTGACAACCTTGGACTAAAAACTTGCTACTCTTCAGTAGATATACATTCTTCAATATTTTTAAATAATTTTTATGCCATTTAATTCTTGTTTCATTTTCCTTTTAATTGCTTTCTAGGGTTTAGAAGTATTTTTTCGTGCCTTCAATTTAATGTTTTCTTTAATTGCTTTTCATTGATTAATGGGTAGATTAGTTTATTTCATTTCATAGATTAATTATAATTTTAATTCTTAGATTAATTTTAGTCAAATCTCTTCCATAATGATTTCTTCAAATAGCATTGAATAAGTCAAATAATTGATAATTGCTAAACCAATCCCTGTGGGTTCACACCTACTTTCGCTATATACTACTATTGATCCCATACACTTGTAGTACGTTATTTAGTTAATAGTTGTATTAGGAGATTATAAATTTTATAACTAGATTTTTTAAGTATCAAGCTATTGCGCCGTAGCTGGGGATTAGGTCTTTGGCAATATCAATATAGTTTGACAAGAACACTACTTTGAAGTGTAAATTGATTTTATTTGTTTTAGTTTTGCTGTGTGTTTTTAATATTTTGAAAAAAAAAACCAAAAATATTTTTCCTTTTTGTGGATTGTGTCACTTTTATTAAAAAATTCGAAAAGATTTTCTCTTTCAGTGGATAGTTTAGGCTAGCTACTAGTCTAAATTCTCCCAATTTTCTTGCTTGTTAGCTTTTGTGTTAATACTTGCTTTTGTGTTTTGTTTTTGTGTCAGTATTATAAGAACATGCAAGGAATGAATTGGAATAACCCATGCAAAATTAATATTATCATTCTTATGACTATGGAGGCATGACCAATGAGCATGTTTCTTATGATTATCCTCCCTACTCTTATCATTATCAAACGGGATGGTCAAACTATTCAAATTCTTTCTCAAGTTACCAAATTATCCTTACTCTTTCCCTACACCTATAGAGTCTTTATATGAATCAAGGGAGCCCCAATTCTTTCACACATCAATCCAATAGTATGATAAGGCGTTATCAATGGACATGTCGATTGAAATTCAAGAACTTCGAGAAGAGAGTGTTGGACTTCAAGAATCCATCAAATGGTTACAATACCAACTTGTTCAAATTCAAGGAATGGTAAGTGGGGAAGAACAATGGACTCCAATACTCCTACCAATGGGTGAAGAATCGGTTCAAGAGTAACCAATTGAAAATGACTTGCAAGAAATCGGTTCCCTAGAGCCTCATGAATTTGAGGACACTACAATTGGGATGCTCAACACTTATGTAGAGGAATCACCAACTTTCCCAGGTTTGCATGAGTGTGAAGTTGTTCTAGTTACAACAAAGGAGGTTCCATTTGAAATGTCCAGGGTTGAAGAACCTGCTTACAAGTAGAAGAAGAAGAAGACTACCTTCTAAAACAGAGTTAAGGAGCAGATAATTAATACATATGCCAAAGTTTCAGCTATTCTTGGGAATTTTGGATGTGCTAAGTAGTGGAGCACATTTACGAAGGATTACAGCATCCTCGGCAAGCCTCCTTGGCTTTACTAGGGGAATATTTCTTTTAATTCTATTTTTTTAATTTATGCTTTAATTTATTATGTGTTGTAGTTTAAGAACCCAGTGAGGTGATAAAGATTTTAAGGCTCGTGATTAGTTAATTTTATATGTTTTATATTTTGAATTACTTTTAGTTATACTTGTGTCTGATGACAATTCTGGTAGGTTATTCAAGTATAGTTATAAGCGGTACATAGGGTTATCTTTGAAAAGAATAAAAGAAAAAAATAGAAAATTTTCCAAAAAAAAATCCAAATCAAAGATTTTCTTTTATTTTATTTATTTTCTTAGTAGTAGAGAGTATCAGTTTTGAGAATCTGACTATTTAAAACACTCTCAGTTACCAGATGACAACCTTCTACATTTCTATACCCTCTTTGCTTGAAGTATTGTACAGGGCTAAAAAAAAGATTTTTTATTTTTCAAATTTTTTGAGTTCATTAAATTTTGTGATATGTTTCAATAATTTAAAAAATGTTTCAAGGAGACTATGTGTTAGAGTATTTGGATTGACAATGTATATAAGCTTCTTTGCTTTTTGATCCCTTTCAATTATGAAAGTGTTACAACAATACATATCTATGTTCCCTTGAGTGCGGGTGTAAAAATGAAATAATTTTCAGTGTAAACCACGATTTCCTTGTGATATTTGTTTTGCTTGTGACATTCATTGGAATTGTGTGTGATTTTATACTTGCGAAGCATGAGTGAATATTAGACCAAGGAAATAATTTAGCCAAATTCCTGGACCGTTTGAACCAAAAAGCCATAATAACCTAAATGCCATTTTATCCTTAGTGTCCCTTTTTGAGCCTTAAAATCCATATTTCTTTGTTTAACCATGTTATTTAGCCAATTTAGTTCTTTTATTTTATCCTTCTTTCAACCCATCACCTTAGTAGTTAGTATGGGTCGTGGGCAACATTATACTATGTGTACAATGTTATGGATGGTTGGGAAGAAGATGTATTGTGTTTGTTGGGGAAAAAGTCTATTCTATGACTTTAATATTTGTAATGATCTCCTATGTTAAGTAACATTTTGTTAAAGAAATAAAAAAAAAAAGAAAAAAGAAAAAAATGTTGAAAAAGAAAAAAAGAAAAAGAAAAATATATAAATAAAAGAAGGACAATTCCTTCCAAGTTGTAATAAGGATGGTACATTTTTGCCTTCTCGAGTGATGGTTAAATACTATGGTTGTTCGGGGATTGTTCTAAAGGATTATGATCCGAAGTGATTCACTATCATATCTAAGGTCATATAAGCCATTTTTATCCAAAATTATATATCCCACCTTTATCCCTAGCCTACCTTGCAAGCTTTAAAGACATATTTGATCCTTGGTTTGAGTTCATTTGTATTAGTGCGTATAGTGTGTGCTAATTTCTTCCAACATGTTTGTCACTTGCTAAACTTTTGCTTAATGGGTTTTTCCTTGATTAGTGAGCGAGAGATATTTGCTTTCATGAGTGGAGATATTATCATTTTCACGGTGAATTGGGGTTGATTATCAAAGCTCTTTTATATACATGTTTGCTTTATTTCTCTACTAGTATAGTTTTCCTTGTTACGATTGTTAATATATTGAACAGAGTTAATGTGTGTTGTGCCTTTGTTTGTTTTGTTTTTCTTAGGACTAGAAAAATCGTAAGTTGGAAGGTGTTTGATAGCCTTAAGAAATTAGGGTTATTATTATTCTTTTTTGTACTGCTTTTTACTAGTTTTGGCATTTTTAGGTTTTATGTGATTGTTTTCATGCTTTTTTATTTCTCTGTGTTAATATATATGTTAAGTATAGTATTTTAGTGTTTATTTGACGTTATTTAACTTATATTTATGTGTCTAAGTCTTTAGGGTTGTGCTTAGGGAGTTTACCTAATTTCTTAAGGGGGAAAAAGATGAAGAGAAATTGCAAGGAATAAATGTGTACAAGCATGGGAGCAGTTTGGGCACTATTTGATATTTTGAGAATAAATTTCTTGTCCAAGCTCCAATTGAGGTGATTCAAGATTCTTTGGAAAGCTAAGAAGAAGAGCTACAAGTTTCATGTTTTGTGTTTTACTAAATTCTGCAGGCATCAAGGTCAAAATTGAGGTAGAAGTTGGTACATGTGCACTAGAAACCGCACACATGCGAGAATCCATGCGCATGTACAGAAATTCTATAATCAAAGTTCCAACATGAACCTCTCATGCACATGCGCGAGTTCCCATGTGCATGTGTGGGTTTTGTGCTTGCCTATGTTGGGCTGCTATGCGATTTTGGTATTTTCTAGGGCTTCGGGTGTCCACTTTTTAGGCCCATAAATATGTGTTTCAAAACTTATTCAGAGCCCTACACTATGTATCATTTAAAAACTATAAATAAGAGGGTTAGAACCTGGAAATGACGTTTTTGTTTCAGCTTCGCTTTGGAAGCTGGAAAATTAGATTAGGATTTTCTTTATTTGTCAAGAAGAGTTGAAGAGAGATTCAAGATTAACAACCTTGGATTGAAAACTTGCTATTCTTCGGTAGATAACCATTCTTGAATCTTTTAAATATTTTTTACGCCATTTAATTCTAGTTTCATTGATCATTCTTGAATCTTTTTATATATTTTTTACGCCATTTAATTCTAGTTTCGTTGTCCTTTTAGTTGCTTTCTAGGGTTTAGAAGTCTTTTTCCGTGCCTTCAATTTAATGTTTTCTTTAATTTCCTTTCATAGATGAATGGCTAAAGTAGTTTTTTTTTTTCATAGATTAATTATAATTTTTGTTCTTAGATTAATTTTAGTCAAATTTCTTCCATAATGATTTAAATCTTCTAATAGCGTTTGAGTCAAATAACCGATAATTATTCAACCAATCCTTGTGGGTTCGACCTGTACTTCCGTTATATACTATTGATTCTGTATACTTGCAGTACTTTATCTAGTCAATAGTTGGATTAAGAGATTATAAATTTTATAACTACATATTTTACGTATTAATAGGTTCACATGTTTTCATGTTTCATGATTTTGTTTAAAAGGGATAGAAGTTCGAACTTATGTTAATTATGTTTTCTTGGTTATAAATGTTTGGATTATTGCTATTAGAGAGGAGTCACGTGATTTATTTTGATGCTCATACGGATTTTGAGTTGTTAAAATTTATTCCTCACAGTTTCTGGGTGGGATAAAGTTGAACATGATGTGGACTTTTATGTTTCTATTTGTGTGTTTTTGCAAGGTAAGGTATTAGGTTTCATTACATTTGTTTAATTGATTTACGTTAATATAACCCATTTTTCCAGGCTAGTTCCTTGGTGCTCTAATTGCTCCCAATGACCTTAAGTGAAAAAAAAAATAGTTTGCTTTATGTAAGTTCATATGTATGGTAAGAAACAAAAAATTAAAGGCAGCTTGCGTGAAAATGCATCTTGCTTAGCCTAAGAAAAAATAAAGATCCAATAAAAGGTGGTCATAAAAGAACTACGAAATGTTATACTGACATTCTTGAGTTAAACAATTGTAATGGTTCTCTAATGCTTTGTTATTGTTTGACATTTGTGTGTTTGCATGTTCAGGTCCATTGATTTATTTTTAACTTTTCGGTGGTTATAGATGGTCAATTTTGTACATCTTTTCATTGGTTGTGGGTAGGAAAAATTTAAGCATGACATGGCAATATTGATATATATGAGTTCTTGCATTTATAATTAGGAAAGCATTTTTAATATTTGTTCAAATGGACATTTTGGTGTGAGTAAAAATGGAACATGATTCTATGTGACTAGTTGGATATAGACTAGGTTAATAAGTCAATTGGATTAATCCGATTTTGATTGTTAAAATGTCCATTCCTATTTGTTTTGTGTGGGTTGTGTTTAGTGAGTTTTGCTCAGGACTAGCAAAATGCAAGTTGGGGGAATTGAAACTCTAAGTGCAGAGTTAGCATATGTCTTACGTTATTAAGATGTAGTATTTTTAGTCCCATTTTTCGTGTTTATTGATAGATAAATTATGCCTAGGATGGATAGTTGTCATGTCGGTTTTCAATAATTTTACAGTCAAATGTGTGTTTAATTATCATAGTTGTCTATTTATGTTGTTTTGTGTCGTGTGCAGGTGCATTAGGGGCAAAAAGGTTATTTGGTCGTGGAGATGTCTAAATAGAAGTTAAATAAAACTTCAAATAAACACTTAGATTGTATACGCGACATATTTATCCGCTGACAGAGGTTTAAATAGAAACATATCTGCTATCAGTGGCAGATGAAGGAAAAACTTCTGTTGTTAGTGGTTGACTCGCTAACAACGCTTGATCAGTACAAATTCAACCATTGACAACGGTTGATGAGGTGGATGGACCTGGGCCTGACTACATTAATTTACAAATAGGGCAATCTTGTACGCTAAAAGAGGCAATTCTTAGACTTCAGTTCTTAGTTTTTATCTAGGGTTTTCAACAACAATTAGGTTTAATTAGTTCTCAATTCCTTGGATCAAATCTTCGAATTGTTAATAGTTCAAGACATTTAATTCAAGTATTTTTACGATTCTTGCAGTTTCGGTATTGTGTCTTTTAATTATTTTATATTCAATTGCACTTTTTAATTTCGGTTATCAGTTTACTAAGTTTGCAATCAATTCCATTTATTTATTTTCATTCTTGCACATTAGGAATTGCTAAATTAGTTAGGGTTTGGGTGTCAGTGATGCAATCAATCATGGAGAAATCAAATTAAGGGTTGATCATTTTAATTGTAATACTAGATGTAATAATTAACATAAAAAGGCAATTCTACGGAGTAGCTAAACTTAGTATTGGTGAGATTGGTTGGAGGGATAAGGTTTTTGAACCCCAGTCATAGACTCGTTTTAAATTATTAGGCTAATTAATCTAGTTCAAGTTGACGGATTAAATTAGTTGATTTGCCGAGTGTTCCCAGAAGTAAACTCGAATTCCAAAAGTTTAATAACTCAAATTATTTAGGTAGGTTAGAAAAAGGTTTCTCAAACCTTAGTTAAAAAATTTGACAGGATTCAATCACCGAAGGTTCGGGTTTGGGTTGATATATGGGAATAGAATCACCGTTAATTATAATTTAATTAATCGATTGACCCAAGATTTGAATGACTCCAGATGATTGTTAGTTTTGTATTCTACCTTTCTTTATTTATTATTGATTTATCAATTTAATTAAATTTTTTTCTAGTATTTTAGCATTTTAATTATATTTGTGACTTATTTTCAAAATCCAAAACCAAGCAATATGATTATCTAAATAAAAATTGTGTTAGAATCTCAGTACTTGTATCAGTCATCTAGGAATTGACCCTTGATCACCCTTCTATATTGATAATTGTATAGATATGTACTTGCAGATATTAGTGGAAGCATAGGACAAGGAATTAAAACTTGCACAGCTCACGTTATTGACATAGTTAAGCACAGTCCTCATAGGAATGATCTCAATTTTTATTGTATGAGTTGTTCAATTCGTGTACTAGCAAACTCAAATTTGTGCATTACACCACATACACCATGTGTTTTTAATAGGACTAAGGATAAGTTTTTCGCGTTGTTGTAGGGTACTTTGTTTTTATTGGCCCGAAAGCAACCTAAGAAGGGGGGTGAATTAGGTTGTCTCAAAAAATAAACTTTTTGAACTGCTTAATGAAAATGCAAACTTTGTGAAACAAATGAATATTTAAGCACAAATGATAAAAGATAAATATTTAACAATCAAAGCTTAAAGAACAAATAAAAGATTGAGATAAAGAATATCAAACAAAACTCCCAAGCTTCTCAAGCTTGGAGTACATCCACTAGTAGTGCTTTTCAAAGAAGGTGAGGCAATAACCTTCTTGTACACAAAGTCATAGGCTCACGCTTGCACGAACTAAATTCCTCTAGTTGAGCCAAAGGATTTTACACTACAACCTTACTTTTGTACACTTGTTATCCCTCCACTCTTACACTTGAGGATTACTCACTAGTCTACTCTTCTCACACTAATTCCCTCTAGTTGAGCCAAGAGAACTATACTACCCAAACCAATATAACCCACAATATTTTAGTCCGTTTATCCCAGAAATAGCTCTTACAAGTGTTTGTATTGAATGTAGTACTTCCTATCCAAGTCCATTGCATTTACAGACTTGGGGGTATTTATAGATGTCCAAAAACTGCCTCTGACAATTCTCTAACGGCTATTTTCTGTTTACTGGAAAACTAGACGTTAGATTTTTCGGATGGCCGATGCAGTAAGTGTGCGTCTGAACGAACTAGCCGTTGGACCTTTCGGATGGCCGCTTCTAAGCTTTGCGTCCAACGTTGTGTCAGGTCCTTGGATGGTGTCTTGTCCTTCGTCCGAACGTGCGTCTGTTTGATGGTCAGTTACTACTGGAATTGATCGGATGTTGTCCTTTGTCCAAGCTTTAGGTTCTTTGTGTCGGATGATTACCATCATCCAAGGCTACTTCCTGTACTTTGTGTCGGACGATTATCATCGTCCGAATTTTCTTCCTTTCGGACAATCATCAACGTTCCTAGAGTTCTACTGGTTGTTTTCTTGATTGTGTTCGGACGATCATTTATGTCCAAACCTCCCTATTTTTCTGTACACTGAGTACGATTTGGTCATCATCAAAACATGATTATCATAGCTGGGATTCAACAATCTCCCCCTTTTTGATGATGACAAATCAATTGGACAATTATAAAAACAATCATAAAATGTGAAGTACAAGATAAGAGATTTTGTCCATTATTTTCTCCCCCTTTTGACATCATCAAAATAGGAGCAAAAAAAAAAAAAAAACATTTTAGGCTCCCCCTAAGTTTAATGTCTCCCTGAAATTGAGCAACCACGAAAAAAAATGCTCCTCCTTTCTTTTCCAAGTGATAGAGACTTAATTAAAAAAATGTTACCCAATTCAAATGATTTTGTTTTCATGTCATCTTTACCCATATGCTTTGAACACCCTCCATTGATGATCCATCTTGAATTCCTTGGTGCTCTCCAAGCATACCTACATACAAAATTAGGCAACAACTTTTGGTACCCAAACTTTCGTGGGTCCACTTGGGTTAGTTACATGCTTAAGCAACCAAATAGAATTTATTCCTAACTTTTCATTTCTTTTAACATAACAATCTTTCTTTACATTGCCATGTTGATGACAATAATTGCAAACAATATTTTTGTTGCCATAAAAAGATGATTTAGATTTTGTAAAGCACAAATCATCCTTTCTGTAGGTGACAAAATTTTTGTTGATATGCACTACCTATTACACATCTAGATTAAAAAACACATCTTCCTGTTTTAAGAGACAGATAAGTGACATCAAGAATGATAATCTCTTCTTCAATGAAGCTTGTGTATAAGATACTTGGTTTTTAATTAAATTGAGTTTTCTTCAAAGCATCATTTTCTTTTGACAAAAAATTATTTTCATGCACAAGCTTTGAGTTGGCACTCAATAAAGCATTAACTTTAATTTATAGTTCTTTGTTCCTAGCATATGATTCTTCCAAACATTCATGCATTTTAAAAATAAATGATTCAATATCATCATCATAATCACAAGAATCATTACAAGAATCATAACTAGAGAATACCTCATTATTGCCACGAGCCATAAAAGCCAATTGATCCTCCTCATATTCTTCTTCAACTTCTCCATCCAAATTGCAATCATCTCATGTAATTTGGAAGTTGTTGAAGTGAGGCTTCCTTGACTCTTTCTTCTTCTTGGATGGACTTTCATTTGCAAAATGTCCCGCTTGGCCAAACTTGAAGCATCTATTATTTTGAGAAGCTTTTAATGCTATGCTTCTATTGGCCTTTGCTTCCTTCTCATCTTGTACCTTGTATTTCAACTTCAATTCAAAGGAGATTAGAGAATTGATCAAATATGAATCAATAGGCATAGAATTTAAATTTTTAGACTCTTCTATGACAATGGATTTAGGTTCCCATTCCTTAGGTAAAGCATTTAAAATCTTTCTATTCTTTTCACCCAAGAAATATTCTTTACCTAAACCTTCCAAATCCTTTACAATATCATTGAACCTACAATACATCTTGTCAATGTTCTCATGAGGTTCCATTTTGAAGGATTCATATTTTGCTACAAGAAGTGACTTCTTTTGCTCTCTAATATCTTCATTTTCTTCATGGATTTTTTTCAATTTGTCCCATATCTCCTTGGCTAACTTGCAACCTTTCACTTTAGAAGACTTATCTGCATCCAAAGCATTATACAAAATATTTATGGCTTTAGCATTTAAAGATAAATTTATTCTATGTTGTGCATGATGTTTTCCAAACCTTATTTTGATGATGACATAAACACTTAACTATGTAAAACAAGCTTTTGCAGGAACAAATCTTTCGGACGCAGTGCATCGTCCGAACTGTAAAGTGACAGAAAGAATGGGATCCTACTGCCTTTCTTTCGGACGCTCAGGACCGTCCGAAAGCTCTATCGGACGAAGGACCGGATGCATGCTCGGACGTCCGAGCGTAGCCTCTCAACAACACTGAAAGAAGATCGGACGCTTCCTCGGACGCATTCAATCCCTCTCAGACGTCCGAAACCCCAACGGCTATTTTTTGTGCATTTATTACTTAGCCGTTAGGAACTGGTTGAAACCACTATTTATTGCTCTTATAAATAGGGGCTTTAATAACCTGAATAAATTATCTAATACATTAAATACAAGCCTTAGAAAAGAGTAATTTGAGTGCAAATTGACTTTAGAGCTTTGTTGTATTAGTGTGAAGTTGTGAGTGCAATTCAACATTGAGTGGAGTGATAATCTTGTATAAAAGTGTGGTTGTAAGTGAGATTCTTGGCTCAACTAAAAGAGTTTTAGTGTGAGCAAGAACTTCCCAAGCTTTGTAAAGATTATTGGCTCTGAAGTGTCCAATGAAGCATTCAAGAAATTTGATACTTCAAGCTTGCTAGCTTGGAAGTAGTTATTGTTCAAATTTATTCTCTCTTTAATTTACTGTTCTATTGATTTTGTTATAACTGATTTTGTTAAAACTGATTTTACTTTGAAAATCTCAATATTTCTTAAAGTATTTTTAAGAAACCTAATTCACCCTCCCTCTTAGGTTGCTTTGGGACCAACAATTGGAATCAGAGCTTGGTCTCATTATATTGCTTAAACTGCTATTGAGAAAAGAACTATGGCAACCAACAATGCTCTATTTTTTGAAGGCCAATCAGTTACTAGGCCTCCCATGTTTAATGGGGCAAATTTTATTAGTTGGAGAGATAGAATGAAAATATTTTTGCAATCTATTGACATTGAGTTGTGGTATGTTGTCAATGAAGGTCCATTTGAAGCTTCTATCATTGATGATCACACAAATAGAAGAAGAGAAAAGACAAGGAATGAGCTCACTCCACAAGACAAGGCAACAACTTGACGTTGAATGCAAAAGCCATGAATGTGCTATATAATGCCTTGGATGCAAATGAATCAACTCGCGTGAAGGGTTGCAATTCTGCTAAAGAAATATGGGATAAGTTGAAGGAAATCCATGAAGGAGTCTCTTATACACATCTAGATGTGAAATTATTGTTGCCAAGTATGAGTCCTTCAAGATGGAACCACATGAGAACATAGACAAAATGTACTGCAGGTTCAATGACATTATAAAAGATCTTGAAGCCTTGAGTAAGGAGTACTCTTTGGGTGAGAAAAATAGAAAAATCCTGAATGCTCTATCCAAAGAATGGGATGCCAAAACAATTGCCATAGAGGAAGCTAAGAATTTAAATTTAATGCCTATTGAATCACTAATCAATTCTCTTACATCTTATGAACTCAAGCTAAAGGCAAAGGTTGTGGATGATGAAGAAGCAAGGCCAAGAAGGGGCATTGCTCTAAAGACCTTTCAAGAGAAAGATGAAAACATGCTCCATCAATCTAGAAGATGAAGATCTTGATGAAGGAGATCTTGCACTCATCACCAAAGTTTCTTAAACATTACATAGATGTGATAAGAGGCGGAGCTGCAAACACAAATAATGTCAAAGGGAAGTCAAGACTTGAAATAAAGAAGCAAAATGATAAGTGCTTTGAATGCGGTCAAGTCGGGCATTTTGCAAATGAGTGTCCTTCCAAGAAAAAGAAGGAAGGAAGAAAACCAAGATTCAACAACTTTCAAATCACTTGGGATGATTGCAACTCCGAAGGAGAAGTTGAAGAAGAAATGGAGTCTACAAATGGCCTTTATGGCTATTGGAGATTATGAGGTAAATTCTAACTATGACTCTAATTTGGAAAATGATGAAGATGAAGGTGAAGCTTTCATTTTAAAATTGCTTGATAGCTTAAAAGAATCATATGCTAGAAATAAGGAGTTAGTAAAAAAGTCAAATGCCTTATTGAATGCTAACTCTACAACTTGTGAATGAAAACAATAGGCTATCACAAGAAAATCGTGATTTGAAGAAAAGAATGCATGTGAGATCAAAGGTCAAGGAAGAACAAGCCTCCTTGAAGAAAAGAATGGATGATTTGAATGCTCTCTTAGCTAGAAACAAAGAAAATGTTGTTGATATGAAAAGAAATAGAAATGTAGCAATCAACAAAAATTTTGTCATGTTTAGAAGGGATGACTTATGTATTGTAAAACCAAAATCTTCTTTATATGGTAATAAAAGCATTGTTTGTAGATACTAAGAATATGTGTTATGTCAAGAAAAATGAAAAACTTGGAATGAAAGTTGCATGGATAGTAAGCAATTTCACTAACGCTCATGGACCCAAAAAGATATGGGTATCAAAAGTTATCAATTGATTTATTGTGTAGGTACTTAACATCGCCAACAATGCTAAGTGGTTCATAGATAGTGGATGTTCAAGGCACATGACGGGTGATGCCTCTCTCTTCACAAACCTTTGGACATCCAAAAACAGTGGAAAAGTCACTTTTGGAGACAACAACAAAGCTAAGTCAATCGGCATTGCTGATGTAGGTAAAAATGGTAAAACCTTGATTAAGAATGTACTTCTTGTTGATAATTTGAACTATAATTTATTAAGTGTTAGTCAACTTTGTGACAAAAATTTATATGTTTTCTTTACCAAGCATGAATGTCTTATCCTTGATAAAAATCATGTTGTTTTGTTCAAAGGCACTAGGCACAATGATGTTTATGTGATTTATCTTGATAAAATTAGCAATAGCAATGTAAAATGTCTTACCGCTTCCATAGATGATCCTTGGCTTTGGCATAGAAGACTTTGTCATTTTAAAATGGATTTGATTGAAAAATTAGCCAAGAAAGATTTGGTAAGAGGCTTGCCAAAACTGAAATTTCTGAAAAATAAAATTTGTGATGCTTGTCAATTTGGTAAACAAGTCAAAGTTTCTTTTAAACCTAAGAATTTTGTGTCTACTCATCCATAAACCTTTAGAATTGTTGCATTTAGACTTATTTGGACCTACTCAATATGCTAGTCTAGGTGGTTGCAAATATGCATTTGTTATCGTAGATGACTATTCTAGATTTACTTGGGTATTATTTCTTGTTCACAAAAATGAAGCATTTGAAAAATTTGTAAAATTGTTTTCCAAAATTCAAAATTTATTGGATACAAAAATTGTTCGTTTAAGGAGTGACAATGGTGCCGAATTTACACATCTAGATGTGTATAAGAGACAGGTGTTAACCACTTCGTATCAAAAGTGAGTTTTCGGTTGTTAGAGTTCCTCAACAAAATGGTGTTGTTGAAAGAAAAAATAGGACTCTTCAAGAAACGGCTAGAACTATGATGAGTGAGTGGCACCTTCCACAATACTTTTGGGCCGAAGTGGTTAACACGGCTTGTTATGTCATGAATCGAGTTTTATTAAGATCTTCTTTAAATAAAACTCCTTATGAACTCATTTTTTGTAGAAAACCCGTTGTGAGCTATTTCAAAGTTTTTGGTTGCAAATGCTTTATTTTAAAATCAAAGAGAACCTTGGAAAATTTGACAAAAAATCGGATGAAGGAATTTTTCTAGGATATTCTAGTGACAAGAAGCATACTGAGTTTATAATAGAAGAACGCTTTTAATTGAAGAAGTTGTGCATGTTACATTTGATGAAACTAATGATGTTATCTCAAAGAATTTATGTGAAGATGAAAATACAGGTATTCTAAAGGAGCTCGAAAAGCTCGTTATTCATAAAGATCATCAAGAGATTACATCAAGTGTTGATATCAACAACCATCAAATTGATGATGAAAAGAATGAGGATGCTCAAAATGATCTTCCGAAAGCTTGGAGATTCGTCTCTAATCATCCTCAAGATTTAATCATAGGTGATCTATCCGATGGGGTAACTACTCGTTCTCATAAACCTTTGAATAATAATTGCGCATTACTTTCTCACATTGAACCCAAACATATAGATATTGCCTTCAGTGATGTGAATCTTGGGTTAATGCTATGCAAGATGAACTTAGTCAATTTGAGAAAAATAATGTATGGACCTTAGTTGAAAGACCTTCTTCTCATCCCGTTATTGGTACTAAATGGGTGTTTAGAAACAAACTAAATGACAAAGGTGAGATCATAAGAAACAAAGCTAGACTTGTTGCAAAAGGATACGCTCAAGAAGAAGGTATTGACTTTGATGAAACCTTTGCACCCGTGGCTAGATTAGAATCCATCCGCATGTTTCTTGCATTTGCATGTTTCAATAATTTAAAATTATTTCAAATGGATGTCAAAAGTGCTTTTTTGAATGGTTTTATCGACCAAGAAGTTTTCGTCGAACAACCTCCGGGCTTTGAAAATAAGAATCTTCCGAATTATGTTTTCAAACTTTCCAAAGCTTTATATGGTTTGAAACAAGCTCCAAGAGCTTGGTATGAAAGATTAAGTGGCTTCTTGATAGAAAATGGTTTCAAAAGAGGTATAGTTGACACCCAAGCAACTTCAACACTTTTCACAAAAACTGATTTGAAAGGATTGTTAATTGTTCAAATTTATGTTGATGATATTATTTTTGGAGCAACTAATGAAAGTTTGTGCAAGGATTTTTCACAACTAATGCAAGAAGAATTTGAGATGAGTACAATGGGCAAGTTGCAATTTTTCCTCGGACTACAACTTCATCAAACTAAGGAAGGAACATTTATTACACAAATCAAGTACACAAAGGAGCTGATCAAACGATTTGGTATGGAAGATTGCAAACAAGTTGGTACACCCATGTGTACTTTAACCAAACTCGATAAAGACGAAGAAGGTAATAGTGTTGATGAAAAATACTATAGAGGTATGATCGGAAGTCTACTTTACTTAACTGCTAGTAGACCAGATATCATGTTTGCTGTTTGTTTATGTGCTAGATTTCAATCTTGTCCTAAAGAATCACATTTGATGGCAGTTATAAGAGACAGGATATACATCCAAAATCCTCTACTTTTAATCGATTAGCTATTCGATGCTGACTTTCTTTGGTGTAAAATTGATAGAAAAAGTACTAGTGGTATGACAAATTTTCTGGGAAATTGTCTTGTGTCTTGGTTTAGTAAAAAACAAAATTCCATTTCTCTTTCTACGGCTGAAGCCGAATACATTGCTGCCGGAAATTGTTGTGCTCAACTTCTTTGGATGAAACATACTCTGAAAGATTTTGGTGTAATTTTTGATTGTGTTCCTATATTGTGTGACAACACTCGTGCAATTAATCTCACAAAAAATCCTGTTTTGCACTCTAGAACCAAACACATTGATGTTAAGCATCATTTCATTAGAGACCTCGTTTGTAAAAAGGAAATTCGTGTTGATTATGTACCTACTTCAGATCAATTGGCTGATATTTTTACAAAACCCTTAGCTCTAGATCGATTTGAATCACTCAGAAAATGTTTAGGGATTTTATAAAAAAATTTGGCATAGGTTCGTAGTTCGGACGCACTCCTTCGTCCGAACAACTGATCTTTCGGACGCTTTAGATCGTCCGAAAGCATCTGTTAGTTCTCGGACGCTCATATTCATCCGAACAATGTTCTATTTTTTCTAAAACTCTCTGGAAATCTTCCGGACGCACAGAATCGTCTGAGAGAACTTCGAACGCACAGGCTCCTCTTTCGGTCGTCCGTTCTTCAGCTTTCGGACGCTTTGTCGGACGCACACCAAATGTTCGGCCGTCCGAACGGTACCCCTGTTTGATTAAAACCGTCCAAATTCCCCCTTTCGGACTCACTCTTACACCCGAAAACCTTATGCGATTTTTCCTCTCCCCTCTACCCCCTCCAAATTTCCACTCTCTCTTATAAAATTGATTAAAAAATCATACTACCCATAACCCTTATCACCTAAATCACATCTCATTTCCCTCATTCACCATCTCATTTCCTCAAAATCTCACCAATCTTCAATTTTTTTTTAAAATTTTTAGTTTTCTCTTCTTCCACTACAATGGTACTGAAATCTCGTGGTGGTTGATCTACGACAGTTCGGGGTCGCAAAACTAAAGGGAAGGCTCCTGTGCGAGGAGAATCATCGGCAACTCCTAAAGTTTCCACCACTCCAACTTTAGTTTCATTCCCATAAGGATTGTTTGGCGGCAATTACTAGACTTGAGAAGTATTACCACAACACTGTTGGTCCCAATAGTCTTTTTGATGAATATAATTATTCATCACCAAATCCTGTTTTGAAAACATCAAATTTGATGTATTTAAGTGCATCTCGATGTACCTGTTTATCATGATATGGTGCTTCAATTCACGGCCAATCTTCGAAAAGGTCCTACTATTCGCATCCTCATTTCTCCTGTTAATAACACTGATCTTGAGATTTCATCGAATATAATCAACACCATTTTCGAATGTGAAATCTCAAACCCGAATTTTCCTACAAACTTTTCATTAGATAAATGGCCCGCTAAGGATACTCATTTGATATAGATGAAGTTCGAGCCATTGTGACTTTAACATCCATTTTAAACAGGCTTCGGAAGCCAAAACTACTTTGCTCACCCCTGAACTTAATATTTTGTATACCCTTGTTACAAATCTTTTATTACCGAAGATCGTTTTGAGCATCCTCATTCTTTTCATCATCAATTTGATGGTTGTTGATATCAACACTTGATGTAACTCTTGATGATCTTTGGGTATCTTTTTGTTCCCTATGGGAACTCTTTCTCATCGATACTCGAAACATTCCTTTTGGAAAATTTCTCACCAAGGTTTTTGATATCCTCAACGTTCCCTTTACCGGAAACAAACAATATCCTCCGTATTTTAATAAATCTTACATTGAACGAAAAGGTCTCCGGTTTTTTAATGATCAATGGCTCACTAAAGCAGCCTTTGACATTGCCCAGTCACAATCTCATGCCTCCACATCTGATTTTGCTATCCCCCATTCTCCTACTCCTCAACCACCTCCACTCACATCTGCACCATCTACTTCTGAACCATCTTCTGAACCATCTCTATTCACACATCTGTGGACTTCTCCAATCTCTAAGCACTCAAGTCAGTTCATTTCAACGTCACAAAATCGCAAGTTGAAACGACTTGAAACTCGTCAAATAATTCTCCAAGAGGCACTTAGTCTTGGCATGTCTGCTTCGGCTCAAGTCCAATTTGCTGATCTTCAGTCCCAACATCCACTTGAGTCATCAAGACAATTTCCCTGAAGATGAACACACACGTGAAGCCAATGCAGAAGCTGCTCAAGGAGCTGCCGATGACGATGACGATGATGATGAAGGTATTGACGACACATTTGAGTATATCATGCAACGTCGTACCGGGGAAGAGCATGACAGTGAAGCCACCGACGAAGATGTTCCATCCAAACGTCAAAAGACAGAAAAACGCTCAAAAAAGAAAAATGACTCCCATTAGTTTCTTTCTGTTTTGTTTTTGTTGTTTTCAGCAGTGAACTTTTTAGCATTGGATATGTATTCACTTAAACCCTTCAGTTGAATGTACTAAGTAACTTCTTTCAATTCTATAAAAATTGCCTGCATATTCTAAGGGGGAGTCTTTTTGATTGATGTCAAAAGGGGGAGTAGTAATTGGGCTATGATATGATTGTGCTGTGATTATACTATGTCTTGATATAATTTGTTATATTATTATGTTTTGATATAATTTGTTGATAATTGATTTCCAATATTGAAAATGGATTAGTCATATCCAATTGAGGTTTGTCATCATCAAAAAGGGGGAGATTGATGTTTTCCAAACCTTATTTTGATGATGACATAAACACTTAACTATGTAAAACAAGCTTTTGCAGGAACAGATCTTTCGGACGCACAGGACCGTCCGAACCAGGACAAAACTTCTCGGACGCAGTGCATCGTCCGAACAAAGTGACAGAAAGAATGGGATCCTACTGCCTTTCTTTCGGACGCTATATGTGTATGAGAGCTTACGAAAACCCACTACGATTATCTAAACAAAATTGAAACTAACAAGAAATTTAAAGAAGATCAATTATGAAAGTTAAGAGAAGATTTCTATTAGAAAATGTACGCACTCAATCCCTCTCGGACGTCCGAAACCCCAACGGCTATTTTTTGTGCATTTATTACTTAGCCGTTAGGAACTGGGTAGAGGGGCTATTCATTGCTCTTATAAATAGGGGCTTTAATAACCTGAATAAATTATCTAATACATTAAATACAAGCCTTAGAAAAGAGTAATTTGAGTGCAAATTGACTTTAGAGCTTTGTTGTATTAGTGTGAAGTTGTGAGTGCAATTCAACATTGAGTGGAGTGATAATCTTGTATAAAAGTGTGGTTGTAAGTGAGATTCTTGGCTCAACTAAAAGAGTTTTAGTGTGAGCAAGAACTTCCCAGCTTTGTAAAGATTATTGGCTCACCAAGTGTGTGAAGCATTCAAGAAATTTGATACTTCAAGCTTGCTAGCTTGGAAGTAGTTATTGTTCAAATTTATTCTCTCTTTAATTTACTGTTCTATTGATTTTGTTATAACTGATTTTGTTATAACTAATTTTACTTTTTGAAAATCTCAATATTTCTTAAAGTATTTTTAAGAAACCTAATTCACCCCCCCTCTTAGGTTGCTTTGGGACCAACAGTGCATTTAAGTCATATCTAGTTTTAGGTCTTAATCTAAGAGTATTTTCATCAAGAATATTGGCCTCAAAAGGACCTTCATCAACAATGTACCACAAATCAATATAAATGGATTGTATGAAAATTTTCATTCTTTCCCGCCAAAAAACAAAATTAACGCCATTAAACATGGGAGGTCTAGAAATGCAATGCCCCTCTAAAACCAAAGCATTATTGGTTGCCATAATGATCTTTACTCAAAGGTGATTAAACCAAAACAAGAAAAGACCAAGCTCTGATACCAATTATTGGCCCAAAAGCAACGTAAAAGAGGGGTGAATTAGGTTGTCTCAAAAAACAAACCTTTTGAAGTGCTTAATGAAAATGCAAACTTTGTGCAACAAATGAATACTTAAGCACAAATGATAAAAGATAAATATTTAACAATCAAAGCTTAAAGGACAAATAAAATATTGAGATAAAGAATATCAAACCAAACTCCCAAGCTTCTCAAGCTTGGAGTACATCTATTAGTAGTGCCTCGTCAAAGAAGGTGAGGCAATAACCTTCTTGTACACAAAGTAGGCTTACCCTTGCACCAACTAAGTTCCTCTAGTTGAGCCAAAAGGTTTTACACTACAACCTCTCTTTTGTACACTTGTTATCCCTCCACTCTTACACTTGAAGATTACTCACTGGTCTACTCTTGCTCATACTAATTCCCTCTAGTTGACCCAAAAGAACTATACTACCCAAACCAATACAACCCACAATATTTTAGCCTATATTTCTCCCCCAAATAGCTCTTACAAGTGTTTGTATTGAATGTAGTAGTTCCTCTCTCAGACCATTGCATTTACAGACTTGGGGGTATTTATAGATGCCCAAAAACTACCTCCAACAATTCTCTAACGGCTATTTTCTATTTACTAGTAAACTAGCCGTTAGATCTTTCAAAGGACGGCCGATGCAGTAAATGTGCGTCCGAACGAACTAGCCGTTGGACCTTTCGGATGGCCCCTGCTAAGCTTTGTGTCTGACGCTGTGTCCATTCCCTGGATGGTGTCATGTCCTTCGCCCGAACGTGTGTCTGTTCAATGGTCAGTGACTATTGGAATTGATTGGATGCTATCCTTCGTCCGAGGCTTCAGGTTCTTTGTGTCGGATGATTATCATCGTCCAAGGCTGCTGATAACTCTAGTAAACTAGAGTTATTTTCCTCTAAATTATAGCATTTTGATAGTTTGTATTCCGAAATTAGGTATGTAATTGAAGATTTTAGTTAATTTCTTTCATATGTATTTGTATTTTCGTTGTTGAATTAATTATGATAATTTTGTGTCAAATTTTTAGTTTAATTAAGTGCTTAATAGTGTTAATATTATGCAGGTTAAAAATTAAAGGTTAGAAGCTGGAAGGAACAAAGCTCAAGGGACCAAATTGCAAAATGGATGAAATGAAGATTCTATGCTAGAATGAGAGTCGAGATCGCGGTCTCAAATGCTCCAGACCGCGATCTCGACTCACTAAATGCTAAGTTTTAAGGACAATTTTGTAAACTTCCAGCCCAAAAACACTGATTTTGCCTTGTATAATTCTACACTATTTAAGCAAAGTAGAATTAGTTTTAGAGGGAGGGGAGAGTAGATAGGTTTAAAGTAGAGAGTTTTAGATAATTCTAGATAGATTAGAATAGCTTAAACTACAGGTTACATTTTCTAATAGAAATTTCTCTTAACTTTCATCTTAGATCTTCTTTAAATTTCTTGTCAAGTTTCAATTTTGTTTAGATAATCGTAGTGGGTTTTTCGTAAGCTTCAAGTAGATACAATTTTTATTTGCTCTATTAGACATTTTAGGGAAAATTTCTTCCTTTCAAATTAAGGTTTGAGCAAAAATTAAGTTCTTCGTCCACAGAGCTTTCGGACTATTTAAGAATTTTCAATGTTCTAAGAGAATTTTTAGTTAATTCTAATAGTGGGTTTATACAATTCTATTCAAAAAATCCAAAAATATTTAATTTCCTAGTTTATCTTTATCTAATTTTTACTTTAGAAATGAATGCTTTTAGTATTAAATTTTTCTTTCTTCTTTAGTCTTTTTAGTTGATTGATTCTCTTGTTCTAAATTTTAGTTTTAATTAGATTAAATTAGGTTAGAATTAAAATTATGGCTTTCATTAGAATAGTTCTATCATCTACCAATTGATTTAGCTTAACTACACAAACGGATCTTTCCCAAAGTATGGTCTATTGCAATTACAAGACAAAGAAAGATTGTATACTTCCCTTTGCTACTACTCTAATGTCCGTATCTTATAGATGCATCTAGTTAGTGTTGGTACCAAAGCAACCTAAGAGGGGGGGTGAATTAGGTTTCTTAAAAATTATGCTTTCAGAAAATAGTGAGCTTTTTAATTTAAATGAGATATAATAAATTTACTAGAACAGTAAAGTAAAGAGAGAAAAATTGAACAAACAATACTTCCAAGCTAGCAAGCTTGAAGTATCAAATCTTTTGAATGCTTCACACACTTGGTGAGCCAATAATCTTTACAAAGTTGGGAAGTTCTTGCTCACACTAAAACTCTTTTTAGTTGAGCCAAGGATCTTACTTACAACAACACTTTCATACAAGATTATCACTCCACTCAAAGTTGAATTTGCACTCACAACTTCACACTAATACAACAAAGCACTATAGTCAATTTGCACTCAAATTACTCTTTTCTAAGGCTTGTATTCACTGTATTAGATGATCTTTTCAGGTTATTAAAGCACCTATTTATAAGAGCAATAAATAGTGGTTTCAGCTACTTCCTAACGGCTAAGTAATAAATGCACAAAAAATAGCCGTTGGGGTTTCGGACGTCCGAGAGAGATTGAATGCATCCGAGGCAGCGTCCGATCTTCTTTCAGTTTTGTTGAGAGGCTTCGTTCGGACGTCCGTGCATGCCTCCGGTCCTTCGTCCGACAGAGATTTCGGACGGTCCTGAGCGCCCGAAGGAAAGGCAGTAGGATCCCATTCTTTCTGCTAGTTTGTTCGGACAATGCAATGCGTCCGAGGAGCTTTGACCTAGTTCGGACAGTTCTGTGCGTCCGAAAGATCTGTTCTGCAAAAGCTTCTAGACAGTGTATAAGTGTTCATGTCATCATCAAAATAAGGTTTGGAAAACATCAATCTCCCCCTTTTTGATGATGACAACCTCAATTGGATATGACTAATCAATTTGCAATATATCATAATTGGATATCAATTATCAACATATCAATCATATCAAAGAACAACATATCAATCATATCAAAGCACAATAATATTACTACTCCCCCTTTTGACATCAATCAAAAAGACTCCCCCTTAGATCATGCAAGTAGTTTGATAGAAATGAAACAAGTTTAATACATCCAACTGAAAAGTTCTAATGGTGCTAGAGTCAAGTAAATACATAACCAAGCCACAGAATTGTGGAAAACCAAAAGAAATACAGAAAGGTTCTAATATAGCCGAGCAGAGAACTGCTGAAAACAAAGTACAAAAGAACTAATGTGAGTCATTGCACTTTTTGGAGTGCTTTTCAGTCTTTTGTCGTTTGGATGGAATATCTTCAGCGGGGGCTTCACTGTCATCCTCCTCCCCAGTACGACGTTGCATGATAAAGTCAAACATATCGTCAACATCTTCATCATCGTCATGAGATCGTCATCGGCAGCTCCTTGAGCAGCTTCTGCATTGTCTTCACGTGTATGTTCATCTTCAGGTTCATCACTGTCGGAAGATGACTCAAGTGGATATTGGGACTGAAGATTAGCAAATTGAACTTGAGCCGAAGCAGACATGCCAAGACTGAGTGCCTCTTGGAGAATCATTTGACGAGTTTCAAGTCGTTTTAACTTTCGATTTGTGCGACGTTGAAATGAACTGACTTAAGTACTCAGAGAGGTGAGAAGTCCACAGATATGAGAAAGAGATGGTTCAGAAGTAGATGGTTCAGATGTAAGTGGAGGTGGTTGAGGAGTAGGATATGAATGAGGGATAGCAAAATCAGAGGTGGAGGCATGGGATTGTGATTGTGCAATATCAAAGGCTGACTTAGTTAGCCATTGATCGTTGAAAAAACCGAGGCCTTTGCGTTCAATGTAGGATTTGTTAAAATAGGGAGGATCATTGCCTTGTTTCGCTGAAAATCATCTGAGGAAATCAAGACTTCTGCCCGACACATTAGATTGTATAAGAGACAGGATCTTCTCGTTATAGCAATTTTTAACATTTCGCATAGGGAACAAAAAAGATACCCAAAATCAAGAGGAATACCCTTGAAAACACAAAAAAATAAGTAAAGTTGCATTTTTCCGGGCTCAATACGATGCCCATCAGTTGGCAATAATAGATTTGTGACAAGGGTGTACAGGATATTAAGTTCAGGAGCGAGCAATGTAGTTTTGGCTTCCGAGGCCTGTTTAAATGAATGTTAAAAATTGCTCTAACTTCATCAATATCAAACTGAGTATTATCAGGGGGCCATTTGTCTAACGAAAAGAAATAGGAAAAATCAGTGGGGTTTGAGACTTCACATTCAAAAATGGTGTTAATGATGTTTGATGAAATCTCAAGATCGGTGTTGTTAACACGAGAAATGAGAGTGCGAACAGTAACACCTTTCCGAAGATTGGCCGTGAAGAAGGAAAGGTCATCCTCTACAGTAAATCGGGGTCGAAAAACTAAAGGGAAGCTTTCAAAACAAGATTTGATAATGGGAAGATTATATTCATCAAATAGACTATGAGAAGCAGGACGTTGAACGATTATAGATTTACTTAGAAGGGAAGTATACCGTTCGGATGCCTTGGCATCGATAAATTTTGATAAAATCGGAGTGGTGGAGACTTGAGGATTGGCTGATGATTCTCCTCGTACTGGAGCCTTCCCTTTAGTTTTTCGACCCCGATTTGCTGTAGAGGAACCTCCGCGAGATTTCACCATTGTAATAAAAGAAGAGAAAATTGAAAAAAAAAGAAATTTAGAAGAAATGTCTCTTATACAATCAAAATGATGTTAAAGAAAAAAAAATGAGATGGTGGATGGGGGAAATGAGATGGGATTTAGGTGATAAGGACTTTGGGTAGGATGATTTTCCAATCAATTTTGGAAGAGAGAGTGGGAATTTGGAGGGGGTAGTGGAGAGAAAAAAATTTGCCTGAGGGTTTTCGGGGGAGAGAGTAAGTCCAAAAAAGGGAATTTGGACAGTTTTAATCAAACAGGGGTACCTTTCGGACGGCCGAACGTTTGGTGTGCGTCCGACAAAGCTCCGAAAGCTGAAGAACGGACGGCCGAAGGAGGAGCCAGTGCGTCCGAAGTTCTTTCGGACGATGCTGCGCGTCCGGAAGATTTCCAGAGAGTTTAGGAAAAAAAAGAATGTTGTTCGGACGAAAATGAGCGTCCGAGAGGTAACAGATGCTTTCGGACGATCCAGAGCGTCCGAAAGAAAAGTTGTTCGGACGAAGTAGTGCGTCCGAAATATGAACCTATGCCAAATTTATCTGTAAAATCCCCAGACATTTTCTGAGCGATTCAAAGCGATCTAGAGCTAAGGGTTTTGTAAAAATATCAGCCAATTGATCTGAAGTAGGCACAAAATCAACACGAATTTCCTTTTTACAAACGAGGTCTCTAATGAAATGATGCTTAACATCAAGTTATCAACTATGATTCTTTAGAGCAAGATTGAAATCTGGCACATAAACAAACAGCAAACATGATATCTGGTCTACTGGCAGTTAAGTAAAGTAGACTTCCGATCATACCTCTATAGTGTTTTTCATCAACACTATTACCTTCTTCGTCTTTATCAAGTTTGGTTGAAGTGCACATTGGCGTACCAACTTGTTTACAATCTTCCATACCAAATCATTTGAGCAGCTCCTTTGTGTACTTGATTTGTGTAATAAATGTTCCTTCCTTAGTTTGATGAACTTGTAGTCAGAGGAAGAATTGCAACTTGCCCATCATACTCATGGCTAACTAATTCTTAAATGGATTTTCGCACAAGAACAATTCGTCGAACAACCTCCTCTGATTTTGCTATCCCTCATCGCTGAAGACTGTCTCTTATACACATTTAGATGTGTATAAGAGTGTGGTGTCAACTATAAGAGACTGCATTTGAAACCATTTTCTATCATGAAGCCACTTAATCTTTCAAGACCAAGCTCTCTGGAGCTTGTTTCAAACCATATAAAGCTTTGGAAAGTTTGAAAACATAATGCTGGAAGAGACAGTTATTTTCAAAGCCCGGATGTTGTTCGACGAAAACTTCTTGGTCGATAAAACCATTTAAAAATTATTGAAACATGCAAATGCAAGAAACATGCGGATGGATTCTAATCTAGCCACGGGTGCAAAGGTTTCATCAAAGTCAATACCTTCTTCTTGAGCGTAACCTTTTGCAACAAGTCTAGCTTTGTTTCTTATGATCTCACCTTTGTCATTTTATTTGTTTCTAAAAACCCATTTAGTACCAATAACAGGATGAGAAGAAGGTCTTTCAACTAAGGTCCATACATTATTTTTCTCAAATTGACTAAGTTCATCTTGCATAGCATTAACCCAAGATTCATCACTCAAAGCAACATCTATATGTTTAGGTTCAATGTGAGAGAGTAATGCACAATTACTATTCAAAGGTTTATGAGAACGAGTAGTTACCCCATCGGATAGACATAGGTGATAATCACCTATGATTAAATCTTGGATGACTAGAGACGAATCTCCAAACTTTCGGAAGATCATTTTGAGCATCCTCATTCTTTTCATCATCAATTTGATGGTTGTTGACATCAACGCTTGATGTAGTCTCTTGATGATCTTCATGAATAACGAGCTTTTCAAGCTCCTTTAAAATACCTGCATCTTCTTCTTCACATAAATTCTTTGAGATAACATCATTAGTTTCATCAAATAATACATGCAAAACTTCTTCAATTAAAAGCATTCTTCTATTGTAAACTCGGTATGCCTTCTTGTCACTAGAATATCTCTAGAAAAATTCCTAGATCCGTGTATTTTTGACAGCCATTTCCAAGGTTCTCTGGTTGATTTTTGAAATCATCAAGAGACTACATCAAGATGTGATGTAAACAACAGGTCTCTTATACACATTAGAGTTATAAGAGTCAGATCATTTGAAGAAGATCTTAATAGAACTCGATTCATAGATAACAAGCCGTGCTAACAGCTTCGGCCCAAAAGTATTGTGGTAAGTCACATTCACTAATCATAGTTCTAGCCGTTTCTTGAAGAGTCCTATTGTTCCTTTCAACAACACCATTTTGTTGAGGGACTCTAACAACCGAAAACTCATGAAAGATACCGTTGTGATCACAAATTTCGGGAAAACCCCCAAATTTAAATTCGGCACCATTGTCACTCCTTAGATGAACAATTTTTGTATCCAATAAATTTTGAATTTTGGAAAACAATTTTACAAATTTTTCAAATGCTTCATTTTTGTGAACAAGAAATAATACCCAAGTAAACCTAGAGTAGTCATCTACGATAACAAATGCATATTTGCAACCACCTAGACTAGCATATTGAGTAGGTCCAAATAAGTCTAAATGCAACAATTCTAAAGGTTTATGAGTAGACACAAAATTCTTTGGTTTAAAAGAAATTTTGACTTGTTTACCAAATTGGCAAGCATCACAAACTTTATTTTTCAAAAATTTTTCTTTTGGCAAAGCCTCTTACCAAATCTTTCTTGGCAAGTTTTTCAATCAAATCCATATTAAAATGTCAAAGTCTTCTATGCCAAAGCCATGGATCATCTATGGAAGCGGTAAGACATTTTACATTGCTATTGCTAATTTTATCAAGATGAATCACATACACATCATTGTGCCTAGTGCCCTTGAATAAAACAATATGATTTTTATCAAGGATAAGACATTCATGCTTGGTAAAAAATACATATAAATTTTTATCACAAAGTTGACTAACACTTAATAAATTATAGTTCAAATTATCAACAAGAAGCACATTCTTAATCAAGGTTTCACCATTTTTACCTACATCACCAATGCCGATTGATTTTGCTTTATTGTTATCTCCTAAAGTGACTTTTCCACTGTTTTTGGATGTGAGATTTGTGAAGAGAGAAGCATCACCCGTCATGTGCCTTGAACATCCACTATCTATGAACCACTTAGCATTGTTGGTGATGTTAAGTACCTACACAATAAATATCAATTGATAACTTTTGGTACCCATATTTTCTTGGGTCCATTTGAGTTAGTGAAATTGCTTTCAATCCATGCAACTTTCATTCCAAGTTTTTCGTTCTTCTTGACATAACACATATTCTTAACATGTCCATGTTGTTGGGAATATCTACAAATAATGCTTTTATTGCCATTCAAAAATGATTTTGGTTTTACAATACATAAGTCATCCTTTCTAAACATGACAAAATTTTTGTTGATAGCTATATTTCTATTTCTTTTCATATCAACAATATTTTCTTTCTTTCTAATTAGGAGAGCATTCAAATCATCCATTCTTTTCTTCAAGGAGGCTTGTTCTTCCTTGACCTTTGATCTCACATGCATTCTTTTCTTCAAATCACGATTTTCTTGTGATAGCCTATTGTTTTCATTCACAAGTTTAGAGTTAGCATTCAATAAGGCACAGATTTTTTAACTAACTCCTTATTTCTAGCATATGATATCTTTAAACTATCATGCAATCTTCAAAATGAAAGCTTCAAGATCATCTTTACCAAGGTTTCATCATTAGAGTCATAGTTAGAATTTACCTCATCATCTCCAATGGCCATGAAGGCCATTTGTGCCGACTCTATTTCTTCTTCAACTTCTCCTTCGGAGTTGCAATCATCCCATGTGATTTGAAAGTTGTTGAATCTTGGTTTTCTTCCTTCTTTCTTTTTCTTGGAAGGACACTTATTTGCAAAATGTCCGAGTTGACAGCATTCAAAGCATTTATCATTTTGCTTCTTTATTTCAAGCCTTGACTTCCCTTTGAAATTATTTGTGTTTGTAGCTCCGCCTCTTCTCATTCTTCGTTTGTTGATGTAATGTTTAAGAAATCCTTTGGTGATGAGTGCAAGATCTCCTTCATCAAGATCTTCATCTTCACAACCTTGGCCTTCAGCTTGAGTTCATAAGATGTAAGAGAATTGATTAGTGATTCAATAGGCATTAAATTTAAATTCTTGGCTTCCTCTATAGCAATTCATTGTTTTGGCATCCCATTCTTTGGATAAAGCTTAAAGGATTTTTCTGTTTTCTTGACCCATAAATACTGATTAACAAAAGAATCAAGACCCTTTATAAATCATTGAACCTGCAGTACATTTTGTCTATGTTCTTGAAGGTTCCATCTTGAAGATATCTCTACTTGTCAACAATAAGGATCTCTTTTGCTCACGAACATCATCGCTCCCTTCATGGATTTCTTTCAACTTATCCCATATTTCTTTAGCAGAACTGCAACCCTTCACGCGAGTTGATTCATTTGCATCCATCGGATATATCACCTATGGGAAAGATTCAAGAACCTACTGAGGTTGTATCCACATCATGGTATTCCTGACTGGCTATAGATTTAGACTTTCTACAATGGGTTACAAAGGGCAACCATAACCATCATTGATGCAGCAGCTAGTGGAGCTCTTATAAGTAAGTAATATGATGATGCCTTTAAAATGCTTGAAGATATGTATTTAACAATTATCAGTGGTCCAAGATAAATGAGAAAGTCGTACCAAGAAAAATGGCAGGGATTTATGAGGTTGATGTTTTCACAGCATTCACCATATAGTTAGCTGTATTGACCAACAAGATTGATAATATGGGTATTCAAAGCAGACAACTTCAAAGTCCTTTCATATCTTGCAAGGTATACCAGGAAGGACATTCTATAGAATCTGCCCTAATAACTAGGTGCCGGTTAACTATGTTATCAACTACAACCGAAACCAAGGAAATCCTTACTCCAACATTCACTATCCAGGTTGGCGAAACCGCCCAAATTTTTCATGGAGTAAAAAACAACAGGGTGGATCATTATCATCCATGAGACCACAAGAATCACCAGGGTTTTAGAATCAAAACAGAATGCCAGAACAAGGGTTGGAAAAGAAGGATAAGTGTGAGAGACTAACTTAAACAATACATGGAAAAGAATGACGCACAATTCAAAGCATGAATGCCATATTACATAGACACACAGCATCCATTCAGAATCTTGAGAGTTAAATAGAGCAATTGGCTAACTCTATCAACAATAGGCCCCAAGGTACTCTCTCAAGTTACACCAAGGTAAATTCTAAAAAGGAAGGTAAAGAACAATGCAAGGTGGTTACACTCAGAGTAGTGTACAGTTAGGATTCGAAGACCATAATGCCAAGGTAAATGATGCCAATCTGACTTATTGTCAGTTTAGAATTATTTGCAAAAGAAGGTGATCTAGATAATGAAGTGGTACTACTGAAGGTGCCATTCCCTCAAAGATTGAAAAATCAGAAGCTAGACAGCTAATTCAAGAAATTCTTAGAGGTTTGCAAGAAGCCTCACATCAATATTCCTTTTGTTGAGGCATTGGAACAAATCCCAAGTTATGTGAAGTTCATGAAGGATATCTTGTCTTGAAAAAAAAGATTGCATGAATTTGAGACCATTGCCCCAACGGAGTAGAGCAGAGCAATGCAGTGTTACAATAGAAGCTGCCACCTAAGCTAAAGGATCTTGGAAGCTTTATTCTATACTATGCATAATCGAAACACAATTCCTTGGTAAGGCTTTATGTGATCTTGGTAAAAGTATTAATTTAATGTCTATTTCTATTTTCAGGAAACTAAATATGGGTAAAGTGAAGCCGACTTCGGTGACCTTTCAGCCTGCAAATCGCTCATTGGCATATCCGAGAGGAATCATCGAGAACATGTTGGTGAAAATAGATAAATTTATATTTTTTGCCAATTTCACTATTCTTGATTTTGAAGAGAATGAAAATATTCCTATAATTTTTGGTAGAGCTTTCTTAGATACTGGTAGAACCAACATTGACGTGTAGAGCCGTGAACTAACCCTGAGAGTGAACAAAGAAGAGGTAAAATTTAATGTTTTTAATTCTATGAAAATATTTGTTCAAGATGATGAATGTTTTGTAATTAATACTAAACCAAGAATGATAAAGATGTGTGATCGCTCTCTAGGTATATGTGATTTGTATCCGCAAGTGCACGGATTATGATCAAATAATATATAGTGTAAAGTTCAGGTTGCCGAACCCACAGCGACTAGTAATTTTACTTTTAGAATATCAACTATATATTAAATTACTAAAATCAAACTTTATCCAAGTAATTCAAATTGTGATTCAATGAAACCAAAACCTAAACATAAAAATAAATGAAAATCCGAAACTAAAATAACTGAACTAATTATCAAAATGAACTCAAATTAACTAAACTACAGGAATGATTATAAATTGATTAGGAAGGGATCCTATTTAATCAAATATATTGCTATATTCAATTGATAATGAATGATTTGATTGATGTTCTTGTTAATGATCAGAGTTTTCTAATTCTATTATGAGACCTCACTCGAGTGCTCCCCACAACCATTTACCTACTCCCATTAGCTAGGTAGTCATTTCACTCACTCTATGGATCACGAAATCAATCCCTCGGTTAAGAGTTATGCCTTTAATTTTCTTGCTAAAAGCAAGGCTAATTAAGTTATGCTTAATGATCCAAATATAGCTTTGAACTAAATCTGTCGATTCTAATCCTATTTGATTGTTCAATTCATGAATTTGCCAAGTTTATGAAAGCATTAAGAACAGCAAGCATAAGAGACCAAATAAACATCAATAATCAATCCACATATGTAAGATCATGCACCCATCATTGATTAAATAGTCACCCTAGCCAATCTAGGGATTTAGGTACTCATAATGATCAAATAAAGATGCATCAAATTCATATAATCCATAATTCAATCCAGTGAAACCAAATACTATAACAATCAATCAAAAGAAAGAGAGAAAACTCCCACAATGTGACTATGAGGTTCTGACCACTAAGAGAAAATGGGGAAGGGAATGTCTGCCTCTTCTAGTCTTCTTCTCTAACAATAGATTGATGTATTGGATTCCCAATTATTGAAAAGAAAATACTGAAAACTGGACTAGAATCAACACTAAGCCTAAGAAAGTTGAAAAAAATGAAAAAGTGAGAGTACAGAAAATGGCAGTAGTTCGGCCCTTTGTCTCTTCAAGGCTGGCCTCCTCCAATTCTCTACAGAAAAATGATGATTATATAGCTTTCAATTAGGGTAAAAAGGTTTAGCCCTGATTGGAGTCTCCAAAAGATATCAAGCTCCTTCTTTTTCTCTAATCAGCGATCTACCAAAATAGCTGCAGTGATTTCCTCCGCAATTTTGACCCTGATTTCGTGCAATTTTTCTAAAGCTCAAAAAAAAAAAAGTTGGAGCCCTATCTCTTATCTATCCATAGGATTTTTAAATCACCTCATTTGGACATCAGACGGAAGTAATATGTCTATTTTATTAAACCCTAGCAGACTAGTGACATGAATCCTTTTGCTTCGGGTTTTCACTTAATTACCTCCTAATGGGCTTTTAATAAATTATCAATAAATCAAATTATTGTAGCCCAAAAGTATACTTAGCCCGTAATAATCCTTATAATTTCAAAGGTTAAGCCCACTTATTGATAATTAATCCAATTCAGCCCCCAAAAAGACACAATTTTATACAAAGAGAGACACCTAAATTCCATGATTTACTCAAAATATAACCATAAAACAATAAAACTTCATTAAAAAGGCTTTGAAAACTAACAAAATCTCATATAAAAGTACAGGTATAAATACTTATTACCAAATACCCCCAAAGTTGAGATTTTGCTTGTTCTTGAAAGGAATATATGGCTTGTAATGTAGCTATCAAAGAAATAGGCTTAAGGCTCAAATAATAAGATCAAAAGGGAATAATGTACATCGGGTAGGCATAAAAGGCTCAAATACATGAAAGATGACCTATGATCATGATTAGTGTAATGCAAAATTTAACACTAATAAACACTAGTTTGAAATTTCATTCGACCAAGATGCATCATAATCAAGTGCATGGCAAAAATTGCAAAAATGCTAAACATGGCATCGTCGAATCAATTTAAACATAGTACATAGTGCATAAACAATTAAACACATAGTCATGGCAATTTATCATTGGCTTAGTCCTATTTTGATTAATTAAGCTCACCTAAATTACTGACCAACTTAACAAAACTAATCAAGGAATTTTCACTAAATGACTCAAAAAGACAATTTTTAAAATTTTTTCGAAAACTTGAAAATTTGACCGAAAAATAATAAAAACAAAAATAATTTTTTTTTACCCACACCCCCAAACTTAAAATTGAACATTGTCCTCAATGTTCGAAGGTGTAAAAACTTAAACTCTAAGAGGACCGAAAAAGACGGGTTGGGTAGAGTGTACACTGTGGAATTTGCTTGGATGAATTGCCTAGAGAGTTATAGGAATGTGGAGGTCTTTAGAACCCATGGCCAAGATAAGTATATGGCGCTGGAATGTGCATGGTCGGTACATTGTATTGTGTCCCATTTCTAGCTTTAGGTTCTGCAAGTCTGGCTTCGAGGAATTGAACTCATACTTCCACTTTCTTTATAATATCTCGCAGATTTTCAGTGGTATCCTGCTGTGGCAATTGGATTCTAGAAGCTGGAGCCTTGTCCTTTTTCATGCTCCTATATTCGAGATCTTCCTCCACTCGAATCTCGAGGAAGTCAAATGCATCGCTTAAGTCAAATAATGTCTTGACGAACAATGCAGGGTCAGCGTTTAGCTCATCTTCGGACTTGTTGTCCCATATCCTCTCCAGTGTAGGGGTACTGGAGTTTCTTCCTTAGCTTGCTAAGGTTGACGAAGTAGTAGGTGTGATAGGCACATGGGTGCCTTTCCCTTGTTCTCACCTATGGTATCCTTCTCCTCCAGAGGTTGATTTAGGTTGACTAGCATTGGGTCCTTTGGCACTGAGTTGCCATCACTTTGCTTAGAATTTCCCATCCTAAATGGAGCTTTGTTATCGTCCGACCTGTCCTCGGTTCCTCATCATCTTCTATTGGATAATCATAAAAAGATTTATTCTGAATTTCCTTCTGCTCGCTATCGTCCTTGGGGTAGATCTCATCATCTGACCATGATTCATCATTGGTGCTGTATTCAGTAGCCCTGGAATCTGACTCTAACGTCAAAGTTATTGGATCAATTATTGGAGCCTCAACCTAGACGCATGTTACGGATGTGGTTCATATAGCTTTAGCGATGTCCAATATTCTTCCTCGTGTTGTGTCTTAGGCATGCCATTGTACCAACAAAATAACATTTTTATTGAAGAATTCGGCCACCACCATGAGTGTGCCAAGAAAATTTTTCTTGCTCTTTCTCCACCAATTTTCCTTTTCTACATTTTGTATGATTGATCCCCAACTTCTTGAAATTGTAATTTAGCCCCGTGTGTCCAATTTCTCTAATTCCTACAAAAGAAAAATTAAAACATTATTACAATCAAAATCAAATTTTCAAAAATTTAAGCTAAAATTATTATTTTATTTTTGAAAATATTAAATTTTAAATTTCACATTAATAAAAATTTATTTTCTTCAAAAATAAGAGAATTTGAATTGAAAACTTAGAAATATTGAAAAATAATTATTTGCAAAACAAAAATAAAAATAAAAATAAAAATAAAGATATGGATGACATGAAAGTATATATTTCTTGGACTGTAATAGCTAGGTTACTGTCTCCAGCTAGACAGTGTTACTTTCAGTCTTTACATCTCTGAGCTTAAGGTTATAAGCACTTTCTTCCTTTTGATCTTGGAAATAATGCTTTAACCTTTGTCCATTGGCTTTGAAAGTATTTCCTTCCTTAACCAAGAGTTACACTGCTCCATAGGGATAAACCTTGGTGATCACGTATGGTCTCGACCATCTTGACTTAAGCTTTTCCGAGAATAATTTCAACGGTGAATTAAAGAGTAGCACTTTTTGTCCTTGTTGAAAATCCTTCCTTAGAATACTCTGGTCAAGCCTCTGCTTGGATTTTTCCTTGTACAGCCTTGCATTTTCATAAGCTTCTAATCTAAATTCATCAAGCTAATTCAGTTGCAGAAGTCTCTTCTCACCAGTGGCATCATAATCAAAGTTTAGCTTCTTTATTGCCCAAAATGCCTTATGCTCTATTTCTACTAGTAAGTGACAAGGTTTACCAAAAATGAGCTAGTTGGCATCATGGCATTCCAATGGGAGTCTTAAAGGCGGTCCTATAATCCAAAGTGTCTCTTATACACTTCATGGCCCAGTCCTTGCGACTTGAATTTACAATTTTTTCCAAAATTGAATTTGTCTCCCGATTGGAAACTTCTGCCTAGCCATTCGATTGTGGGTGATATGCCAAAGCCACTTTATGCTGGACTCCATATTTCATCAATAAGGCACGCGTGATTTTATTGCAATTTCAGGATTTTCCGATTCAAGTGGTTGCTTATGGGTTCTTCGCATTCATTGCAAAAATCCCAAAAATTAGGTATCAAATATTAAACCGGAACACCTCTATAATGCGTAAATAAATTTTAAATTGATTAATTAAAACTAAATAACAAAACAAAATAACAAAATATGAAAATAAAAATAAACTGAAAATAAAACATATGAAAACTAAAATTTTGAAATTTTTTTTATTAAATAATTAAAACCAAAAGCAATATAAAAAAGAAAATAAAAATACAATCAAACTTAAATTAAAGTCCAATTAATTCACTCAATAGTAGCCAAATAGTTCTAGCAAAACTAAACTAGTCCCCGGCAACGGCGACAAAAACTTGATCGCTCTCTAGGTATATGCAATTTGTATCCGCAAGTGCAAGAGTCGTGATCAAGTAATATAGTGTAAAGTTCAGGGTGTCGAACCCACAAGGACTAGTAATTTTACTTTTAGAATCTCGACTATCTATTAAATCACTAAAATCAAAAATTATCCAAGTAATTCAAATTGTGATTCAATGAAACCAAAACCTAAACATATAAATAAATAAAAATCTGAAATTAAAATAACTGAACTAATTATCAAAATCAAATCAAATTAACCAAACTAAAGGAATGATTATGAATTGATTAGCAAGGGATCCTATTTAATCAACTAGATTGCTATATTCAATTGATAATGATTGAATTGATTGATGTTCTTGAGACTTATCAAAGTTTTCTAATTTAGTTATGAGACCTCCCTTGAGTGAGCTCCGCACGACCATTTACCTACTCCTATTAGCTAGGTAGTCATTACACTCACTCTATGGATCACGAAATCAATCCCCTCTGTTAAGAGTTCCGCCTTTAATTTGCTTGTTAAAAGAGAGGTTATGCTTAATGATCCTAAAATAGAACTAAATCCATCGATTCTAACCCTATGTGATTGTTCAATTCATGAATTGGCCAAGTTCATGAAAGCATTAAGTACATCAAGCATAAGAGACAAAATAAAACATGAATAATCAATCCACATAAGTAAGCTCATGCACCCATCACTGATTAAATAATCACCCTAGCCAATCTAGGGATTAAGCTACATATAATGATCAAATAAAAATCCAACAAATTCATATAATCCATAATTTAATCCAATGAAACCAAATACAATACAATCAACCAAAAGAAAGAGAGAAAACTCCCCCAATGTGACTATGAGGTTTCAGCCACAAAGAGAAAATGGGGAAGGGAGTGTCAGCCCCTTCTAGTCTTCTTCTCTAGCTGGTAGATTGATGTATTGGCTTCTCAATTATTGAAAAGAAAATACTAAAAACTAGACTAGAATCAACACTATGCCTAAGAAAGTTGAAAAAAAAATGAAAAAAGTGAGAGTAGAGAAAAAAATGCAGTTCGGCCCTTTCTTCAAGGCTAGCCTCTACCAACTCTCTAGAGAAAAATGATTTATGATTATATAATGCTCAATTAGGGTAAAAAGGTTTAGCCCTAATTGGAGTCTCCAAAAGATATCAATTTCCTTCTTTTTCTCTAATCAGTAATCTGCTAGAATAGCTGCAGTGAATTCCTCCGCGATTTTGACCCTGATTTCCTACGATTCTACCAAAGCTCAAAATAGAAAAGTTGTAGCCCTATCTCTTAGCTGTCCATAGGATTTTGAATTACCTCATTTGGACATCAAACAGGTTTTTTTTAGTGAACGTGACACAGTTTACTCTTTTTTTTTTTGTAAAGACGAAGAAAAAAATTCTATTTTTTCTCTATTTACTGACTGAGATATATCTTCACATTTTACTAAACCCTAGCAGACCAGTGACGGGAATTCTTATGCTTCGGGTTTTCATTTAATTGCCTCCTAATGGGCTTTTAATAAATCAATAATAAATAAATTACTGCATCCCAAAAGTATCCTTAGCCCCTAATAATTCTTATAATTCCAAAGGTTAAGCCCACTTATTGATGGTTAATCCAATTCAGCCCCCAAAAAGATTTAATTTTATACAAAGACAACTTAATTCCTTGCTTAGTGATAATTAATCCAACTCAACACCCAAAAAAAAGTCAATTTTATACAAAGACACCTAAATTCCTTGTTTTACTCAAAATAACCATAAAATAATAAAAATTCATTAAAAAGGCTTTGAAACCTAACAAAATCTCATATAAAAGTATAGGTATAAATACTTATTATCATTGCGGTATCTCAACAAAAGAATCTAGATAATGCCAATGGAGACAAAGATCCTAAGGAGTCTCGTGAGAAGTTCAAAGACAAAGAAATTGAAGATCTCATACAAAAAAATGTGGTGAAATGGTCCTTAGGAAACCACCCCCAAAGAGGGAAGATCTAGGGAGTTTTACTATACCTTGTAAAATTTGTGATTTTTCAATTGATAAAGCTCTTTGTGATTTAGGAACTTGTATAAATTTAATGCTTTTATCTATTTGCAGGGAAGCCGGTTTGACAATCACGCATAAGATAGACAAACCCATTCAACTTGCAAATAGAAGTATGAGGGACACCCAAGGATTAGTGGAGAATATGCTTGTTCAAATAGAGAAATTTGCTTCCCAGTGGACTTCGTGATAATAAACATAGAGGAAAATGACTGTGCCGATAGCTCACTAATCTTGAGAAGACCATCGTTGGCCATTACTCGAGCATTTATTGATGTTGAACAAGGAAAAATAACTCTTAGGGATCACATGTGGAAAGTATCCTTTCGTATTATGCAAGTAAAAAGATATCTGCACGAGCATTTCTTTGGTTTCAATGGTGGTGTGAGGAGTCAGCTTAATGCCATCCCCAAAGGAGAATCAAGAAGTTCAATTATGTGAATTAATAGCTACGCCTAGCTACAGACATTAAACAAGTGCTTCGTGGAAGGCAACCCATGTTTTTCTAACTTTATACCTTCTAATTTTTTGTTATTTTGCATGCTTGTAACATTAAAATTTTGAAATAACTTTTTGACTTTTATGTGTTTGGGAGTTATAAATAAAGTATAGAGGTGATTCGGGACTCAAATATCGCAAAAAGATGGAAAATGGTTGAAGGAACGACCAAAAAACTGAGCACATTCAAGCAAAATGGGCATGGGTACGCCTGGAGAGGCTGAGTGTCACCTAGCCTGCTCAATTTTAAGGAGAAAGGCTGCAAATTAAGCCCATTTAACCATCCTTTTTGGATTGTTCTACCTCTAATACACTCCCAGAACTCTTCCAAACACTTCTAAACCCTTTCTAACACAATACCCACTTGATTTTCACTTGAGATCTTGTAAAAATTTCATAAAGAACTCAACTCTGTTTGAATTCTCAACTTATTGAAGAAGAAGAAGGGAGTTTTCAGCAAGAACATCAAGAAGGCTAAGCTCTTGGAGGATTCTTCTTACAATTCAAGGTGGTTCCAAGAAGGGTTTATAAGCTTCAAAATTGGTGATTTCTATCCTTTTAGTCTTCTAAAATTAAACTATTGACTTTATTTGTACTTTAATTGATAAAAATTGCTTAGTTAAAAGTTGTAGTCTTCTAGTGTTTATGTGTTTTATATTGTAGGGAAAGAACATGATTCTTAATAATTTGAGTTAATTAGTGTTCTTTATCTTGTTCATTAGCTACTTCAAGATTATTTGAGCTTATCTATTTGAATTTTAAAATTATGTACTCTAAAGAGGAAGAGTATTGCTAAGGCTAGTTCTTCAAGAAAAAATTAATCTAAATCTCAATTCCCTAATGATAAAGCTTATGATAGGTTTATTAAAAACCCAAATAATAAAAAGTGAATTCTTGAAAAAAGCATTAAACTTCTGATGTTGCATGGACACATAATGACCTCTTAAATGAAGTTGAAAGCATGATTGTTAAGAGAGGTTGGGTTAAATTTTGTATGTATCAAGAGTTTGCCATTGAACAAGTAGTAAGGGAATTCTATGCAAATATTCTTAAACATGATAATGTTTTTGTGTTGGTTAGAGGTAAAAGAATTTATTTTACTCATGATTCTTTAAATGACTATTTTGGTGTTTCATCCATGAATAGAGATGGATACGATAAGTACCAAAGAAAATATTATCCGAATTTGGTTAAATTGTCTAAATTTCTCTTTTCAAAGTGACTTGGAATGTAGCGAAAAATGCTTCAAAACAAAAATTTCTTTCCAATGAAATTTGCATCCTAATTGCAATAGTTGGTTTAATTTTATCAACACTTCAATTTTTCCAGATTTGCATGTAGCCAATCTGACTAAGAATCGAATTGAGTTGCTATATTGTTTGTTAAAAGGGAAAAGCATTGACATTGTTCATGTTATTCATGATGAACACTTCCATACAACTAAAACAAAAAGTAAGGGATTTTGATTTTTTTTTTTTTTACTTAATCACTCAATTGTGCATTGATGCAAGTGTTCGTTGGGATGACAATATCAATAAGAGGATTTCTATGAATAAGCCAATTGACAGTAGAGTGGTCACAAGAATGAATCCAATTTTGAAGCAATTGAGCAAAGGCAAGGCATCAAGCTCAACCAATTGTCCAACTGCTAATAGAAGCATAGAGTTCTACTTGATGAATCTTGAGCAGCAAAAAGAGCATCAAATCAATACATGAAGGCCATGGGACAAAAAACCCATGGATGGAAAGAGCCCTTTTTCTTCCTTTCAAAGCTCATAGAAGGAATTCCATTGTATTGGTGAGGCCTCCAACATTGACATAGCGAAAGCTCCAACTTTGCTAGCTACTCCTGAATATGAAAAAGAGCAAGCAGAGGATAATTAGTGATAGACCATGAAACCACGAGTGAGGATGATGAAGAGGAGGAAAAGAAAAATTAATGAAGCTGCAACCAATACCAGAGGAGTTTTGTTGTTGTCATTACTTTATTCATTTTGATTGTCATATTTATGTATGGATAACACTGGGGACAACATTTCATTTTAAGTTGGGAAGTGTGTTTGTGTTTTTGGTGGTGTGATTGTGAATATGTGTTATATGTTGGGAATCATTATTTTATGTTTGTTCATTTTTGGTGGTGTATTTGTTATAGAACTAGGTTTTCTTTTCAAAATTTTTTAAAAACACAAAAAAAAATTTCATTTTTAGATAGTTTTTATTAGTCTTGAGGATTTGACTGTATAAAAGACTCCCTAGTTATTGGATGGAAGCCTTTAGGATTTCTATGCCCTCTTTGCCTAAAGTATTGTAGAGATCTAAACAAAATGATTTTCCTTTTTAGTCTCTTATTTGAGCTCATTAATTTTTTTTGATACGTGTCAAGCATTTAACAATGTTTCAAAGTGGAATTAGTCTTGTTAAAGTGTATCATGAATTTGAAAATGCATATAAGTTTTCTATTGCATTTTGTACCCTATGAGTTGTGAAGTGTTATCACTATACATTTAAATATTCCCCTGAATTAGGATGTGAAAATGAGTTAATTTTTAATGTGTTAATCATGATTGCCTTGCGATATTTGTTTTGATTGTGACATTTGTTGAATTGTGTGTGAGTTATATACTTGCAAAGTATGAGTGGATTATAGACCAAAGTAATGATTTAGGCAAGTTCTTTGGACCGTTTGAACCAAAAAGCCTACATAATCGTCATTTTATCCTTGGTGTCTTCTTTTCTACTTTGTTAGCCTTATTTATTTTCTTAACCATGTTATTTTAGCTGACTTCTTTTTGTTTTATACTCTTCCTATTTGTCACCTTAGTAGTTAGTGTTGGTGGTGTCCAACATCAATACTATGGGCATGATGTTATGAATGGTTGGGAAGGGCATAAGTTGTGTTTGTTGGCGGAAGAAGTCATATTTATGACTTTCACGTTTGTAATAATCCTCTATGTTTTGAAATGTTTTATTGAAAAAAGAAAAAAAAAAGAAAAAAAAAGAAAAAAAATGTTGAAAAAAAAAAAGAAAAGAAATAAAAGAAGGACAATTCCTTCTAAATTTGTGTTGAATGTTATGAATAAAGAAAGACAATTCTTTCTAAGTTGTAATAAAGAAAGTACATTTCTTGCCTTCGAAAGTTGTAGTTGGTTAAATGCTATAGTTACTTGAGGGATGTTCCAGAGGATTATGGTTTGAAGTCATTTACTAACATCTCTAAGGTGATTTAATCTACTTTTATCCATATATATCCTACCTTGATCCTTTGGCCTAAGTTATAAACTTTAAAACCCTATTTGATCCTTGGTTTGAGTTCATTTGTATTAATGAGTATTTTATGAGCTAAAAATTTCTTCCAACATGTTTGTCCCTTGCTAAACTTATGCTTAATAGGTTTTTATGATTAGTAAGAGAGGGTGATATTTGCTTTTAGGAGTGGAATGAGTTAACACTTTCATGATGATGATTTAGGGTTGACTAGCAATATTCTTTTATATCCATGTTGAATCCATTTCTCTTCTTGTTTAATTTTACCGTTGTTACAATAATTAACATGTTGAAGACAGTTAATGTACTTGAATGTGTTTATGTGTTTGTTTTACTCAGGAAGAGTAAAAGTTCAAGTTGGGGGATGCATTAACTGTCTAAAAGAGAGTTATTTACATGTATTTTAGCTTGAGTTTTAGTTAGTTTCTAAGGTGTCTTATTCATTAAATAGGGTACTTAGGTCATTTTAGGGTTTTAGTGTCTAAATATTATTTTATGTTTTTTTAGTGTCTAAATATACTTATTTATGTGTTTTATGGTGGTTTTATAGGTTTGGGATTAATCGAAGCCAAACGGGTCCAAAATGGAGCAAAATAGCAAGGTAAGCCATTGGGGGCCCAGGTGCCGGTGCGCATGACAGACATGAGCCGCGGCCAAGGGTTGTCCCCTAGGCATGGGTATCCCTAGGGGGCCTAAGCTGCACCTAGACTGCAAGCTCAAAAGGTGGAAACATGAGTTTTTGGATTTTATGGCTTCGTAGGGGCATTTTTTACTTCTAAACTTGTAAAACCCTAGCATGGGTTACAAAGAAGTGTTCTTAGGGAAGAAATTAGAAAGAGAGAGAGAGAGAGAGATAACGCAGAGTAGCATAACATCATATTTGGGTTACAACAGCTGCCAGGAGAAAATCATCAAGATAAGCGGAGAACACCATTCCAAGAGGGTATTGCCACGTAAAAGGCCAGAATCGAGACTAAGCCCTAGTTTCCTTTCTTATTTCTTTTCCCTCTTGCTTTTTACTCTTTCAATGGATGTAATTCATTCTTTTAATGTATTTTAATCCAAGATTTTGTACTAAATCCTAGATCTAGGGTTTGTTCAGATTTTACTATGAAGATTGATTAATTACGATTTATTTGTTCCTTTTAATTTCTGATACATGTGTTTGTTTACTTCTTATTAATCTTAATACCTTTCAACAATTGGCCACCATCTAGAATTATCTATAGCCCTATCTCAAATCGACAGAGGATACTAAAGGTTAGAACGGGTTCAAATAGCCTTTGTTTGGAACAATCACTCATATATTAAACCATTTCGTGTGTATGGATACAAATATACCTCTATCTTAATTAGTAAATTAGGGTCCCATTTATGCATTAATCATGGGTTAATCCACAGACATATAGTGTACTGGTTAATATTAATAGAATCGTAATGAGTCTGACAGGAACTTGCAATTATCACTGAACCCCTAGATTAGCAAACAGAATGCGAAATTGAAGGAATGATAAATTAACTTAATTAATGGAATTGGAAAATGAAGAACAAATCCTAGTTTTTAATACGTTGATTTCTTGCTTTGTTATTTAATTAGGTATTTCTTGCTTTTGTTATTATTCTACTATTTCATTGTTTAGAAAAGGTTGTGTATGTGCCATTCTGGTAATTGTTGACATAGTTAAGCATCAAGATTAGTCCTCTTGGGAACAATCATTATTTTCACTTTATTACTTGTTCGATTCGTATATTTGTAGACGCGAATTCATTCCTTATACCACATGCACCTTGTGTCATTAATTAGACCACTGATCCACATAGGATAAGTTAAAATTATCTTACCACACTTTTCTACCAATATCCTCAAATGCATGGTTCTCAATGTAGTAGAGTGATCAAGGGTCGATCCCATGAGGACTGGTAAACAATACTGAGAATCCAGTCCAATTTCCTTTTAGACAACTGATTTGTAAAGGATTTGGTATTTCAGATTTAAAACGGCTAAAGAAAGAAGTAATTGAAATTAAAGAATGATTAAACGAAAATAAAGTTGCAAGCAGTTGATCAAAGTGGGTCGAGTGCTGGACTTGCAATTATCTCAAATTTATCAAATCGCATGTCAATCAATTAATTTTAATTATATTTAATGGAGACTCTATTCCCAAATTTCAACCCAACCTTGAAGTCTTCGGTAATTGAATCTCTTATTGAATTAATTAACTAGAGATAGAGACCTTTTCTACCGAACTAACTAATATGAGTCATAACTATATGGAATTCGAGTTTCCAGCTAGGAATACTCAGCAAATCATCTAATCAATTCCACCACCTTGGTCTAGAATGACTAGGCAAATACATTAACATTGGCCCATGATGAAGGTTCAAAAACGTTATCCTCTCAGCAAACCTAATCAAAACTAAAGTTAGCTACTCTTTAGATTTGTCTCTTCGTGTTAATTATTAGCTAATTAATATAATTTAATAATCAACCCCTGATTAGATTAACCCATGAACAATTGCATCACCCACACCCAAACCCTAATTAGTTTAGGAATTCATGGTATGCGAAAGATAAAACAAATTAATTGCTTTGCTAATAGTCATGATAAATTGATAAATAGAAATTAAAAGTGCAATTCTGAATAAATAAATTAAAGACAAGTTACCAGAATTCAAATTGTCCAAAAAGAACTTGAATTGAATATTTAACTTGAATGATCCAAAAGTTGAAAATCAAACTAAGAAATTAAAGAAAATTTTAATTCTACAGTATGGAAAATGTAACCCTAAACCCTCGACAAAAAGTTGAAAAGAAGTTCTCAGTATCACTCTATAAGATTGTTACATAGAGCCTCCTATTTATAAAAATAAAGTAACAAGCCCAGGCCCAAAATGGATTACCCACAGACTGCGGGTGGTTTAGGCTTATTCTCTCGCAGTCTATGGCTCACCTACAGATTGCGAGTGATTTTGCCTATTCAGCCGCAATCTGCGACTGTTTCACTACCATCCAACCGCAGTCTATGGCGGGTCTTCATCAGTAATGTCAATTTTCTTGTTCCTTCTCTTTAGCCCCATGTCCTCATTGCCAATTGACCATTTTACCCCTTACTTCACATACACAAGACACAAAACAAAATAAAAAGGCAATTATATTAATAAAACACACATTTAACCACAAAAAACAACCCAAAACATCATAATCGACCATAACTCACATCATAAACATGAACTTACTCTCATAAATCACAACAAATGAGACTAAATACACCTAAACACTTAACAAAATATGTGAAACCCAGTATTTTAATAGCCTTGTTCTTTGATTTTAACTGGTTTAAAATGTTTTTCATATTATTTTTAGTCATAAAGTACTTCAACTTATTCGTTCTTCAATTCGGCAAATTTTTCGATTTACGCGATTTCGGTACCGGCGGGTAAACGGGTCAAAAATTAGACTTGAAACCAAGTGGAATTGATTTCCCTTCATTTTGTAAGTAAGCGGAAGTTTGGCGCAACTAGGATAATTTGGATAATTGGTTATGTTTGAAGGGTCTTTAATGATCTTTTGATGGTTTTAGGTGTTTTCCTTGGTAGTGGGATGCTATTGATAGCATCCCATTCCTGTCCGGTGAATAGTAAATTGGAAAAATTCCAAGCCAAATATGTTGTAAGCACAAATCTAAAGTATACTAAGAATATTGAATATCTTAAAAGTGATTTAACTAGGGTTCTATCAGTTAGTATAAGAGAAGCTTGTAACTATCCAAACCGAATATTTCATTTTACATTTTCAAACGAGGTACAAAATTCCTTCTTTCACAAAAGATGCTACAACAAAAATAAAGTTCATCAATACAAAACTTATCTAATACACTACATAAAGTTCAACAAAAGAAAACCTAGGGATTAACTAAGTGTTTTGACTGGGTTTTAGCTTGTCGAAGTTGGTCGGTTTTTGTGAATAGGTCATTTTTGACCAAAGAGTTGTTGGTGTCATTATCTTTATGTTTTCTTTTTATCGCAATGCTTGGCCCCATTTGAAGAGCTTTTATGATATCCATGAGCTAGTTTTGCTCACCCCACGTGACTTATAATTTTTCGATTAGGTGCTCGTTTTGGATTCTCCATCACGTTAAACGACACCACACCAACAGCTCTTTGGTCAAAAATGACCTTTTCACAACTCTGCGGATAATCTCGACAAGCTTCTCTTTTGTTTGGAGAGGGGTAGTGTATTAGTCATAAGTTTTGTATTGATGAACTTTATTTTCGTTGTAGCATCTTTTGTACTAAGAAGGAATTTTGTAATTCGTATTTTTGTGTAAAATGAAATATTTGGTTTTATAGTTGAGAAATGGCTTGATGGTTCTATTACATTACGGTTAAGTTTGTTGCTCTGTTCGTTTGTGCCTTGCGCTTTGGTCCGTGTACCATTAGCGCGGCGTGTTACTGATCCCGTTTTGGGGCGTGACATTTAGTGGTATCGAGCATAGGTTTGAAACCTAATAATAGGTATTCGATGAGTCTTTCGAGGTTTAAATCGATGTGCTCGGGCTTAGAATTATATAAGATTCTGTTTTGCTCGCGACATTACAGGATCTGTGGAATTCTTTGACCTGGAGTTATTGATTGACTTGTTTTGGGGGGTTTTGAGAGGTCCTTGCTTATGTAATCTTTGTTGTACCTCTTTTGTTGATTCTTGAAGAGTTATTCTTTGCTCATGCTTTCGTCTTTGACTGAATAAGGACTCTTATCAGCTAGTATGCCGCCTAGGACGCGTTCTGGTTCTAGAGGTCGCGGTAGAGGCTCGGCACAGCAGGACCCTCAGCCTGTGTATAAGAGACAGGCTGGATGGGGATCCTAAGGCAAACCGTTGAGGCTACGTTGCTCCACCGAGACAGCCTGAAATAACTCAAAATCTCTCTCTGGGAGCAGTTTCTAGCTCATTACTTTTCCCCGTCCATCAGAGCTCAGAAGATGGACGAGTCTTATCGGCTGGAGCGAGATCAGTCCGTGGTGCAGCCCTCATTCCAGCTTCAGAGGCTTGGGGAGTATGTTCCCGCTGTCTGGCGTGACGAGCAGCAGCGTATGTATCATTTCCGGAAGGGTCTTAGAGCTGAGCTTCGGAGAGAGCTGATAGTGGGTCGTCCCCAGACTTATGAGGAGATGTATAATCTAGCCATCCAGCTGGATTCGCCAGCGAGGCGTGATACAGAGATCGGGATACCTTTCACAGGGTCTATGCATCTGTCTCCTATACACAGCAAGATGTGTATAAGAGACGAGCATTCGGTCTCGATCGCGTGGACAATCGGCCCGGACAGGACGTTAGCACCTCCACTGGGAATAGGAGTCGTGGTCGACAGGGTGGTTTCCCTAGGAGGGGTCCGTCCCGACAGGCTCTTGTTTCTTCTGCAGTTGGGAGCCAGCCTCAGAGATCTCAGTCGGTGACAGTTCAGCAGCCGTCGCCGCCATGCCGATCTTGTGGTCGACTACACTCTGGGGAGTGTTATCGGAGGACTGGAGCTTGCTTTAAGTGCGGCGAGCACGGCCATTTGATCAGAGATTGTCCTAAGGTCGCACCAAATCGAGGTATTCCGGGAGCAGTTTCTAGCTCATTACTTTCCCCCGTCCATCAGAGCTGCACCATGGACGAGTTGAATCGGCTTCCAAAATCCAATTCCAAGGCTGTCTCTTATACACATGGTCGACTGGGTGGTTTCCCTAGGAGGGGTCCGTCGACAAGCTCTTCTGTTTCTTCTGCAGTTGGGAGCCAGCCTCAGAGATCTCAGTCGTGTATAAGAGTTCAGCAGCCGTCGCCGCCATGCCGGTCTTGTGGTCGACTACACTCTGGGGAGTGTTATCGGAGGACTGGAGCGTGCTTTAAGTGCGGCGAGCACGGCCATTTGATCAGAGATTGTCCTAAGGTCTCACCAAATCGAGGACAGACTAGTAGAGTGCAGGGTAGTCCGCCTGAGGACAAGAGGCGGAGGACTCAGGCGAGGGTGCATGCATTGAGTCAGCAGCAGGCCGATCAGACCGATTCAGTAGTTGCAGGCACGATCTTAGTGAATTCCATACCTGCTTATGCTTTATTTGATTCTGGTGCATCACATTCATTTGTAGCTAGATGTTTTCTTAGATGTCTGTCCGATAAACCAAGATGGTTAGAGGATCCTTATAGAGTGGGGACCCCGGACGGGAAGGTTATGGAGTCTAGGTTTATTTTGGAAGGTTGTCGGTTAGAGTTTTGTGATAGGAAGTTTGAGGCTGACCTTATTCAGTTACCGATGACCGACTTTGATTTGATTTTGGGTATGGATTGGTTGGCTCCTAATGGTGCGACGATTAATTGTAAAGAGAGGTATGTGATGTTTCAGATGCCTGGTTTAGATACGGTGATTTTTCGTGGGAATGAAAAGAAGCCCAAGAGTAGGATTCCCTTTATATCAGCAATAGTACGCTCAGATTGGCCATCTGTCTGTGAGCGCAAGGCACAAACGAACAGAGCAACAAACTTAACCGTAATGTAATAGAACCATAGTGGTTAGGGAGTTTCCGGACGTGTTTCCCAAGGAGCTGCCAGGTTTACCTCCGTCGCGGGTTATCGACAGATTTGCTTAGAGCCAGGGGTGGCACCAATTTCAAAGGCCCCCTACCGTATGGCACCTGCGGAGCTAAAGGAGTTGAAGAGCAGCTTCAAGACCTCTCTGGACAATCTAATGTGTATTCCCCAAGTGTCTCACCTTGGGGAACCGGTAGCTAATTTCTTCCGAACAAATACGGTGTATAAGACGGTCTGCTAAAGGTACACTGGAGCTTAATAAGGTAACCCCCTTAAGCTACCATAGTCAATCACGTCTCAACTACCGTATTTCATGTGCTTAAGGGTGCCGGGTACTTCTCTAAGATTGATTTGCGGTCCGGTATTATCAATTGAGGGTGAAGGAAGAGGATGTACCTAAGACAGCTTTTCGGACTCGCTATGGCCATTACGAGTTTTTGGTTATGCCTTTTGGTTTAACTAACGCCCCTGCAGCCTTTATGGAGTTGATGAATAGGGTGTTCAAGGACTATCTTGATGTATGTGTAGTGGTCTTCATCGATGCATATCCTGGTTTATTCTCCGAGCGAGAGGCTCATGCCGAGCATTTGCGAGCGCTTTGAGCTTGTTGAGGAAAGAGCTTGTATGGTAAGCTTAGCAAATGCGAGTTTTGGCTTGAGTGTTGCATTTTTGGGTCATGTGGTGTCGGAGGAAGGGGTTTCGTAGATTCCAAGAAGATTGAGGCCATTGTTGATTGGCCTAGACCTACCACATGGATCGAGGTGCGGAGTTTTCTCGGGTTTAGCTGGTTATTATAGGAAATTTGTGGAGGATTTCTCACGAATTGCTTCCCTTTGACGCGGCTTACCCGAAGAGAACCAAGTTTGTATGGTCGATCGGTGTGAGGCAAGCTTTCAAGAGCTTAAGCATAGGTTGGTGACAGCTCCAGTGTTGACTTTACCTTCAGGTTCTGGAGGATTTGTGGTTTATAGTGATGCTTCTCAGAGTGGTTTGGGTTGTGTTTTGATGCAAGGAGATAAGGTGATAGCTTATGCGACGAGGCAACTTAAACCGTACGAGCAGAATTATCCTACTCATGACCTGGAGTTAGCTGCGATAGTGTTTGCTCTCAAGATTTGGAGGCATTACCTGTATGGAGAGCAGTGTGATGTGTTCACTGATCATCAAAGTCTAAAGTATCTCTTCACTCAAAAAGAGCTTAATATGAGGCAAAGGCGTTGGCTTGAGCTATTGACACATCTAGATGACCTGACCATTAGCTATCGTCCTGGTAAAGCTAAGAGAGTGACAGCCGATAGCTTTAGACCCGTATGATCAGCTGAACACATCACACTGCTCTCCATCTGTCTCTTATACACTTTGAATTTGGAGGTTGTTGAGTCTACTGAGCAGACTTTGGCAGCATTGGTTGTTCAATCTACACTGGTGGATCGCCTTAAGGTGTCCCAGTTAGATGATCCTGATGGACGGGGAGTAATGTTGAAAGTACAGAATGGTGAGACCTCAGAGTTTCAGGTTAGAGCAGATGTCAGCTTATACAGAGACAGACGTTTATGTGTGCCAGGAACAATTCGGAGTCGAAAAGAGAATCGATGAAAGAAGCTCACTCTTCGCGCTTATCTATTCATCCCGGGGTACGAAGATGTATAGGGACTTGAAATGAGATTTTGGTGGCTTGGAATGAAAAGAGAGATAGCTGAGTTTGTGGCGAGATGTTTGGTGTGTCAGCAGGTTAAGACTGAACACCAAAGGCCCAGCGGTTTACTACGATCATTGGAGATACCGGAGTGGAAATGGGAGCATATTACTATGGATTTTGTACATGGGTTACCACGGACTAGGCGAGGTAATGACAGTATATGGGTGATTGTTGACCGCCTAACAAAGTCCGCCCATTTCTTACCGATGAAGGTGACCGCTACTTTGGAGTCATTAGTGAAGTTATATGATCAGGAGATTGTCCGTTTGCACGGTGTGCCTAAGAGCATTATTTCTGATCGCAATCCCAGGTTTGTATCCAGGTTCTGGACAACCTACCAGAGAGCTTGTGGCACAACATTGAGACAGCTAGATAACATTATCATCCTAGTCCGTGGTAACCCATGTACAAAATCCATAGTAATATGCTCCCATATCTACTCTGACTGTCTCTTATACACATCTAGATGTGTATAAGAGACAGTATTATAGATTACGAGAATTCTCATAAGCATCACAGCTATCACAGCAGCATCGGTATGACACCATTTGAGGCTTTGTCCGGTCGTAAGTGTAGATCACCTTTACATTGGGATGAAGTTGGCGAGAGATCCTTGGAGGGCCCGATTTGATTCGGACACGATTAGAATTTCGTTGTCCAAGATACAAAGCTTCAGCTCGATCAGAAGAGCTGCTCGGATCGCAAGAGAAAGCCAATGGAGTTTGCGGTTGGGGATAAAGTGTTTGTGAAAGTATCGCCGACTAAAGGGGTAGCTAGATTTGGGAAAGGTGGAAAGTTGAGTCCACGCTATATAGGCCCCTATGAGGTGTTGAACAAGGTTGGTGATTTGGCATACCAATTGGCTTTGCCTCCGTCTTAGAGAGTTGTCTAGAGTTCATAATACCTTCCATGTCTCTCAGTTGAGGAGGGATACTCCCTGAACCCTCTCTCCCCTAAAGGAAACATTTAGAACACATCCAAAGATCATATACACATAGGTTCACCTATGAGCCAAAACATCCACTATATCAATTTCATTTCAAAAGAAAAATAAACACATAATGAAGGGAAATAAAGACTCATTAAAGATCCTTCCTCAGCTTGAGAGCCTCATGAGATCGAAGTATCCAACTTTGTTTGCTTCGTGATTCCGTAAGTTTCGAGGACGAAACTTTGTTTAAGGGGGGTAGAATGTGAAACCCAGTATTTTAATAGCCTTGTTCTTTGATTTTAACTGGTTTAAAATGTTTTTCATATTATTTTTAGTCATAAAGTACTTCAACTTATTCGTTCTTCAATTCGGCAAATTTTTCGATTTACGCGATTTCGGTACCGGCGGGTAAACGGGTCAAAAATTAGACTTGAAACCAAGTGGAATTGATTTCCTCTTCATTTTGTAAGTAAGCGGAAGTTTGGCGCAACTAGGATAATTTGGATAATTGGTTATGTTTGAAGGGTCTCTTAATGATCTAAGATGATGGTAAGCATCCCACTTTCAAGTGGGATGCTATTGATATAGTCCCGGCTATCTGCTCAAGTGAATCTTTCCATTTATGCATCTGGTTGATTATAATATGTTGTTTTGAGTTGGGTTTTAACCTAGAGTCCTACCAATAATTGGAATTGGATGGGGTGAGCATGAATATGCTACAACGAGTTAAAAGTTCTTCCAAGGTCCCTTGAATACCTTACAATTGGATTTTGTTGGCTCTTATAAAAAACTTATAGCCTAGGGAAACAAGTTTTTCAAAAAATCTGGAAAACTGAGCTTATTATCTCCTAATCTAGCTGTAATACGAATTTGAGGGATTAACTAAGTGTTTTGACTGGGGTTTTAGCTTGTCGAAGTTGGTCGGTTTTTGTGAATAGGTCATTTTTGACCAAAGAGTGGTACTGTTGGTGTCATTATCTTTATGTTTTCTTTTTATCGCAATGCTTGGCCCCATTTGAAGAGCTTTTATGATATCCACTGAGCTAGTTATGCTCACCCCACGTGACTTATAATTTTTCAGATTAGGTGCTCGTTTTTGGATTCTCCACCGCGTTAGCAGCTTTTAGATTTTCAAGGGACCTTGGTACAGCTAGATTAGGACTCAAAACAACATATTCAAGAGACAACCAACAAAATCCAATTCCAGTAGTGTATTAGATAAGTTTTGTATTGATGAACTTTATTTTCGTTGTAGCATCTTTTGTACTAAGAAGGAATTTTGTAATTCGTATTTTTGTGTAAAATGAAATATTTGGTTTTATAGTTGAGAAATGGCTTGATGGTTCTATTACATTACGGTTAAGTTTGTTGCTCTGTTCGTTTGTGCCTTGCGCTTTGGTCCGGTGTACCATTAGCGCGGCGTGTTACGATCCCGTTTTTGGGGCGTGACAAAATAGGTACAAAAATAACCTAGAATCTAAATATAGAGTTATCAACTCCTCAATTTAGCATTTCACTAGTCTCAAGCAAAATTAACTACACACAACTTAGCATTTTGCTAGTTTCAAGCAAAATTAACTAAACACCAACTCATATAAAAGGCAAAATAGATATGGAAATACCAAATTCAGATTGATCTAATTGACATCTCAACCTGTGTCCACATCCAACCAACCATATTAAAACACGTTCCGCTGGTGTCATACCAAAAGTATACCCAAATAAATGTCAAATGAACTTTCTCAACTATAAATACAAGAACTTACATTCATCAATATGGCCACATCACATAATAAATCCATTGCCTACAACTAATTTGGAAAAAAAAATGTATAGAATTGAGCCTTTATAGCCATCAAGAAGGTAGAGAAGGATCAATAGACCTTACAATGCAAGCACACAAATGTCACATTTGTAGCTAGGCATTATAGTACTATTACAATTGTTTAACTCAAAAACAACAATATAATCTTTCGATTTGGTCCTTTATGACCACCATTTATTTTGTGATACGAGTGTGGGTAGGCAAAGGATATACCAAGTTCAAGAGATGAAATTGGAAAAAACTTAGACTCAAGGTCACCAAGATTGGAGCATATTCATGGTATTAGGATCAAGTTGGATTGGACTATCCTCAATTCATTATACATAAAGTCCAATTCTTCAAAGTAAAGCACAAGTGGATAGATAAAGTCCAAGTCTAAGAGGTTTTGAGTCCAATAATTGAAGAGCTCCAAGAAGTGTTCAAAAAACCCTAACTCAGACATAGTCCTTATTCGACCATCCATTCCTAATTAAATTATGATTTATTTTTTCTACATTGGTTTATATGATTTTTGTTTTATTTGGGATGAAAATATCACCCTATATCAATGTTAGTTTAGCCGGTTTTATATCTAGTAGTATTCCAATCCTAAGCATGCTAGGATTTGGCAAGGATGTTTCCTATTAGTTGTTGGTCCCAAAGCAACCTAAGAGGGGGGTGGAAAATTAGGTTTCTAAAAAATACTTTTAGAAATATTAATCTTATTAAGATTTTTCCAATAATAATTGATATGATAAAATCAATGAAACAGTAAAGTAAGAAAGAGATGGAATAAAACAGCCAATACTTCCAAGCTAACAAGCTTGAAGTATTAACACACTAGAATGCATCACACACTTGGTGAGCCAATGATCTTTACAAAGTAGGGAGATTCTTTCTCACACTAAAACGCTTTTAGTTGAGCCAAGAATTTTACTCACAACTCACTTTCGTACAAGATTATTACTTCACTCAAAATTGTACTAAAATTGTACTAAACTGCACACTAATACAACAAAGCACTATAGCCAATTTGTACTAAAATTGCTCTTTTCTAAGGCTTGTATCCAATGTATTAGATAGATTTTACAGAATATCAAAGCAGTTATTTATAAGAGCAAAAAATGGTGGTTGCAACTACTTCCTAACGGCTGAATAATAAATGCACAAAAAGTAGCCGTTGGGTTGCTCGGACGTCAGAGATAGATAGGATGCATTCGACACAGCGTCCAATCTCCATGCAGTTGGTGAAGAAATTTGTTTGGACGTCCGTGCATGCGTCTGTTCCATCGTCTGAAAGAAGCTTTGGACGATCATGTTCTTCCGAAGAAGACTTTGTTCGGACAGTTGTGTGCGTCCGTTCAGAGAAGCAGTAAGATCCTTCTTTCTGCCTGTTAGTTCGGACGGTGGAATGCATCTGAGAAGCTTGACATAGTTTGGCCGGTATAGTGCGTCCGAAAACTCTATCTCTAGCAAAACAAGTAACAGACCTGCAAAAACTTGTTTACAGAGTTAAGTGTTTATGTCATCATCAAAATAAGGTTTGGAAAATATCAATCTCCCCCTTTTTGATGATGACAAACATTCATGGAATAATTATGTAAAAACAATCAGATATGAGTGATGACCAATCATTTTACAATATAGATTACTACTCCCCCTTTTGACATCATCAAACAAAGCTCCCCCTGAGAACGTGCAAATAATATTCAACAGAAATAGCGAAAAAATGCATAAAAAAGCCCAAATATTCAACAGAAGAAAACTCAAATATTTAACAGGACTAGTTCAAGGGAATACATAGAATGGTAAATCTGAGAGCAATCCTAACTAAGCAAAAAAATAGAGAAATGCCAAAAACTAAAAATAGATTGTTAAAGGAACTAATTCGAGTCATTTTCTTCTTGGAGTGCATTTCAATCTTTTGGCGTTTGGAAGGAGCATCTTCATCAGTGGCCTCACTTTCTTCCTCTTCTCCAATACGGCGTTGCATGACAAAATTGAACGTGTCATCAATATCCTCATCGTCGCCTTCATCTTCATTGGCAGCACCTTGATTATTTGCATCATCTTCATCGACCTCATGAACATCCCCATCTTCAGCTTTGTCATCACTGTCGGAAGATGAGTCGAGTGGATATTGTGATTGAATGTTGGCAAATTGAACCTGAGCCGAAGTAGACATGCCTAGGCTAAGGGCCTCTTGGAGAACTCACCTGACGAGTTTCAAGTCGCTTTAACTTACGATTAGTGGAACGTTGAAATGAACTGACTTGAGTGCTCAAGAAAGTAAGAAGGCAACAGATATGAGAAAGTGAGGGTTCAGAGGTAGATGGATGAGGATCATGGAATGGTGGGAGTGTTTGAGGAGGAGGAGAATGTGGAATAGCCAAACCAGAGGTAGAGGCCTGGGATTTTGAACGTTCAATATCGAAAGCTACCTTAGTTAACCATTAATCGTTGAAAAAAAGGAGGCCTTTTCGTTCAATATAAGATTTGTATTAGACACATTGTTTGTTGCCGCTGAAAGGAACATCAAGGAAATCAAAAACTTTGGTGAGGAATTTTCCAAAAGGAATGTTTCTTTGGGTCTCAGTAAGAAAGAGTTCCCACAGAAAGCTAAAGAGACAGGCAATAGTAAGAGGAATGCCCTTATTAACACAAAAAAATAAGTAAAGCTGCATTTTTCCAGGCTCAGTGCGATGCCCATCGGTTGGCAATAGCAAATTCGTGACAAGAGTGTACAGAATGTTTAGTTCAGGAGTTAGTAATGTGGTTTTGGCTTCCGAGGCCTATTTGAAATTGATGTTAAAAATAGCCCTGACCTCGTCAATGTCAAATCTAGTATCAATAGCGGGCCATTTATCTAAAGAAAAGAAATAAGAGAAATCATTCAAATTTGAGACTTCACATTCAAAAATAGTGTTGATGATGTTGGAGGAAATCTCAAGATTGGTGCTGTTTACACGAGAAATTAATGTGCGAACAGTGGGGCCTTTCCGAAGATTGGCTGTGAATTGAAGCACCATGTCATGATACACGGGTAAATCAATATGCACTAGGTGACCCCAATTTTGTTTTTCAAAGCATGATTTGACAATGGGAAGATTATATTCATCAAAAAGACTCTGAGATGCAGGACGTTGAACGATTATAGATTTGCTCAGAAGAGATGTATATGGTTCGGATGCCTTGGCATTGATGAATTTTGGTAAGGATTCGATTTGAGGAGACTTGAGGATTAGCTGACGATTCTCCACGCACTGGAGCTTTCTCTTTTGTTTTTCGTCCACTAGTGGTTGTAGAAGAACCTCCGTGGGATTTAACCATTGTGAAGGAAGGGAAGGAAAATATTTCTAAAATTAATTTTTTTGAAAGATTGGTAAGAGATTGATGAAATGAGATGGTAGCTGAGGGAAATTACATACAATAATGGTGAGGAATACTTTGGAGATGATAATTTTCCAATCAATTTGTGGAGAGAATGAAGGAATTTGGGAGAGATTTTGAAGGAAAAAATTTTGCCAGAGAGGGTTTCGGGGGTTAGGGTGAGTCCGAAATGGGGAGAATGGACGGTTTTAATCGAACAGGGAGACCGTTCGGACAGCCGAACATGTGGTCTTATCCAATGAAAGTCCGAAAGCTAATGAATGAACGGCTCTGAAAGAGCCAGTGCGTCCGATGTTCTTTAGGACGATGGTACGCGTCCGAAAGAATTCCAGCTCAGAGTGAGTGAAGAAAATGAATATCGTCCGGACGACTATGAGCGTCCGAGGTAGAAAGGAAGTTTTCGGACGATATAGAGCGTCCGGACGACTATGAGCGTCCGAGGTAGAGAGGAAGTTTTCGGACGATATAGAGCGTCCGATAGATAGTGTTGTTCAGACGATCGAGTGCGTCTGAACGAAGAGATTATGCCAAATTGATCTGTAAAATCCCCAAACATTTTTTGAGAGATTCAAAGCGATCTAGAGCCAAGGGTTATGTAAAAATATCAGCCAGTTGATCTGAAGTAGGAACGAAATCAACACGAATTTCCTTTTTACAAACAAGATCTCTAATAAAATGATGCTTAACATCAATGTGTTTGGTTCTAGAGTGCATAACAAGATTTTTTGTGAGATTAATTGCACTAGTGTTGTCACACTTTATAGGCACACAATCAAAAACTACACAAAAATCTTTCAGAGTATGTTTCATCCAAAGAAGTTGAGCACAACAATTTCCAGCAAGCAATGTGTTCGGCTTCAGCCGTAGAAAGAGAAATAGAATTTTGTTTTCTGCTAAACCAAGACACAAGACAATTTCCCAAGAAATGACACATACCACTGATACTTTTTGTATAAATTTTACACCCAGCAAAGTCAGCGTTAGAATAACTAATTAAATCAAATGTAGAGGACTTTGAATACCACAAACCAAAATTCATTGTACCCTTCAGATATCTAAAAATTCTTTTAACAGCTATCAAATGCGATTCTTTGGGGCAAGATTGAAATCTAGCACATTAATAGACAGCAAACATAATATCTGGTCTACTGGCTGTTAAGTAAAGTAGGCTTTCTATCATACCTCTGTAGTGTTTTTCATCAACACCATGACCTCCTTCGTCCTTATCAAGTTTGGTTGAAGTGCACAAAGGCGTACCAACTTGTTTGCAATCTTCCATTCCAAAACGTTTGAGTAGCTCCTTTGTATACTTGTTTTTTGTAATAAACGTTCCTTCCTTTGTTTGGTGAACTCTGTAGTCCAAGGAAAAATTGTAACTTTCCCATCATACTCATCTCAAACTCTTTTTGCATTAAATGTGAAAATTCCTTGCCAAAGCTTTCATTAGTTGCTCCAAAAATAATATCATTGACATAAATTTGAACAATTAACAGCCCATTTAAATCTGTTTTTGTAAAAAGAGTGGTGTCAACTACACCTCTTTTAAATCCATTTTCAATCAAGAAAACATTTAATCTTTCATACTAAGCTCCTGGAGCTTGTTTCAAACCATTTAAAGCTTTAGAGAGTTTGAAAACATGATTTGGAAGAATTTTATTTTCAAAGCCCGGAGATTGTTCGACGAAAACTTCTTGATCGATAAAACCATTTAAAAATACACTTACGACATCCATTTGAAATAATTTGAAATTATTGAAACATGCAAATGCGAGAAACATGCGAATGGATTCTAATCTAGCCCGGATGCAAAGGTTTCATCAAAGTCAATACCTTTTTCTTGAGCATAACCTTTTACAACAAGTCTAGGTTTGTTTCTTATGATTTCACCTTTGTCATTTAATTTGTTTCTAAAAACCCATTTTGTTCCAATTACAGAATGAGAAGATGGTCTTTCAACCAAGGTCCGTACGTTATTTTTCTCAAATTGACTAAGTTCATCTTGTATGGCATTAACCCAAGATTCATCATTCAAAGAAACATCTACATATTTAGGTTCAATGTGAGAAAGTAATGCACAATTATTATTCAAAGGTATATGAGAATGAGTAGTTACCCCATCAGATAGATCACCTATGATTAAATTTTGAGGGTGACTAGAGACGAATCTCCAAGCTTTCGGAAGATCTTTTGAAGAGTCCTCGTTCTTTTCTTTTTCATCATCTATTTGATGATTGTTGACATCATTGCTTGATGTGATCTCTTGATGATCTTCATGAATAGTATGCTTTTTGAGCTACTTTGGAATACCTACATCTTCATCTCCGCACAAATTCTTTGAGATAACATCATTAGCTTCAAGATCAAATGTAACATGCACAACCTTTTCAATCAAGAGCGTTCTTCTATTGTAAACTCGGTATGCTTTCTTGTCACTAGAATATCCTAGAAAAATTCCTTCATCCAATTTTTTGTCAAATTTTCCAAGATTTTCATTGATTTTTAAAATAAAACATTTGCGCCCAAAAACTTTGAAATAGCTCACACGGGTTTTTTACAAAAAAAGAGTTCATAAGGAGTTTTGTTTAAAAATGATCTTAATAAAACTCGATTCATGACATAACAAGCCTTGTTAACATCTTCAACCCCAAAGTATTATTAAGAGTCGCATTCACTAATCATAGTTCTAGCAGTTTCTTGAAGAGTCCTATTTTTCCTTTCAACAACACCATTTTGTTGAGGGACTCTAACAACTGAAAATTCATGAAAAATACCATTGTGATCACAAAAATCGGGAAAACCTCCAAATTTAAATTCGGCACCATTGTCACTTCTTAAACGAATGATTTTTAAATTCAATAAATTTAAAATTTTGCCCTGAATTTTGGAAAACAATTTTACAAATTTTTCAAAAGCCTCATTTTTGTGAACAAGAAATAATACCCAAGTATGCCTAGAAAAGTCATCTACGATAACAAAGGCATATTTGCAACCATCAAGACTAGCATATTGAGTAGGTCCAAATAAGTCTAAATGCAACAATTCTAAAGGTTTATGAGTGGACACAAAATTCTTTGGTTTAAAAGAAACTTTGACTTGTTTACCAAATTGGCATGTATCGCAAATTTTATTTTTCAAAAATTTTAGTTTTGGCAAACTTCTTACCAAATCCTTCTTAGCAAGTTTTTCAATCAAATCCATGTTAAAATGACAAAGTCTTCTATGCCAAAGCCAAGGATCATCTATGGAAGTGGTAAGACATTTTACAATTCTATTGCTAATTTTATCAAGATGAATCACATAAACATCATTGTGCCTAGTGCCCTTGAATAAAACAACATGATTTTTATCAAGGATAAGACATTCATGCTTGGTAAAAAATACATATAAATTTTTGTCACAAAGTTGACTTACACTTAATAAATTATAGTTCAAATTATCAACAAGAAGCACATTCTTAATCAAGGTTTCACCATTTTTACCTACATCACCAATGCTGATTGATTTTGTTTTATTGTTATCTCCAAATGTAACTTTTCCACTATTTTTGGATTTGAGATTTGTGAAGATAGAAGCATCACCCATTATATGCCTTGAACATCCACTATCTATGAACCACCTTCATGGATTTCCTTCAATTTATCCCAGATTTCTTTAGCTGAAATGCATCCCTTCACGCGAGTTGATTCATTTGCATCCAAGGCGTTAATATAGCACATTCATGGCTTTTGCATTTAATGTCAAGTTTGCCTTGTCTTGTGGAGTGAGCTCATCCCTTGTCTTTTCTCTTCTTCTATTTGTGTGATCATCAATGATAGTAGCTTCAAACGGACCTTCATTAACAACATACCCCAATTCAATGTCAATAGATTGCAAAAAGGGATTTTCATCCTATCTCTCCAACTAATAAAATTTGCCCCATTAAACATAAGGGGCCTAGTAACGGATTGAGCCTCAAAAAATAGAGCATTGTTGGTTGCCATAATAGTTCTTTTCTTAAAAGCAATTTAAGCAATAAAATGCGACCAAGCTCTGATACCAATTGTTGGTCCCAAAGCAACCTAAGAGAGGGGGTGAATTAGGTTTCAAAAAAATACTTTTAGAAATATTAATCTTGTTAAGATTTTTCAACTAACAATTAATATAATAGAATCAATGAAGCTGTGAAGTAAGAAAGAGAGGAAATTAAAAAACCAATACTTCCAAGCTATCAAGCTTGAAGTATTAATTCACCAGGATGCTTCACACACTTGGTGAGCCAATAATCTTTACAAAGTAGGGAAATTCTTGCTCACACTAAAACTCTTTTAGTTGAGCCAAAAAAAATATAAACACAACCTCACTTTCGTACAAGATTATCACTCCACTCAAAATTGAATTGCACTCTAAACTGCACACTAATACAATATAGCACTATAGCCAATTTGTACTAAAATTGCTCTTTTCTAAGGCTTGTATTCAATGTTAGATAGATTTTACAGAATATCAAAGCAGTTATTTATAAGAGCAATAAATGGTGGTTGCAACTACTTCCTAATGGCTAAATAATAAATGCACAAAAAGTAGCCGTTGGGGTTTCGGATGTCCGAGATAGATAGGATGCGTCCGACATAGCGTCCGATCTCTATGCAGTTGGTGAAGAACTTCGTTCGGACGTCCGTGAATGGGTCCGTTTCATCGTCCGAAAGAAGCTTCAGACGGTCATGTTCGTCCGAAGAAGACTTTGTTCGGACAGTTGTGTGCGTCCGTTTGGAGAAGCAATAAGATCCTTCTTTCTACCTGTTGGTTCGGATGGTAGAATGCGTCCGAGAAGCTTGACATAGTTCGGACAGAACAGTGCGTCCGAAAATCCTGTCTCTAGCAAAACAAGTAACAGACCTGCAAAAACTTGTTGTACAGAGTTAAGTGTTTATGTCATCATCAAAATAAGGTTTGGAAAACATCATTAGTAGGGTTTGGCCTGCCCCTTGTCACGTCAAAAAGGCTTCCCCAGCCAATTATTCATTGATTAATATTCAGGAAAAAACTTTGTGAGTAAATTCTCCAACTTGTCTTCCAAAGACTTGGTATTTTGCCTGTTGGGATTTGAAGCAAAGTGCTGCAATTTTCCTAATTTCCTAAGGCATAACCCCCGACTGAAATTTCTTCATATTTTTCAATTTTTGTCTATATTTTGCTCTCAGGTTAATTTGTTCTAACCCGAAACCTTAGTTTCTTTTGACCCTCTTATTATTGGACTTTCTAAAGTAAGTAGTGGGCATTCTTTCTTAAATGAATCTGGCAGTACTTTGTTATTTTTTTGTTTCCTTAGTCATATCTACTAATTATGTTCTGTCTCTGCTAGTGATTGCTTGTGTCATTCTTGCTTGTACATTCTAGTCTGTGAAAGACTTTGAGGAGAGGCAGACCAAGAGTGGTGAGTCCTTTAAAGGGTAAAAGCCTCAAATTTGAGTGAAACACAAGTGAAATTGTGTAACATCTTCAAATTTGAGCATAAACATTCAAGGAGTGCCGTGAGGTCCTTCTTAGTTTTTACTAACCCTAACTATCAAAATCTCTTATTTCTTTTGTTTCTTTCTTTGCATGTTTAAAATGTCTCAAGAAGGGAAAAGTTCAAGGGTTAATGCCCTGGAATCCCAAGTGGCCAAAATGGCAACATCTTAGAGAGATTTAGTGATCTCTTGAGATGTTAATTAAAGAAAAGATTGAAATACCTCCACAAGATGGTCGAGCTGAACCTCATGCTCATAGAGTCCTTTAAGTTCGTCAAGGTACGTATGTCAATCATGATTCCAATTGATATGAATGTGATGATGAGCTATATGATGCCGGTGCAAGCTCAAGAACGCAACGACATGTGTGAGATAGTGGTAAGGTTGACGATGATACCAGTAACATTAAATTAACTGATCCCTACATTTCAATGTAATCACGATCCTAATGCCTATCTCGAATAGGAAAAGAAAGTAGAGGCTATTTTTTATTATAGTGACTACTCTGAACGAAAAGAAAAGCTCAATTATTTGTTGCATCATTTATTGATCATGCTTTCGAGTAATGGGATCAATTTAAAACCAATAGAATTAGGTGTGGAGAGCCACCAGTTAATGATTGGACATCCTTAGATGTTGCATTAAACAAAAGATTTGTACCATCTAAATATCTTCATGATTTACATCAAACTCTGTAAAATTTAAGGCAATAAAGTATATCTGTAAAAAAGTATCATAGGAGCTACAAAGGTGTCTAATGAAGGCTAATATAGTTGGGGATCAAGAAGACACTATGGATAGATTCTTGTGTGGGCTTAGTAGAGAAATTTCCAACATTGTAGAGTTGTCTCATGACATAGATTGCAAGATATGGTTGAAAAAGCAATTAAAGTGGAAAGACAACTTAAAAATGTTGGTAAATACCTATAGGTGAGTCCAACACTAATTGGCGTAAGAATTGGTCTAACAATAACTCTTCTCAGCCTAACCAAGTTCAAAATAGACCAATTAACCCTAAAACTAATGAGTCCCAACATAGACCTGTTAAACATCCTACGGATTCTTTAGTTAAAGGTTCATTTTTTAACACTTCAAGACGCCCTCGTGATATTAAGTGTTATTGTTGTTTGGGTGCAGGTCACTATGTGAATGAATGTCCAAATAAACATGCACTTTTCATACAAGGGAATGAAGTGATAAGTGAGGGCAATGAAGATGAAGATGATTCTATGCTAGCATTGGAGGGCCTTAGTGATGATGATGAGGAGCAAGAGAATCTTTCTCAAATACTTGCTTTGGTAGTATTGCGGGCACTTCATACTCAGACCAAGGATAAACTAAATGAGGTATAACGTTAGAATATTTTCTTTACCAAATGTGTTGTTCAAGGACGTGCATGTGATTTAATCATAGATGGCAGTAGTTGTTGTTAATGTTATGAGTAAGTTAACGGTCGACAAATTGAGTTGTAACAAGAGTCAAAAACATCCACTTCCATTTAAATTACAATGCCTTAATGAATGCGGTGAGGTCAGAGTAACTAAACAAGCTTTAATTTCATTAGCTATTGGAAAGTAGAAGGATGAAATTTTGTGTGATGTTGTGCCAATGCAAGCAAGTCACATCTTGTTAGGTAGACCATGGTAATTTGATAAGCACACTAATCATGATGCCCATACTATTAAGCACACATTCTTTAACGATGGCCAAAAGATTGTACTGAAGACACTACCTCCACATCAAGTGAGTAAAGAACAATTGTACAACAAGCACTGATTTGATGAATACTACGAGGAAAAAGTTGAATTGACAAAGGGTAAGAAAGTGGAAAACTCTAATGAAACCCTAAATCTGACAACCCTAAAGGTGAATTGGTTAAATCAGAAAATTTTAAGGGTAAAGAATTAAAAACGAAATCTAATTTATTTGTAATGGTTCAAAGAGGTTTAGTCAACTATGAGTTCAAATTTACCTGTGATTTTGCATATATTTAAAGAAAGTTATTTCATGCAATCTGATCTGGATCCGACCTTGTCGAGATCTTTTAAATCTCTTTTGTAGGAATTCAAGAAAATTTTCCTATAGAGATCCTCCTGTCTTGCCACCTATAATGGGTATTGAGCACCAGATTGATTTTTTTCTGGGCGTGGTCATCCCTAACAAACCCACATACAGATTTTTTGAACAACATAATGCCACAAGGGCTAATAAGGGTCAAAAACATATAGTCTTCCAAATGGGAAATTGGGTTTGGGTATATTTCTGAAAGGAAAGATTTTCAAACAAAAAGAAATCTAAGTTGGATCCTCGTGGAGATGGATCTTTCCAAGTTCTTGAAAGAATTCATGACAATGCCTACAAGATCGACCTTCCTGGTGAGTATAACATTAGTGCAAATTTAATGTTAGTGATCATTCTCCTTTGGATTTTGATTTAGGATAGCAATTCGAGGACAAATCATCTAAAGGGAGAGAGAGATGATGCACACGTGAGCCAAGGAACAAGTTATGGGGTCATAGAACAAGCTCAAGGAATGGATCTAGTTCAAGTTCTAATTGGGCCAATCATGAGGTCGAGAGCCAAGAAGTTACATCAAGCTATGACGGGCTTTGTCAAGGAGATTTTGGACCAACAAGCATTATTGCTTGCAAATGGAGGCCAAGAATTCATACAAGCTCAAGTTAAGTGGCCTATCCATGTGTAGAAGTCCAACTCCAAGAAGATTCAAGTCGAAAAAGCCCAAGAATTGAAGAGCTCCAAGAAGGGTTCGAAAAAACCCTAATTCGGCCATAGGCCCTATTCGGCCACCCATTCCTAATTTAATTAGAATTTATTTCCAGCATTTGATTATAAGATTTTTTTTTTATTTGGGATCGATAATATCAGTCCATATCCATGTTAGTTTAGCCGGTTTATGCTTGTGCTCCAATCCTAAACTAGATGGGATGTTTGGCAAGTTATTGTCCTAGTGTTTGTAGGATCTTATGTATAGAGTTAGGGACTGATTTTCATGTTATTTATGCCTCCCATACAGCTGAAACATTCATTATTCATACAATAATATTACGTGAGTTTATTCTCCAACTTATCTTCCAAAGACTTAAGGTATTTTGCAAGATTGATTCCTGTAATTATCTATCCAGACACCGTTGGTTCTTGTCTCGTTATAGACAATGGGTTGATATCTTGTCTAGTTGAAAATAGATACTTTGAATTCATCAAGTCGGATTTTGTTTATGCAATCTTGGGTTCTGCAACAGTTCTGGGTCTCATCAGTTCATCTGCGAGGTTCGCATCACTGTGCCTCTTTCGGAGTTTTATTTAGCATGAGGTACCCACTTACTGAAGCATCAACTGACTTATGGGTTTCTTGAAGCATCCCATTATAGAAAATTTCCATTTGCATCCAAAAGATCAACCTATGATATGGACACTTGTTGAGCAAATTATTGTATATTATCTTTCCCAAGCCTTGCTAAGGTTTTCTCGATATTGCTAATTGAAAGAGGTGATATCATTCCCTAGCTTAACTATTTTTTATGGGGGAAAATACTTTGACATGAATACTTGAGTTAATCTATCCCAAGTGGTAAAAGTTCCTTGCTTGTACCCTTGTAGCCACAATTTTGCTTTATCCCCCAAAGAAAATAGAAACAACCTCAGTTTAAAGGCATCAGCTAACACGCCATTTTGCTTGAAAATATCACACACTTCTTCACAATTGATTAAATGGCAATTTGGGTCCTTGCTGTGCAATCCTGAAAACATAGCATGTTGCATGGATATAAATCTTGGCTTGATCTCGAAGTTATTAGCTTGAATTAGAGATGGTACAACACTCTACTACAATCCAACAAAAATATGTTGGTATAATCTCCTAATGGTCTATTACGAGTGCGTACATTCTATCCATTTCCCTCAAATTCTTCATTATATTCCACATCCTTCTTATCACCTGGCTGCATCAACCAATTGACGTGGATTTCTTTCATCCTCCATATCCAGTTCTGTCTATTGTTACAACTGTATCAATTGTCTACTTAACTACCTAAAAGTCTTGTCAATTTCAGGATCAAACCTTGGAAGAGTTTGATCAGATCTGTGCATAAACTATTAAGCACAAGGAAAACTGTTACAAGTACCAATTTATATGATAGAATAATCAGTAAGAATTTGATAGAATTCTGGCTTGCAAAGAAAACATTTAAAAATAAACTAAAACAAAATAAAATCTAAAATAGGAATTATTTTAGCATCTTGATATTGCCTAATAACAATTCCCGACAACAGTGCCAAAAAACTCGATCGACATTAGAAAAGTTCAAATTACCTTGCCACACTTTTCTAGTAATAGCTGCAAGTGTACAATTATCAGTGTAGTAGGATGAATAAGGTTTGATTCTACGAGGATTGGTAAACAAGTACCGAGAATCTAGTCCAATTTCTATTTAGATAGCTGGTTTGTAAAGGATTTGGATTTTCAAAATTAAAATTGCTAAAAGAATAAGTAACTGAAATTAAATGAATTAAAGTTTCAAGCAATTGATAAAAGTAGGTCAAATGCTAGAGTAGCAATTATCTAAAATCTATCAAATCGGGGTTAATCAATCAATTTCATTTATATTTAATGGATATTCTATTTCCAAATTTTAACTGAACCCTAAAACCTTCGATAATTGAATCCTATTGAATTAAGTAACTAGGGTTCAAGAGCTTCTCTTGCCTAACTAACTAATTTGTATATGGAATTCGTGTATCTAGCTGTGAATCAAAAAAATCAATTCCACCATCTTGGTTTGGAATAATTAGCCTAATAAATTAACACTGGCCAATGACGAAGGTTCAAAAACCTTATTCCTTCAACCAACCTGACCAAAATTAGAATTAGCTACTCTTTAGATTTGTCTATTCGTGTTAACTATGAACTGATTAATATTATTTAGCGATCAACTCTTAATTAGATTAAACCTGAACAAGTTATTGCGTTACCTGCATTTGAATCCTAATTAGTTTAGTAATTCATGGTGTGTGAAAGAGAAAACAAATCAATTACTTTTCTAATTGTCATGATAAATTCATAAACAAAATTAAAAGAGCAATTCTAAATAAATAATTAAGGACAAGTTACTGGAATTGAAATTGTCGCAAAAGAACTTGAATGGAATAACTTGAACAATCCAAAAGTTGAAAAGCAAACTAAGAAATTAAAGAACAATTTAATTCTAAATTATAGAAAAATAATCCTAAAAACCCTAAACAAAAAGCTAAAAAGAAATTTCGAGCATCGCTCTCTAAGTTCATTACATTAGCCCTCTATTTATAAAAATAACATAATAGGCCCTAGCCTAAAATGGATTACCTACATACTGCGGGTGATTTAGGCTTATTCTCTCGTAGTCTGTGACTCACTCGTAAATTGCGAGTGATTTTGCTTATTCAATGGTAGTCTGCTAGTGTTCTGTTTAAGCTGCAGACTGTAGCAACCTCAATTTACTTGCTTCTTCACTTTAGTCTCCACGTCCTTATGTCCAATTAACCATTTTTCCCTTCACTTCACCTAAACGAGTCACAAAACAAAATGAATAGACAATTATACAAATAGAACACACATTAAACCACAAAAACAACCCTAAACATGAAAATTGACTACAAGCATCCTAAACATGAACTCACTTTCCAAAATCACAACAAATAAGACTAACCACACCTAAACACTTACCAAAAGAAGTACAAAAATAACTCTAAGTATAGAGTTATCAACCGCCGACATCTTTACGTATTAGAATCCCAAATTTGATTTCCATCTAATTATTTTAGTGTCAAGTCTTTCTACTTTTCCTTCTTGTGACAAGATTTTAGTCATAATAAAATTTCATGACTAAAGATACTAGATTTATTAAAAGTAGTAATGATAGTTAATTTTATCACTGTATGGTAGGTTTTTGTGATCAAAAGTTTCTTATGTCACCATTATGTTATCACTAACTAAATAATTTATTGTAGTGGTAACTCTAAAATTATATATTCATTCTATAGTTTACGCTTATAAGCTCTTTCATTATATAATTCTAATTATCTAATACTTATGCATTTGAAACTTTCCCTAGATAGAGAACTTGATAGTCCCTTGATATATTGTGACATTAGATATGACATTCTCTATCCTGAATAATAGAAAATTGATGCAATGAAGCACCTTAGCTCCAAGTCATATGCATAATATCTAAATCAAACTCTCTCATATTGTTTAATTATATGGGAGAACGCTTGTTGCACGGCTATTCTATTTCTTCCCGTGATCATTTATTATATATTTTTGTCTCAATTAACAGTTCTAGCATGAAAAGTGCATGTGCATTTCATATTTCAAAATTTTTGGGAAAAAATTGGAAAAAAAAAATTCATCTACCTCCCTATCCCACCACCTTCCCATGTTGTACAACCACCATTTTCTCCCCATCCCTAAATTCATTTACTATATATGTTTACAAAGACAGACTCCGTCATCACCATCATCACTAACCCCAAAAATTATACATGATTACCATTATTGAATCATTATCAAAAAGAAGTGAAATGAAGAGGGATGTTGGTTCTAGGTGATTGGGGAAGTAGGGTATGGATGAGGTGAAAATATGTTAACTTCCAATATGGCTGTTGAAAAATGGGAATTTAAAATACAAATACATTCTTTAGGCTAAAATATCACTAGAAGTGTAATCAGAAACCCGAATGGATATGACTTGTAGTGCCAATATTATAGAACTAACATGTAGTACCATGTACGGGAGTTAAATTTGATTTTTAGGTTATTAGTGAAAGAATAGAGAGAATGAAGATTAAATTAGACCTTTTATATTCTTTCTTAGCAAACTATATTGCTGAATGATTGAAATTCGTATTCAATGGTTTTTGTTAATCAATCCAATAAATATAAAATTTATATATGCAACAAAATCAACATGCAAAATTCAAAAGAATGAGTTTAATCAAAGCCAAGTAGTCAGCGATATCCTGTGTTATTTTGATTTTACCAGTTCACTGTGAAAGATATATTGCTCATAATATAGAGTTAATTCTTAATAACATAATTATTTATTTTGGAAATTTGAAGTATAACTCAAAAGATTTTATTCAATTAAAAATTTAAAAATTTAAAAATTACAAATAAAAATATATACATAAACCAAAACTTAAATACTGTAATATGTGTAATATGTGTATAATTGCAAGCATATTATAGGAAAATTAGCTAATCTATATTTATTAAATAAGTAGTGCCTATGTGTTTTGTCTTAATTTCTTGGTTTTAATTGGTACAAATTATTATTGTTAGTCATGACCACGTTAGATTATTTCCCTATTCTATGCTAAAAGATACATTTATATCAAACGTTTATTTTTCTATGTAACACCGGCTTTATGCTAAAGGATATAGTTATATCTTTCATTTTTTTTCGTACGTAGACTATTTTGGTTTTAAACTTTTATTATTTTCATTTTACAACTATTACATGCTCCTAAATTCTTTTTGAGTGCTTGAGAAAGATTCGTCTTAATTAAACTTTTTTTTGGGGTTCCTCGAGTTTTTTAGTTCACCATCAATATCTAACAAGCATATATACATCATAACAGCCACAAGAGTGTCATATTTCTAAGTGCTAATATGAATTAATTAATTATCTTAAAATCATGAAATGATGTAAAATTTATACTACAATCTTAAGTAAATTAAGGATATACTAACTGGTTATCATGACATTATATGCTTGGATGTGCTACCCAAAAAATCATTTGTTAATAAATTAATTTTAAAAAGGAAAGAATCTAAAAGTTGATCATAAGTAAGCATCAGATTGTGCAATCACATGATAATAGAATAAAATATGCACTTGTTTGAAAATATAGCTTTTGGTAAATGATGCTTGTTAGAATTTTTAAATTTTAAAATATAATACTATAATAATATGATATTATGATATATTATAGTATGATTTTGTAGTATGATATTTTAAAGTGCTATGCACCAAATTTTCTTTCTATTTCTTATTTTTTTTAAATTTCCAAAACACATTCTAGAATTTCTATTATATAAAAGAAATTTACTTCAATCAAATTTCATTCCTAAAATCAGATATCACATTCGGTAGTTTTTGAAGTCTTCCTAATGAAATTCTTAAATTTACTTTGACATCTAATTGTATTCTAAAATAAAAGACCAATATTTTTTTAATTTCTAAAACAAATCCTAGAATATCTATTTAAATTTGTGATGTGTTGTAGTTTAGAATATCTAAAGAAAAATGAAGAATTTAGTTTACTTCCATACAACAAATTCATATGCTAAACAAGTCTTGTCATGTGGCCAAACCTAAAACTTCTGCAAGTTGATGGGTTAATTCAAGGTTTAACAATACGTGACCTAATTTTTACAATATTTTAAATGTCTTGATGCAATTACAACATAGTTTCTTTCATGATTTAGATCAATATATGGTATTCAATGTGTCAATATTTTTCATCATGAGGAGGATAAGGATTAGGTAATATGGACTCTTGTGGCTAGTGATAGCTTCTTAGTTGCCATCACCTATGATCTCATCCGTCCATCTAAGGTTGTTTTGCATTCTTGAAAACATATTTGGGATACTCGATAGTATTGAAAATTTTCTATTTTTATGTGGCGTTTGTTAAATGGTTGTCTTCCGTATATGGATGTTCTCATGGATTTAGAGTTTCACTTACCTTCCAAATGTGGTTTTTGCAATTTGGTGGAATCGATGGAAAGTTGCTTCTTGGACTGTCCTTTGCCTACACATGTTTGGCTGGTTTTCTCGACTTTGCTTGGGGTCCAAAAACTTCTCTCAGTATCTATACACTAGTAGTTGAAAATATGGTGGTTATGTTCAAATTCTTCTATGAAAGGTGAAATTATACATATCTTGCCATCTTACATATGTTGGGAGTTATGGTTGGCAAGGAATGCTCTTGTTTTTTAAGGAAAAATCACTTCTCCAAATGTTATTGGCATTTGGAAGATTAAACAAAAGCTTTATCATCAAAGTTACATTGCACCTTTCATCTCTGAAGGTTGTGTGTATGGCTACTCTCATTTTGTTTTTATGGTTGCAATAAGACGAGATATATAGCTGTTTCTTGGACTAATACTCAACTTGGTTATCATAAGTTGAATGTGGATGCTATTTCCATTTGAAATCTGGATGTGTAGGGGAGACATTCGCAATGACATAAGTAATATTATTTATGTTTTTTTAAAGTCTTTTGGTATTTGTTCTAATTTAAAGGCAGGGGCTTTGCCATTATTAAACGTTTATTGTTATGCACGGTTCATGGTTCTACTCAAGTACTGGTGGAAGTTGATTCTATGATTTTACACTAAATGCTCACTAGAGACATGCCAGTTCCTTGAAAACTAGATTGTACTCTTCAGAAAATTAGAGGATCGCTTCAAACTGGATCTTTCTTCTTGTATCATCTTTCATGCAAAGCGAATCAAGTGGCAGATCAGCTATGTTAGATTAGGTAGTTGTTTGTGTAATTTTGATTTAAGTTTTCCCCATCTTGTATCCCTAGAGAAATTGTAAGACTTGTTTTGTATGGATGCTTCGCAAATTCCTACAATTAGACTAGGGAAATTCATTAAATATTCTACATAGGAGGTTTTAGCCTAGTCACTCCTTGTATTTCTTTGCTTTTATTAGTAAATAGGTGAGTGACCGACCAACAAGGTACCAGTGGTTGAATAGAAAAAAGACACATTTTTTTCAATTCTTTGAATAAATTTTGCATTTTGTATCGTGTTTAAATCGAGTTATCTTGTGATACTTAAATTGTGACCCCACTAACAAAAGTCCTTAACAAATTTTTTTTGGACATCTATATTTAAATTATATAGATTAGTGGAAGGAACACTCTAATTATGTACAATTTAAAAAGTTCAATTAAGAAAAAAATAAAGAGAAAATGAAAGTGAAAGGAGAAAAGGAATTTGTGGGAAATTTTTAAAATACCTTTACTAGAATCATTCTATTGGGTTTTAAAAACTTACACAATACAATCCTATATTCTTTCAAAACTTGTACATATAAAAGCCAACAAAATGGTCTCCCAGAATTTCACGAAACTATAAGAAATTGTAGGCAAGTGAGCATTAATTTGGTATTTATTATAATAAACATGTCATTAAGGGTTTTTTTTATAAACATAAAAGTATTACCATTTTATTAATATTTTATTATTTATGTAACCTTTATTTAAGTTTAAAATGATATTACATGCTCAACTCATCTTGGCAGCAGAAGATAGGGGTATTCACACTACCAACCAAATCAAATAAAATCCGGGCTATGAGTTAGATTATTGGGTTATTTGGTTTGGTTACCCAAACTATGTTGGATTAGGTTAATTTTAAAAATCAAACACTCTATTTGGGTGGTCATTATTTACAATATTACTCTGAATATTATTTAGAATAAGTACCATACCACTATTTTTGATATGATATATGTGATATAAAAAAGAGTAAGGTTGAAAGATAATAATTGCAAATTACTTCCTTTGTCCTATTTTATTTAACATGGTCAAACTTGCACATTTTAAGAAAATTTGATATTTGACCTGCTGATAAGATTTTTTTTCGTAATTGTCCCTCACTTAAAATTCAAAATTTGTTAGTAAAGATTTTATAGTTTTAAAATTTGAAATGGTTTGTACGAGTAATTCATGACCTTTAGAAATGTCCCATTTTAAGAAGTGCTAAAAATAATTTGAGACAAATCAAAATAGAAAGAGCGACATATAGAATGGGATAGAAGGAGTATTATTTTCAAAATAATACAATCCAAATGAGCCAAGATCTAACCAACCCAATAATCTAACAATCTACTTATAATATTTTTCATTTTCATTCTTGTTATAATCATTTCATAAAATTCATAGTTTTTGACAAATGATATTTGCATACCCCTTTTAGCCTCAACACACACTATCCTTTTAATAATCAAAAACTAAAAAGCTAAACCCATCGTTCACACTTTTCCATTTTGTACGCCTAAAATGCCCTCCTTTGAAGGTTTATCTGCTAAATAATTTCATCTCTCATATTTTTCTTTCATATGTACGATCTTGTTGCAATGGAACAAAACTTCATTAGTTTTACATATTTAAATCTCTTTCAAAATAAATTTGAAATGACCATTTTCAAAATATACCACTCCCAATCCAATGAGATTGTACACTAATTCAATTCAATTTATGTTCCTCTTTGAGCCTTATCTATTAGATGGATGACAACACATTTTTTTTCTTTTTTTAGATGTCAACTCATCGAAAGTAAACAATCACTATTTTTCATAAGTTTTCACGAAATATATATAATCTTACCTAAAAAAGAATATATTGCACATAAATTTAACCTATTTACAAGTCTATTATCCCAATGTTAATTCCGAAGACAAATTCTCTGCTAAGTGATTTAATCCCAACCCTAAAATCCACTATTTACTAGTAAAATACTATTAGTATGATGTGGAGAAAGATCTCTNATGTAGTGGTGTTTGAAAGCCTATGAGACAAAGGCATACTTGATAGAATAGAATGGTTTAAAGGATGTTTTAGCCTTTTGCTAGACAAAATGAATAAGGCGTGTGTAAGAGGCTAAAAAAGGTGTACGAATATCATTTCCCTAATTTTTTTCCTTTTTGTTTTTTAACTTACATTATCTTACATATTCTTAATATTTTTAATTTTTAGTTTTATCTAATATATTTTGTAATAGGTGATCTTACAATCATAATTTTTTTTTATTTTTTTATTAGTTGGGATATTAATCCATGTAACCCAAAAATTTAAGTAACCCGTTCGAGTAAGACTTGTGGAAAGAAAACATAGTTTGTGATGATACATGGATAAGTTAGTATAAATGATTATTATACAGGAAGGCTCATTAAGGGCAAACATTGTAAGAAGACCTATAGGTAGGGGCTCTAACCCTAGCTTGCATCTATCAATAGGGGCTCATTCCCAAAGAAATGTAACTAATACACACCAATCAGAATTAAAAGCATTTAATAAATTTGTCTCTACTTTCATCTCTAGAATCTTTCCACCAAATACCCCCTGAATATATTTTTGTTCATCAAATGGTGTCGTCTGTAAGAATTGAACAAAAAACCGAACTACTTTCACGGGTTTTTCCTTCTGTTTCAAATATCATTGAAGAAGTTGTCCATCAATCATGAAGAATAGACAATGAGAAAATAGCAAGAACGAACATTTTCTAATCGATAATTTGAGAATCAATGCTATATTTCATGAAGGTGAAACTTCTCAAGTAGGAGAGATACGTTCTTAAGAACAAATGTTACAGTTCTTATAGGAAAATTTTGTAGCTATTCAATAGTTTGTGGACATGCAAAACAAGGTTCTCTAAATGCGCTATTCTAACTAATCCTGTTGATCCACCAAGACAAGAGCATAGAGAGGAAGATACTGCAAGCAATACCCAATGCCTTAGCAATCAAGGGCCTTATGTTACTTGGACAGTTAGCAGACCACGAATCTTATCCCAATCAGTCGGTGATCGATTGGGTCCAAGGCCAAACCTTGCCCATTGGGAAGAATCACCATAACTTCCACATTTGACACCAGATGCTGATATCATGGCAAATATGGAACTTCATGTTCAACAACTAGATGTGTAAGAACAATATTGGGCAACAAATTGTTTCATATATTGATAGTGATCCATTCATTCCACTCACTAGGTTATAACAAATTCTGCCTAACTTCAAACAACCTGAGCTAGACCATTATCATGGTACGACAAATTTAGCGGATCATATTGCTCATGTATCTGCCATAGCAAGACTCTATGATTATTCAGATGCTATAAAATGCAAGCTCTTCACCACTACCCTTTGAGGATCGGCCCAAAAATAGTTTAAGGAACTTTCTTTGGGATCAGTAGTTTCCTATACCAACCTAGCTGAAATGTACTTAAGGCACTTTATGAGTCGCTAGGTCGTTCAAAAGGAAGTTTTGCATTTCATGAATGGAAAAAGAATGATGGTGATTGGAAACTTTGAGTCAGTATATCGAACGCTTTAATGATGAAGTTGTTCAGGTCATAGACATTTATGAAAAATTAATGATTGCAGCTTTTTGTAATGGCCTAAAGCCATGGTTTTTTAACCATGATTTGGCTTCTAAACTTTTGAAGACCTTCTCTGAGCTCATGAAGTGAGCTGAAAGTCATATAAGGAGAGAAGAGTCAACCAGATCAAAGGAGTTGTTAGATTTTAAATAGAAAAGAAAGATGCCGATGGAGAAAAAGGCCGAAAGATCTGACAAAATGAGGAAAACCAAGGATTCTGCACAAGTTGAGCGATCCAACAAACAGCCTCAGAGTCCTAGGTTACTAGATGGTTGGGTAACATATCGAGGGTCTAATAACTTCAAAACTACTCAAATTAGAGTACTGTTGGATGAGAACTTTACTCCTCTAAATGCGTCTCGACATTATATTCTTTTTGAAATAAGAAACACGAGGATCTTAGAGCCACCCTTGCCAATAAGAAATGATCAATAACACAAGTGGGATAGATCTCACTATTGTGCTCATCATGCTGATCATGGGCATGACACTAAAGGCTGCAATAATTTGAAGATAGGTATAAACGGGCAATCTGAGAAGGATGCTTGCAAGAATATATTCTTTGAACTGTTGGTAATCTTAGGCAAGCTGGAATTGTCCACCTTGGCTTAATAATGATCGGTTCACATACTGATAACCCTAAAAAATTAGGGTTATTCATTATTCTTTTCGTACAATTTTTGCAATATTTTTGGCATTTTTTGAGTTTATGTGTTCGTTTTCATGCATTTTTGTTTATACATTTTAATATGTGTTAATATGTTTAGTGTAGTGTTTTAGTGTTTATTTAATGTTATTTAATTTATGTTTATATGTTTACATGTTTAGGGTTGTATTTAGATTATTTACCTAAACTTCATTCATTCTTATGTATGTTTTGTCTACAGTTTTAGTCAGTGTTTAAGCAGCCAAATTAGTTAAATTATAGATATCTTTGATATCCCGTAATGTGTACTATTGATCTACGGTCATGTAGGAACAAATGGTGCCTCAATGGGATATCTTATGAGGATTTTAGAGGCAAAATAATGAAACTGCGAGAAGCTGTGAAAGGTCATTCGCCGATTGCAAGTGACCAAGGCTAAATCAGCTGCGGTTAATGTGTGAAATAGAATGATACTCGTAATCAGTGGGTGATTGAAGGTAAATCAAACATTGAGTGAGGTTGGATCAGTTGGGGTGAGTTGTTACATAATTTTGACAATCTAGATGAGTTCTAGAGACAGATTTTGGGTCTGTAAGAATGCGTTTCGAAGCTTATTCGATGCCTACACTTTGTAACACTTAGAAACTAAAAATAAGGGTTTCTATGACCTCAAGTTTATGTTCTAATTTAGTTTTTCCTTGGGTGATACAAATAGACTAGGGTTTTATTTATTTTTCGAGAATAGTTGAAGAGGAGGTTCAAGTTGACAATCTTGGACCGAGAACTTGCAATTATTCAAAGCTTAGAGCGGATTTTTTAATCCTTTTTGCATCCTTTATGCTATTTAACTCAATGTTCTCTTTTGTGTTTTTGATTTCGTTTATGTTCTAAATAGTATGAATTAAGGTTGGATAATGTCAATGCCATTAGGTTACAATTAATTTGATCATTAATTGGAATAATCATAATAATTGGCTAATAATTAACATAAATAGATAATTTTAGAGATTGATCACCTCTAAATTTGGTTAGGTCGGCCAAGGGAATAAGGCTTTTGACCCTCCATCATAGACCATAAGGATAATGACTCAATTTGGTTAGGTAAGCTAGAGATGGTTTCTCGAAACCAGTTAATTAATTTGATAGGATTCAGTTATCGATTGTTTTGAGGTTGGGTTGAAATATGGGAATAGAATCTCCATTAATTATAATTGGATCAATTAATTGAATGAATTAATCAGAATCGGGAATTGGTTAGTCTTAACCCTAATCCATTGTTTTTGTTAATTAAAGTCTTTAAATTCACTAGTTTAGTTAATTTTTCTCCATTGCCGATTCTTCAAATAGTGCTTGAATTAAATAATCGGTACTTGCTAAACTTATTCTTATGGGTTCGACCCCTACTTTCGCTATCTACTATTTGTCCCACGTACTTGCGATGCATTATTTAGTTAATAGTAAAGATTATGACTAGATATTTAACGTATCACATACCCAAGACCAAACAACAATAACAACAATAACAACAATCAAAAAGGATCTCCATGTAACAATGATGATGTGGCTAGAGTGACTAACGTGATCCTTGAAGAACCATCCAGCAGAGATTCCAATTAGGTTTGAAAAAGAAATGCAAGATATCAGCTTAAAGGAGAAAATTTTTTGAAGAAACCAAAGCTGAACATGCACATTTCTGTCTCCGTCGATGACCCCCTACCTAATCATTTTCCTCATGCAGATCCTATCACCATTCACATCAAGGTAGGGGATTATAGGGATCATAACATGTTTGTAGATAATGGTAGTTCGGTCCCATTAATATGATCTTTTAGCATGCATGGAATGTATGGGAATTAGCAATGATCATATTTAAGTAGTCCAAAGACAACTTGTCGGCTTTATTGGCAACTCTGTGATGCCTGTCCTAGGAAGCCACCTAAAAGCCGAACAGAGTCTGTAAATTTTGTAATTGTCAAACATTCCAACTCGTACAATATGATTTTAGGCTAACCACTGCAGTATGCCTTTATCATCCTTTCCTTAGTGTTTCATTTGGGGATCAAATTTTACCTGAGGGATGAATCTCAAAAGAACAATATTGGGAAATCAACAAGAAGCTCGACAGTGCTATCTAATGTGCCTATGAAGCAAAAACCAAATTCTAAAGATTGAAGAGCTTCCTGAGGAGACCAAGGTTGCTTCTACAAGTCAATATCCTGAAACCTTAGATGATCAAAGTAAGGGCAAGATGGAGCCAGCATCAGAGGTCCCAACTAAAGAAATATCCTTGATCCAAAATTTAGTATCATGATAACTCCGTATTTATCCTGCTCTAAATGTCTATGAGCTAAAACCTGACCTCATTCTTTATCATTCAAGTACTTTGCATCTTTGCCTATTCAACTGTTGACATGCCAGGAATCCCAAGAGAAATAGTCAAACAAAAACTAAGCATCGTCCTCAATTATAAGCTGATGAAGAAAAGAAAAAGGTTGTTCGGACCCAAGCAAAGTGCAATCATCAAGGCAGAAATAGATAAACTTTTAGCCACTTGGATTATCTAAGAAGTTTTGTACCCTACACGGCTTAGTAATCCTATACTAGTTAAAAAGCCTAATATATCAAAGAAGCCAGAAGAAAACTAGTGGATGTGTGTCGACTTTACTGATCTCAATAAAGTTTGTCCTAAGGACAGTTACCCTTTACCTTGAATTGATATAGTTATTGATTCATTATTTGCTTTCCTGTTTAGTAGTTTTTTGGATGCCTATAAAGGATATCACCAAATATTTCTAAGCAAGGGAGACGAAGAAAAAACTATGTTCATAACACCAGAATGGCACATATTACTGTCAGACTATGCCATTCGGGTTAAAGAATACAGGAGCCACTTACCAAAGGCTAGTAAATAAGGTCTTCAAAAGTCAAATAGGATGGAATATGGAGGTATATGTGGATGAAGATGGTCGTCATTTGAATTCGAACAGAAGCTGGAGAAATAGCAAGACCTTCATAAACTTTTGAGGTACTTTGCATGATCCCAATGAGATTATTATCCACTGAGATGTGTATGGAGACATCTAGGAAATTTCTAGGCTTCATCATTCTCAAAGGGATATTAATGCCAATCCAGAAAACGTTTAGGCTATCATAGATATGAAGTCACCCTCATCATTAAAAGATGTTCAGAAATTAACTGGTCGAATGGCAGTATTAAATAGATTTTTTTTCCAAGTCAGCCGAGCGAAGTCTTCTTTTTTCTAAAAGTTAAAGAAGGGAAAGAACTTTGAATAGACTGAATAGTGTCAACAAGCTTTTCACTCATTCTTTCTCTCTCCATTTCTCTTAAAACAGCTGTAATCTCACATCTCTCTACCCTTTTCCTTCCTAGCTACACACTCTCTCTTTGTCAAAATCTCACTCTCTCCTCTACCTTTTTCTTTCCTCGTACACACAAATTCACCCACACTTACTCTATTTCACCTCCACAACTACTAGGAACACCCCCCCTGTGTATACTAGCACAACCCTTAGCTCCAATCACCATTGCGAGCCACCATCAATCATCCCTCTCTCTTGGCTATAAGAGAATTTTATCCATTTCATTCTTATTTAACTACTATTATAATGCAAATTAGGTTCTAAATTCCATAAATTTTATGATTTTCATGGTTGTTGCCTTAAAATTTTTAGGTTTAGGGTTATTTAATTGTATGTGGAATTTTAGTTTTAGAATTAAATTTGTGTAATTTAGCTCTTATGAAAAGTTAATTTTAAGTTTAATTTTAGGGTTTATTTATTTTTCATGTTGTAATATTTTTTTGCTTTAGTAAAATTTTAAAAAAAAATCCATTATAATTATAGTATAAGACATTTTAAATGAAACAAAGAAATAAGACAATATTGATGGACTCAATATAATAGTATTACTGGAGAAAAATCAAGAAATGTCTATATAGTGAGATATTGTTTTAATTGTTTGAATATATATATTGATAATAACTCTAAATATTTGACTATGTTAGGATTGTTAAAATTAACATCTAGGAGTTAAAAGGTAATTTACTGCCCAGTTAAACGAATATTTAGGTGCTACTCATTTTTCTTTTTACATCTAGTATTGGTTCACTTCTAATTGTCAGGTTTTTGTTATCTACGTATGTCTCTCCTTTTTAATATTTTGAGTGTTAAAAACTTGTGACCTACAAGACAATCATAGATTGCACAATGGTTGTATGGCGTAATGTAAATAATGATTCGAACCATATAAACTACAAAAAGAAAGTTTAACTAGGTTCAATTTTATGCAAGCATGTTCATGTTAGATGCACCCATAACACATGCTGAATTTGTGTTCAATTAGAATTAGTGTACCTTATTCGAAATGGATTTCTTGTAAATGCTAAGAGCCAAAGGTGTCATCATTTGCAGCTTTCAATGTGACATTTTGTTGTCGTTATATTTTCATGATATCACAATTGCTCTTTCAAATTAATTGTAGAGTTGTTACACATCAACTTTAGCTGAGATATCTTATGTATGGATGTAAGTAATTATGTGTTAGCTAAGGACAATTTAGTGAACCATTGTTAAATCTATGTTGATGAAAAGTCAGTAGTATTTGGTGTTATGTTCTTTATGGTAGGTTTTGTTCAGATGGATGAGTATTTTGGTTGTTGATTAGTTCTGAAAATTTTGAAAAACGACTGAAATATAGGTAAGACTCTACCAAAATTTTTATAAATATTTGGCGTTATTAAATAAGTACACATTAAGGTTTAATTAAAGTATAGATTAAATAAGTTTGTAATTTATTAGCATTAGTAGACACTTTTGGTATTAATTTTATTCTTAATGCTCTAGTAATGGTAACTTTATGTTTATTAAAAATATTTTGTAGACATTTTTACCATTTCTTAAGGCTTTAGTACATCAAAGATATTACTAATATTGTACTACTCTTTTTAAAATCACTAGTAATAATTTACAATATCTGTCAAGTGTAATACAATTTTTTAAGGGAGTAACACTGATGTTATATTTTTTGTATTATTTTTTAGTAATACAATTTTAAAGGCACTAGTTTTATACAACTTTAATACTATTTTCCATGTGTAGTTTCATTTTTATGAAGTTTAGTACTATTTTATATTTTATTTACATTAATCTTAGTGGTATTATTAGTGTACTATAAATTAAACAACTAATACATCCTCCGGTACCTACCAAGCAAATAGGGACCGAGATGTTGAGGTGCATCAACTCAAGGAAGAGCTCTATCTCAAGGAAAAAACCATGCATATCATGACCTAAAGGTTAGATGGAATCATCAAGGTATTTAATGCTCTTCAAGAGGAGATCACCAAATTACCAGTCAAAACTAGTGTAATTATTCAATTGGTGCAACGGATTCCTAGATTTAGGTTTTTTTGTTTTTATATTTCATGTACTATGAACAATCTTTCGTATATTACAGTTGCATTTACTTTTTTATGTATTTTAATTTTTAATTTCATTTCTTTCATTTGTTGCTAGTTTTTTTTAAAAAAAACAAAAAAAAAACAAATTTGTAGCTAAATTCGTTACTAAACGTATTTTTAAAAAAAATAAAATACCAAAATTTGTCGCTAAAACTGTAGCTCACTTTTTATTCATAAATAATCATTAAGTCTTCATCTTATTGTCGTCGCAATACTCGTTGCTAAATTCGTCACAAATATTGTCGCAAACTATGTTGCACATTTGGTCACTATTGTCTTTGCTAAATTAGCGACGATTTTCATTTTGCGTCAATAAGTGATTTGCGACAACCAAAAAAATGATGTTATTCGTTTCATCACTAAATTTGTCACCCAAACAGTTAGAGACAAAAAAATACATTAATTTTTTTGTCGCTAAATTCGTCACTAAAGGCGTATTTTTTTGTAGTGTTTAAATAAATTGAAAAGAATATTTGGGAACTCTTTCTCGGCTAGCTATGCCAAAAGAAGGAGAAGAACTATATCTTTATCTCTCATCTTTAGAAGAATTCACTAGTTCCATCTTGGTGGCCAATTGAAAAGGTGTTCAGAGGCTGATCGATTTTGTAGGTCGGGTTTTGCAAGACCCCAAACGCAATTACCTTCCAATAGAAAATATGGCTTTTTCATGAATAGTGGCAGTGAGGAAATTAAGACCTTACTTTTAGGGACATAAAATTTTTGTCTATACAAATTTTCCCTTAAGAGTGGTCCTTGGAAAACCTGATATATTAGGTCAGATGCTAAAGTGGTCGGTTGAATTATTCAAATTTGATATCAAGCTTCGACCTTGAAACACAATTAAAGCACAAGCTTTGGCACATTTTCTTACTAAAGGGACAGTCGAACCCCAGGTTGTTGATAAGGTGATATGTGAGCGTCAAAGATAAAGAAAAACCTGAAGCAAATTATAAGGTATGGGATCTTCATGTGGGTATAGCCTCAGGTAAATCTGGACCAAGAGCTAGAATCATTGTTAAAACTCCGAAGAAAATCACTTCACATGTGCCCTTCAATTCAATTTTAAAACTAAAAATAATAACGTTGAATACAAAGAATTATTAACAGGGATAAAGTTGGCTAAGAAAATGGGGGCTCAAGCTCTCAAGATTAATAGTGATTCCTTGTTGGTGGTCAGTCAAATCTTAAGTAATTTTAAAGCCCGAGGGATAATTATGTGAAGATACCTCCAAAAGGGAAAACATATAAGCAGAGTTTTAAAGAGATGGAGTTCATCAAGAAACCTCGGGCCAAGAACGCTCATGCCGATGTATTGGATAAATTACCTTTGGCCGTTTATTCACATCTTACTATAGAAATTTTAGTGCAAATTCAAGAAGGATGAACCATAGATGAAGTTGAGACTATGGAAATTGATTTTCAATGATCTAGGGTGGATGAAGCCAAAAATAGATTTCTTATCTTTTGGAACCTTAATGGCTAATCAAAGAGAAGCCTGAAGGGTAATACACAGTTGAAAAATATGAGCTTATAGAAAGAAGTTTACACATCAAAAATCATATTTATGTCCCTGCTCCGACGCGTCGGTCTAGCTGAAGTAGATTATGTGCTAAAAGAAATACATGAAGGAATTTGTGAAATACACATAATGGATCTCGGATAAGAGACAGAAAGCAATGATCATTTTCATATTATTGGCCAACCATGCATATAGATACCAATTCATTGGTTCGTCAATATGACAATTGTCTTATACACACTACTAGAAAAAAACTTATAGCAACAGCATTTAGCATGTGTAATATTGTACTGCAATTTGCAACAAAAATAGCAACAAATTTTTATAAAAAAATTTCCTTTTCCCAACAGCACTATAAGGGAAATTCTCATTGCAAAACTAAAAAATAAAATAAAATAATATTTCTAACGAAATTTATAGGTGGCTATATTTGCATGCTACTATTTTGAAAATAAATATAAACGTTATTTATTAGCAACCTATAATCCATGTTCATAAAAATATAAAAATTAACCAAGAATTGAGATATCTATCAAACCTTTCTATACCCTTTTGGTCTTTTCAGTTATAACCTCGCGATACTACCCCCTTGGCCAAAAAATCACCTGTCTCCTCCTTCAGCTACTATTCGCCTCCAACTCCCCTCTACCAAGACCACCACTATGCACCTTCTTCCCTACCCTCTTTGATCTTTAATTTTCTACCCCGATTCACACTATCTCCTCAATCCTCCACCCCGATTCATACCACTCCCTCATGCTTCGACCCCAATTCATACCACCCTCTCAATGCTAGAATGAAGACAAAAGACTCTCCATCTCTACTCATTACTTTCGGCATGCTCTGCCATTGATACCATTGCCTTTCTATGGTCGCTGCCCGATGCCACCACCATCTCCATAGAAGAACTTCCATTATTCAGTTTCTTTCTCTTCCCTGACATAGCTTACTCTAAATCCATCTCTATTATTTTCTCTCTCTCCATACTTACAGCAAATCTGACAAAATTACCACAAATGGTAACCTAGTTCTCTCCATATTTTCAATTGAATTCGCACGAAAATTATTTGTTCAATTTTTAGTAATTAACCAAAGAAATTTTGGTACTTAAATTAACTTTGATTTTGGGCTTAATTCTCTATAATCGCAATAAAAATTTACGGTGTTTATTTTTTCCTTTACAAATTACGAAGTTATTTGATTTTCTGTACAATTTATCTTTGATTTAGTTTTCTCTCTGTTCTATCTCCGGAGCCTCACCGGAATATCTTCAAAAACCTTCAAACTAGCTAAATAATTGATTCTCTCTGGTTAATTTTGTTCTCGCATGCCTTTTTCCACTTTGGTTAGTCTGCTAGGACTAGTTTGTGATAATGTTCATTAGTTATGCTTCTACTTAGATCTGAACTGATGCCTTTTTCTTACTTCTTGATCATCTTCACAGGATCAATCAACGTAAATTCTATCTTCCATCACTTTTTATTTTACCTATGGTTACATCAATTGAGGTATCTTTAGGTTTTTTTCCTGCACTTTCTCTTTTGGGAGGATTTGTGATGCTATTTTGTTGGGGTTTAATTGTTATTTGAAGGTAATGCTTTTGAGAGTGACCTGCATACAGCTCTGTCTGATTCTAGCATTTGATTTACCGTGGGCAAATGATGCCAGTCAATTATTTTTACTACTTTATTTTTGCAGTTGAAGATAGCAACCATGAAGCTACGAATAATACTAGTCAATTACTTTAACTACTTTTTCTATTTCAAGAGCTTTACAAATGTCAATAATTGACAGCAAATTAACCGATAACCTTGACCAAAACTGAGGTAAAACAAGTTTATTTTACTGCACTTGCAATAGTTTTGTTCTTTTCCTTCTTTCCAAAGTGAAGCCACAATTATATTTTTTGTTTTCTTTAGAAAAAACTAGAATGCATGCTTTGTTGATCTTGTGAAACAGTTTAAAAAGGCTAATGCTACAGTAAAAGAGAAGGACTAGTGTTTGATATTCCATCTTCTAAGCAATCTTCTAAAGTAAGATGGGACCCATGTGTCAGCATACTTTAAAGAAATTATTCACATCTAGTTTTTATTACTAGTATTGTTTGTATATATAAATGGTGCATTCATATTTTTTTTTTTTTTTTTTTTTTTTTGCTGTCACTTATGTTGTCAAGCCATCCTAATAAATTACAACCTATGATTTTCTTTCATCTAATATCAAACTGATAGAAAGAAAAAACCCTACCTCCTATAGTAGGAAGGTTGCTTGCTTCTAGATTAGTTATGTTTGTGATTGATGGAATTGGATAGAAATGATGCTTATGTTTTCTGGTTTAATCACCAGATCTAGACAAATAGGTTGATGAAAATTCCTTGGGGCAAATTTTTGTACTGGATATTGTAACAGGAAACTTAGTTGTCTCTCTAACAAATTTGAATGGTTGATTATCTTTCTAGTTGATGTTCTCTTCGTAGAGGCTATTCATGGCAGAATTTGACTCCCTTAAAAAATTGTAATCAATACCAATTATGGGATATTGTATGAACTTCTTTACCTTACACTTGATGAATACATTTTCTTTATGATATTCATTTGCCTAACATTATTGAAGTTTTATTGTCTAATGATTCAAGAAACATGATAGCTCTTTATGACTAAAATAGCCGAATCTACTAAAGTTTTCCATGTAATGTCTTATACACATCTATATTACTGAAGTTGATTGTTTAGTGAAGTTTTATTAATGGGAGTACCATGAAGTGATTGAGGTCTTTATCATCAAGAGCAGGTTGAAGTTGAGGATCATGATGAGCTATATTTTGTTACTGGTACCAAAGTTTACAAATAATGATGGTCAGTATTGTTTTGACACTTTATCTTTGCATGTGTGCATATTTGTATATCTTAACTTCTTCTTTTCTCAATTTTTGTGGTTAAAAATTACAATGTATACATATATTTGCAACTTTCTCTTTTCTTTTATGGGTTTATATATATTTGTTTAGTTAAAAGTTGAAATACTTTTGGAAGATTTGTAGATGGATGGATGACTAAAGATAACTTCTTTAGCATTTTCAACCTTGTAATATCTTGTACATTTAGAATGGTAAAATTACATCTTCCTTCTTCTTATTCTAAAATTTCTTCTTTTGGGCTATGTGATTTGTGTTTTTCAATTCACTTTGATGGAAGCTAAAGTTTTAAACAAGTTCATAATAAGTGGAATGGAAAAAATGAGGAAATTCTACCAAAACTTTTACAACTGATGTTTTCTATGTGCCAATAATTATGAAGTAGTGCTAACAAAAATTAGTATGAGTAGTAGTATAAACTAGTTATTTCAATTAGATTTTAGCAGTAGCAGTAGAACGAGTTCAATTCTAGAGTCTTCAATATAATAAAAAAAGTTGAATTTTTCAATTCTAGTGTCAATTTTCCCCCTAAATACAACGATATCAATATATTTAACAAAAACATTTTCATTGTAGTCCAATCCTACATACATTCAATGCATAGGCTCAACTCCAGGCTCTTGCTTGCCACCATTTGGTCCATTATCCGAATTTGATACTCAACATCATAGTAATAATCAAAAGGATGGGAGTGATAAATCTGAGAATGATGATGTGAATTAAGATGAGTAAGAGTTCTAGATTTTAAATTGTTATGTTTGTTGAATTTTTTGTTATTTTGTTTAGTTCTAGCTGTATTTGAATTGAAATGAACGAATAGAGAATGGAGTGTTAGTTGTTACAATTAGGATATGCTAGTTTGGAGTGTTAGTTGTTACAATTAGGATATGCTAGATTGAAATGGCAATTTGGTTGTAGTTTTGATTGGAATTTGCTGGTTTGAAATGGCAATTTCGTTGTTGGCAGGTTTTTAACTTTTGAATTTTTGGGTTTTATTTATTTATTGATTTGTAAAAAGATTTTTTGATTGCTATATTTGGCAATCTACCAAGTTAAGCAAATCATACTAAATTGCAATGGGAATCTATTTCTAATTTAGCAATGGAAATGTGTATTACTAAATTGCAACAAAATATTCCGTTTCTAAATACTTCATTACTAAAGCTGTGATTAGCTATTAGTGATGATGTATTTAGGAACGGATTTCTTCCATTGCCAAATCCATTGGCAGTCCCATTGGCAACGGATTTTTGAGAAAAATCCGTCGCTATTTCGGTTGTTGAAAGGCTGTTTTCTAGTAGTGACGTGCTCCGATCATAAGAAATCCAGTAGTAAATTTGACCACCATTTTAAGTTCATGGCCATTCGAACAATGGGGTATTGACCTAGTCGGACCCTTTCTAAAGTTTCCAGAAAAGTTAAGATACCTATTTGCGGCCATTGATTATTTTTCTAAGTAGGTGGAGGTTGAACCATTACCATATATGACTGGAAAGGTTGTACAAAATTTTTCTAAAAAATATTATTTGTACAATATTTTTGGAATATTATTTTGAGATCAAAGGATGAGGAATGTCAAACCTACAAATAATATTTTACCATATATGTTCGATCTCAATAGTTTTTAAAAAATATATGATTGGAATGTTGTAGAGATAGCACGAATGTGGAATATTGTAAATCTTAGAATATATTATGTAGGTGTATAATGTAAATAAAAGCCAAAGTAGATTAATATGGATAAAGTGATTCATTAGCATATGTGTGTATGTGTGTCTATATATATATATATATATATATATATATATATATATGATAATCATTTGAGGCACAAGGCCACACGCGATATGTTTGGTTTCTCGAAAGGATCCGTAACCCGTCGATGTGCCTAAGAGGTTCAGTCCCAAAGGGAAAAAAAAATTAATTGGCAAAAATGAAAAATGATGATCATTTGAGGCACAAGGCCGCACACGATGTGTTCGGTTGCCTAAAAGGATCCATAACCTATCGATGTGCCTAAGAGGTTCAATCCCAAAGAGAGGAAATAAAGAATGAGAACGATCAAGGAAAGAATTTGATGAATTTGAACTTCATTCATTTTATGAAATTTATTTAAGTATAAAATAAGGTCATCTAGGCGAACTTGAATCATTACAAAAAATTATCACAAACCTACACTAAGCTACACTAAATAGTGGCTACTGGCTCGACTTGGGTAGATTCGGCTTCATCATCTATAGTGCTGGCTGATGGTCTCTTAGGTATTACATCTAAATCTTATTCGAGTTAAGGACCCCGCTCGGATCAAGAAGACCATTTATCGAGCAAGGAACACTGAATAATTGGCATATTTGAAAATGAGCTCACTGGTGCAGTCCTTGTTGTAATAAGGAATGGATAAAACGTGAAGATCTACCACAAGGAATTCCTCTAGGACATTATCCATGGTGATTGTGTAGCCCATCTTCATGACTATACTGCTGAATTTGACCATATCTTTTTGGCAGCCCTCAGAGTTCAGAAAGATGGTTAGTTGAAGCTTCACTCTTCAACCATTCAATTTCTTTTTGATGTGGGCTGAGGCAAGTTTTCCCTTGCAAGTGTTTAGCTCATTAGCCTGCTCCTTGATCTTCTTGTTTAACTCAGCTAGTTGAGTTGAATGTTGGCTCTCCAAATTAGCTAGATTTTTAGCCTTATTTGCTAATCGAGTTTGAAGTCTGACTAAGGCCTAGTTCTACTTTCTCTCCAACTCTTTCTCCAGCCTTGGAAGAGCCTCAGCCTTATTCTTCTCAAACTTATGAAGTTCGGATTCAAGCCGAGCGCTCTAGTCAACCATCTCCATTATTAGGCGTTTCAAGTTGTGAAGATGGGGGTTGAGCTGAGTACATAAGAGAAGAATTGACATAATGATACTATAGGGCCAAAAATTGGGAAAATTTTATGAAGTCCTCACAGTGATGAAGGCTTGAGTTGTTTCGTCCAAGTTTTCTTCCAGTGAGCAACTCTTAGCATAAGCTACATCACGATGGGGAAGTCATGGTAGATCAGTTGATGGGCCACCCTAGGGAATTGACCCTGAGCGTCATTATTGAATGACCAGCCAAGGACAAATTTAGTAAGTCTCTCAGGACCTTCGATTCTAAGATCGACTTTCTCGTCCAGGAAAGGCATTGATAAGCACTTGCAGATGATTCCCTTTCAGGAGTCCATGGCCGAGCTCCTGGTGCTACATGCCATTTGTTGGTCCCAAAGCAACCTAAGAAGGGGGTGAATTGGGTTTCAAAAAAAAATACCTTTTAGAAAGATTGAACTTATTGAGATTTTTCAACTAACAATTAATATAATAGAATCAATGAAGCTGTGAAGTAAGAAAGAGAGGAAATTAAACAACCAATACTTCCAAGCTATCAAGCTTGAAGTATAAATTCACTAGAATACTTCACGCACATGGTGAGCCAATAATCTTTACAAAGTAGGGAAATTCTTGCTCACACTAAAACTCTTTTAGTTGAGCCAAGAATTTTACTCACAACCTCACTTTCGTACAAGATTATCACTCCGCTCAAAATTAAATTGCACTCTAAACTGCACACTAATACAATATAGCACTATAGCCAATTTGTACTAAAATTGCTCTTTTCTAAGGTTTGTATTCAATGTATTAGATGATTTTTACAGAATAATAGAGCAAGTATTTATAGGAGCAATAAATGGTGGTTGTAACTACTTTCTAACGGCTAAATAATAAATGCACAAAAAACTAGCCGTTGAGGTTTCGGATGTCCGAGCTAAGTATGATGCGTCTAACACAGCGTCCGATCTCCGTGCAGTAGGTGAAGGACATCGTTCGGACAGCCGTGCATGCGTCTGTTCCATCGTCCGAACAGAGTTTCGGAGGGTTGTGTTCGTCCGAAAGAAACTTCGTTCGGACAGTTGTATGCATCCGTAGAGAAGCATTAAGAAACTTGCTTTCTGCCCGTTAGTTTGAACGGTGAAATGCGTCCAAGAAACTTGACATAGTTCGGATGGTGTACTGCGTCCGAACACCCTGTTTCGAGCAGACAAAGTAACAGACCTGCAAAGCGTTGTTTTCAGAGTTTAGTGCTTATGTCATCATCAAAATACGGTTTCGAAAACATCAATCTCCCCCCTTTTTGATGATGACCAACAGTCATAGAATAATTAACATGTAAAATTAATAGATATGAGTGATAACCAATCATTTTGCTTTGCGATATATTCCTACTCCCCCTTTTGATATCATCAAACAAAGCTCCCCCTGAGAAAGTGTACTTAAATAACCAATATGAATTAATATCAAGGTTAAGCTTGGATCATCATCAACACCAATAGTAAAAAAGGTCAAAGTAATTCATAAAATGAGAATGAGAGCAAATCCATCTAGTCAAAGGAAAAAAAATACAAAGAAATGCCAAAACTAGAATACATATTATCATAGAATCTAAGTCGAGTAATTTTTCTTCTTAGAGCGTTTTTTGATCTTGCGGCGTTTGGAAGGAGCGTCATCATCAGTAGCCTCGCTGTCTTCATCTTCTTAATTACGATGTTGCATGATGAAATTGAATGTGTCGTCAACGTCCTCATCGTCGCTTTCATCTTCATTGGCATCACCTTGATTATTTGTGTCCTCTTCGTCATCCTCATGAACATTCCCTTCTTCGGTATCATCATCACTTTCGGTAGAGGACTCGAGTGGATACTGTGATTGAATATTGGCAAATTGAACCTGAGCTGAAGCAGACCTGCCCAAGCTAAGTGCCTTTTGGAGGATAAACTGACGAGTTTCAAGTCGCTTTGACTTATGATTAGTGCGACATTGAAAGGAGCTTACTTGAGTGCTCAAAGAATAGATAAGGTCACAGATTTGAGAAAGTGAAGGTTCGGATGAAGATGGACGTGTATCATGGACTGGTAGAGGTGTTTGAGGAGGAGGAGGAGAAAGGCGAGGTGCCAAACCAGAGGTAGAGGCCTGGGATTTTGAACATTCAATATCAAAGGCTGCCTTAGTTAACCATTGATCATTAAAAAAATGGAGGCCTTTTCGCTCAATATAAGATTTGTTGAAATAGGGAGAAAATTGTTTGTTTTCACTGAAAGGTACATCAAGGAAATCAAATACTTTGGTGAGAAATTTTCTGAAAGGAATGTTTCGTCTAGGTATCAGTAAGAAAGAGTTCCACAGGGAGCAGAAGAGATACCCAAAGTTGAGAGGAATTCCTTTAAAAACACAATAAAATAGGTAAAGCTGCATCTTTCCGAGCTCAGTGCGATGCCCATCTGTTTGTAACAGCAAATTTGTGACAAGAGTGTACAGAATATTCAGTTCAGGAGTGAGCAATGTAGTTTTGGCTTCCGAGGCCTGTTTGAAATTGAGTTAAAAATTGCTCTGACCTCATTGATGTCAAAGCGAGTGTCAATAGCGGGTCATTTATCTAAAGAAAAGAAATAAGAAAAATCATTCGCATTTGAGACTTCACATTCAAAAATAGTATTGATGATGTTTGGAGAAAATTTCAAGATTTGTGCTGTTTACACGAGAAGCCAATGTGCGAACAGTGGGGCCTTTCCTAAGATTGGCTGTGAATTGAAGCACCATGTCATGATACCTTGTGAAAACAGGTAAGTCAATATGAACTAAGTGACCCCAATTTTGTTTTTCAAAACACGATTTGACAATGGGAAGATTAAATTCATCGAAAAGACTCTGAGAAGCAGGGCGTTGAACGATTATAGATTTGCTAAAAAGAGATGTATACCATTCGGATGCCTTGGCATCGATGAATTTTGGTAAGGTTGGATTTGATGAGGCTTGAGGATTAGCAGACAATTCCCCATGCATCGGAACTTTCTCTTTTGATTTCGTCCACGAGTTGCTGTTGAAGAACCTCCACGGGATTTGACCATTGTGAATGAAAGGAAGAAAAAAAGAAAAAAAATTAATTTTTATGAAAAGTTGGTGGGAATTTGATGAAATGATGGAAGATGGGCAGAATTAGGTGCAATAATGGTGATGAATACTTTGGGAATGACAATTTTTCAAATAATTTGTGGAGAGAATGAAGAAGTTGGAGGAGACAGCTCGGAGAAAACCTTCTCTTTGAGGGTTTCGGTGGTTAAATTTGTCCAGCTGTCCAAAAAGGGGGAAAACTGACGGTTTTAATCGAGCAGAGTGTTCGGACGTCCCACTGATTGGTGTGCATCCGATGATGTAAAAATTCGAAAGCTGATGAACGGATGGCCGATCGAAAAGCTAATGCGTCCGATATTCTTTCAGACGATGGGAAGCGTCTGGTAGAATTCCAGTGAGTAAGTGAAGAAATTGAGTAACATTCGGACGATCATAAGCGTCCGAGGCAAAGAGGAGGTTTTCGGATGAGTGAGAGCGTCCGAGGCAGAGAGGAGGTTTTCGGACGAGTGAGAGCGTCCGAGGTAGAGAGGAGATTTTCAGACGAGTGAGAGCGTCTGAGAAATAGTGTTGTTCGGACGATCGGGTGCATCCGAACGAAGAGATTATGCCAAATAGAACTGTAAGATCCCCAAACATTTTCTGAGAGATTCAAAATGATCTAGAGTCAAGGGTTTTGTAAAAATGTCAGCCAGTTGATCTAAGGTAGGCACGAAATCAACACGTATTTCCTTCTTTTACAAACAAGATCTCTAATAAAATGGTGCTTAACATCAATGTGTTTGGTCCTAGAGTGCATAACAAGATTTTTTGTGAGATTAATTGCTCTAGTGTTGTCACACCCTATAGGCACACAATCAAAAACAACACCTAAATATTTTAGAGTATGTTTCATCCACAGAAGTTGAGCTCAATAATTTCCAACAGCAATGTATTCGGCTTCAGCCGTAAAAAGAGAAATAGAATTTTGTTTTTTGCTAAACCAAGACACAAGACAATTACCCAGGAAATGACACGCACCACGGGTACTTTTTCTATCAATTTTACACCCAGCAAAGTCAACGTTAGAATAATTAATTAAATAAAATGTAGAGGACTTTGGATACCACAGACCAAAATATCATTGTACCCCTCAAATATCTAAACATCCTTTTTACCAGATATCAAGTGCTGATTCTTTGATATTAGAATGAAATTTAGCACATAAACAAACTCTAAAATATTTTGGTGTTGTTTTTGATTGTGTGCCTATAGGGCTGTCTACTTCTACACAGCACTTTCATTAACACTATCTACCTCCTATGAATTTATCAAGTTTGAAGCCAAGATGATCATAGGCTTAACAACTTGATATTAATCTGTCTCTTATAACATTTGAGTAGCTCAAGACGTGTACTTGATTTGTGTAATAAACATTCCTTCCTTTGATTGGTGAACTTGTACTCTAAGGAAAAATTGTAACTTTCCCATCATACTCATGTCAAACTCTTTTTGCATTAAATGTGAAAAATCCTTGCACAAGCTTTCATTAGTTACTCCAAAAATAATATCATCAACATAAATTTAAACAATTAACAAACCATTGTTTGTTTTTATAAAAAGAGTGGTGTCAACTAGAAGGATTCACCTATTTTAAATCCATTTTCAATCTAGAACCCACTTAATCTTTCATACCAAGCTCTTGGAGCTTGTTTCAAATGATATAAGGCTTTAGAGAGTTTGAAAACATTATTTGGAAAATTTTTATTTTCAAAGCCCGAAGGTTGTTCACAATTTCAAAGGAAAAAATTCTTGATCAATAAAACCAATTTTAAATGCACTTTTGACATCCATTTGAAATAATTTGAAATCATTGAAACATGCAAATGCAAGAAACGTGCGAATGGATTCTAATCTAGCCACGGGTGCAAAGGTTTCATCAAAGTCAATACCTTCTTCTTGAGCATAACCTTTTGCAACAAGTCTAGCTTTGTTTCTTATGATTTCACCTTTATCATTTAATTAGTTTCTAAAAACCCATATTTTTCCAATTATGGGATGAGTAGATGGTCTTTCAACTAAGGTCCATACGTTATTTTTCTCAAATTGACTAAGTTCATCTTGCATGGCAATGACCCAAGATTCATCATTCAAAGCAACATCTACATGTTTAGGTTCAATGAGAGAAAGTATTGCACAATTACTATTCAAAGGTTTATGAGAACGAGTAGTTACCCCATCGGATAGATCACCTATGATTAAATCTTGAGGGTGACTAGAGACGAATTTCCAAGCTTTTGGAAGATCTTTTGGAGTATCCTCGTTCTTTTCTTCTTCATCATCTACTTGATGGTTGTTGACATCATTGCTTGATGTGATCTCTTGATGATCTTCATGGATAGTGAGCTTCTTGAGCTCCTTTTGAATACCTACATCTTCATCTTCACATAAATTCTTTGAGATAACATCATTAGCTTCATCAAAGGTAACATCTACAACTTCTTCAATCAAAAGCGTTCTTCTATTGTATACTCAGTATGCTTTCTTGTTACTAGAATATCCTAGAAAAATCCCTTCATCCGATTTTTTGTCAAATTTACCAAGATTTTCTTTGACTTTTAAAACAAAACATTTACAACCAAAAACCTTAAAATAGCTCACAACGGATTTTTTACAAAAAAGGAGTTCATAAGGAGTTTTGTTTTTAATGGATCTTAATAAAACTCGATTCATGACATAACAAGTCGTGTTAACGGCTTCGGCCCAAAAATATTGTGGTAAGTCGCATTCACTAATCATAGTTCTAGCTGGTTTCTTGAAGAGTCCTATTTTTCCTTTCAACAACACCATTTTGTTGAGGGACTCTAACAACCAAAAATTCATGTGAAATACCGTTGTGATCACAAAATTCAAGAAAACCTCCAAATTTAAACTCGGCACCATTGTCACTTCTTAAACGAATGATCTTTAAATTTAATAAATTTTGAATTTTGGAAAACAATTTTACAAATTTTTCAAAAGCTTCATTTTTTTGAACAAGAAATAATACCCAAGTGTACCTAGAATAGTCATCTACGATAACAAAGGCATATTTGCAACCACCAAGACTAGCAAGTTGAGTAGGTCCAAACAAGTCTAAATGCAACAATTCTAAAGGTTTATGAGTGGACACAAAATTCTTTGGTTTAAAAGAAAGTTTAACTTGTTTACCAAATTGGCATGCATCACAAATTTTATTTTTCAAAAACTTTAGTTTTGGCAAACCTCTTAACAAATCCTTCTTAGCAAGTTTTTCAATTAAATCCATATTATCTCGAAATGACAAAGTTTTCTATGCCAAAGCCAAAGATCGTCTATAGAGGCGGTAAGACATTTTACATTGCTATTGCTAATTTTATCAAGATGAATCACATAAACATCATTGTGCCTAGTGCCCTTACATAAAACAACGTGATTTTTATTAGGGATAAGACATCATGCTTGCTAAAAAACACATATAAATTTTTATCACAAAGTCGACTTACACTTAATAAATTGTAGTTCAAATTATCAACAAGAAGCACATTCTTTATCAAGGTTTCATCATTTTTACCTACACCACCAATGCCGATTGATTTTGCTTTATTGTTATCTCCAAATGTTACTTTTCCACTGTTTTTGGATTTGAGATTTGTGAAGAGAGAAGCATCACCCGTCATGTGCCTTGAACATCCACTATCTATGAACCACTTAGTATTGTTGGTGATGTTAAGTACCTACACAATAGATCAATTTCATAACTTTTGGTACCCACATTTTCTTGGGTCCATTTGAGTTAGCTGAAATTGCTATTAATCCGTGCGGCTTTCATTCCAAGTTTCTCATTTTTCTTGACATAACACATATTCTTGACATGTCCACGTTGTTGGCAATATCTACAAATAATATCTTTATTTCCATATAAAGAGGATTTTAATTTTACAAAACATAAGTCATCCCTTCTAAACATGATACAATTTTTGTTGATTAATACATTTCTATTTCTTTTCAAATCAACAACATTTTCTCTCTTTCTAGTCAAGAGAACATTCAAATCATCCAATCTTTTCTTCAAGGAGGCTTGTTCTTCCTTGACCTTTGATCTCACGTGCATTCTTTTCTTCAAGTCACTATTTTCTTGTGATAGCCTATTATTTTCATTCACAAGTTAAGAGTTAGCATTCAATAGAGTATTTGATTTCTTCACTAACTCCTTATTTCTAGCATATGATTCCTTTAAGCTATCATGCAATTTTAAAATGAAAGCTTCAAGATCATTTTCATCATTGGAGTCATAGTTAGGAATTTACCTCATCATCTCCAATGGTCATCAAGGCCATTTGTGCCGACTCCATTTCTTCTTCAACTTCTTCTTTGGAGTTGCAATCATCCCATGTGATTTGATAAGAGATTGAATCGTGGCTTTCTTCCTTCCTTCTTTTTCTTGGAAGGACACTCATTTGCAAAGTGTCCGGGTTGACCGCATTCAAAGCACTTTTCATTTTGCTTCTTCATTTCAAGCATAGTCTTTCCTTTGAAATTATTTGAATTTGTAGCTCCACCTCTTCTCATTCTCCGTTTGTTGATGTAATGTTTAAGAAATCCTTTGGTGATGAGTGCAAGATCTCCTTCATCAAGATCTTCGTCTTCTAGATTGATGGAGCCATTTTCATCCTCTTCTTGAGAGGTCTTTAGAACAATGCTCCTTCTTGGTCTTGCTTCTTCATCATCCACCACTTTGGCCTTCAACTTCAATTCATAAGATGTAAGAGAGTTGATTAGCGATTTGATAGGCATTGAATTTCTATACTAAATTCTTGGCTTCCTCTATAGCGATTGTTTTGGCATCCCATTCTTTGGATAGAGCATTTAGGATTTTTCTATTCTTTTCACCCAAAGAATACTCCTTACCAAAGGCTTCGAGATCCTGAATGATGTCATTGAACTTACAATACATTTTGTCAATATTTTCATGTGGTTCAATCTTGAAGGACTCATACTTGGCAACAAGTAAGGATTTCTTTTGCTCATGAACATTGTCTCTCCCTTCATGGATTTCCTTCAATTTATCCCAAATTTCTTTAGCAGAAATGCATCCCTTGACGCGAGTTGATTCATTAGCATCCAAGGCATTATATAGCACATTCATGGCTTTTGCATTTAACGTCAATTTTGCCTTGTCTTGTGGAGTGAGCTCATCCCTTGTCTTTTCTCTTCTTCTATTTGTGTGATCATCAATGATAGTAGCCTCAAAGGGACCTTCATTAACAACATACCACAAGTCAATATCAATAGATTGCAAAAATATTTTTATTACTGCTATCTCTCCAACTAATAAAATTTGCCCCATTGAACATAGGGGGCCTAGTAACGGATTGACCCTCAAAAAATAGAGTATTGTTGGTTGCCATAATAGTTATTTTCTCAAAAGTAATTTAAGCAATAAAATGAGACCAAGCTCTGATACCAATTGTTGGTCCCAAAGCAATCTAAGAGGGGGTGAATTAGGTTTTAAAAAAAAACATTTTAGAAAGATTAAATTTATTGAGATTTTTCAACTAAGAATTAATATAATAGAATCAATGAAGCTGTGAAGTAAGAAAGAGAGGAAATTAAACAACCAATACTTCCAAGCTATCAAGTTTGAAGTACAGATAATTCACTAGAATGCTTCACACACTTGGTGTATAACAATCTTTACAAAGTAGGGAAATTCTTGCTTGTGACTAAAGACTGCTATTCTTGAGCACAAGTGGAGTGTAATCTGAACCTCACTTTCGTACAAGATTATCACTCCACTCAAAATTGAATTGCACTCTAAACTGCACACTAATACAATATAGCACTATGGCCAATTTGTACTAAAATAGCTTTTTTCTAAGGCTTGTATTCAATGTATTAGATGATTTTTACAGAATAATAGAGCAGGTATTTATAGGAGCAATAAATGGTGGTTGTAACTACTTTCTAACGGCTAAATAATAAATGCACAAAAAACTAGCTGTTGAGGTTTCGGACGTCCGAGATAAGTATGATGCGTCCGACACAGCGTCCGATCTCCGTGCAGTAGGTGAAGGACATCATTCGGACGGCTGTGCATGCGTCCGTTCCATCGTCCGAACAGAGTTTCGGATGGTCATGTTCGTCCGAAAGAAACTTCGTTCGAACAGTTGTATGCGTCCGTAGAGAATCATTTAGAAACTTGCTTTCTGCCTGTTAGTTCGGACGGTGAAATGCGTCCAAGAAACTTGACATAGTTCGGACGGTATACTGCGTCCGAACACCCTGTTTCGAGTAGACAAAGTAACAGACCTGCAAAGCTTGTTTTCAAAGTTTAGTGCTTATGTCATCATCAAAATAAGGTTTGGAAAACATCACCATTCAAGAATTTTATTACTTTTAGGGACACAAAAGGCTCTTGTTTTGTAAGACCAAGGGCAGAAGGACCTACCTAGAGCTATTAAGATGGTGGAAGGAGATCATATTAGAGGAAGAAATGAGGGGCTAATTGTGAAGATGTTGACGAGAAGGCTTCTAACCTGTTGCAAGGATTAGGGCCGTTGGCCAGCTTCAAAAGTTTCGAGCACAATCTCTTGTGTGTCAGGCTAGGAGTGGAGGTGGTCTTAGGCTACTTCCTAGCCAGAGTACGAGAAGTTGTCTTCTTTTTTGGTGCTGGCCTTAGATAGGGGCCCGATTGAGCGGGTAATGGATTAACTAGAATGGCTTCTTCATCGAATACTTGGATCGATTCTTGGAATGCCAATCCAGGAACTCCAGAGTCAATGATTAGGTTTGAAGATAAGAGACATTGAAGCTTCAACAACGAAGGAAGTGCCCAACCCTTCTGTGGTCGGTTAGGCTTCTGATGGAGTTAAAGTTAATGAAGGGATGGTTAGTTCTTCTAGCCTGGCTGGAGTAGTCTTTTTCTCAGTCAGCTTAATTTTTTGTGGCCGAACCAATTGCTCGAGAGTTTGACTTGCAAAAGAACCGATGAGGAATTTAGATAAATAGAAATAAAACAAGAATGATAGTTGATAGTCAAGTGTAAGAGTTTTATATGGGTCGTAGCCTTCAAAAGGAGCTGATGAGACCACGAGTTGAGCCCAAGAGAGGAAATATTCTTCAGAAGGAAACTCTTTTTGGATTTTTAGAGGGCTATCGTTCAATCCAGAGCAGCGCCTAAGGTCTGACGTATTCATGGTATATAACTATCTCCTAAATCTCTTATAAAAACTCAGGTTGCACAAATGGAAAAGTGTCTTTCTTGTTTGGCAAACAAGGAAAGTACTTTTCCATTTGCCAATAGAAGTCGAGTATAATGCTTCCACTACTAATGACGATCGAACCGGTTTAGGAAGTAATAAAATAGGCCAGGCTCTCAGCTAATGGCTAGCTTATAGAAGGCTCGGAATCCCCGATGGGTAGGATGGACATTTAAATGTTTGCATAATATGCAATAGCCAATTACAAGCTTAATAGCTTTCGGACTAAACAGTGAAGGGTTTATGTTCCAACAATTGGCTAGGTTCATGAATAGAAAAGGAAGAGGGAGTCGAAGACCAACTATTAGCTATTCTTGATATACAGAGAAATGCCCTCTGTGAATTAATGAGCTTGGGTTTGCAGGATTAGGGATACTAAAGAGACAGATGAAGGAATGTTATATGTCTTACGAATCCTAGGAAAGTTAGTAAGTTTTATCCTGGTGACCTCTGTTTCGACCAGAAAGATGAACTGGAGCTCGGGAGTCTCATGATCAATAAGTCGAGAGGAAGAAGACTCACATGGTGGTTGGCCAGATTGGGAAAGTTTTGGGAGTTTGTGCTTTGGAAAGTTTTGGGAGTTTTTGTTGGTGTTTTTGCACTAATAAAGCCAAAAAATATAACAATAGCAAAAGTAGAAATGGTAAAGATTTGGGGGGTAATAAAAGTAGAGGAGAGAGTGAAAAAGTTATGGATAATAAAAAGGTGTGTGCAGATAATTAATATCAAGTAAATAGGGGATATTCGAGAAGCTTTTGGAGGGAAAATGAAGAGGCATGAGATGGAAGAGGAATAGTTGGACACGTTGAGCAAGGTGTTGATAAAGAAATTAAAATTTAAACAAGCATTGAAGGACGAACGTGATAAAGCGGGAATATTCACAAAATAACTGAAGGGATGACCTCTTGGGTAGTTCATCATGGGCCCGATAAAGTGCCTTCAGCCTACCACTAGGGCTGACCATTATTGATTTGACTGATGCTTATTGAGTAAGCTCCTTCGTCGGATGCTGAAAGATCCGACGAAGGAGTTATTGATGATACATGGTTAACTTTGTATAAATGATTATCATTTGGGAGACTCAATAAGGGAACAAATGTAAAAAGACCTATAGGTAGGGGTTCTAACTCCCGCCTCGTGTCTTTAAATAGGGGCTCATTTCCCAAGAAATATAATTAATACACACCAATCAAATTCAAAAGTATTTAATATATTTGTCTCTACTTTTTATCTCTAAAATCTTTCCACCAAATACCTTCATATCCTTGAATGTATTCTTATTCATCAGTTTGTTTGTTTATAATAAAAAAGGCTTACTCATTGCTAACTCGAAAACTCAATCTGAGAAATTTTTGACTTTTTAGTTCAAAAATATCTACATCACTCGTAAATGACTTCACTGTTGCTGAAATAAAGCGTTCATGACATTGTGTAATTCCCCTACTGTTGCACACGATAGAAGCGTATCAGCAAAATTGAGAACACGCGACGCACGAGGCAAATTGTTTTACTATCTTTTGCAAAGCATTGTGCCTTCTGCCCTTGCCACTTCAGCGGCACTCTTTTATGGTTCTTGTTTTTTCTTTTTCGTTATTCCTTTTCATTTGTACTTTTCTCATTTTGTGTAGCCAAGCCAAGCAGATACGTGAGACATGCATAAAACTTAAGAGGCGTGGCCTACAAAACTCACAATCAACCCATCGCATCCGCATTTTCTTTTTCTTTTTCTTTTTTTGGTTTGCAAGACATTATTATATTTTCCAGAGAATTTCATGGTCACTTTGTATTATCATTTGATTGTCTATTAAAATTATACTATACAAGTATTTAAAATATATAATTATATGAGTATTTAAAATACAATAGTATAATACATAATAAAACTATATTGTGTTTGGATCGACAGATTTTGAGAAAAATTTGAAATTATTTATTTGTTAGAGAGATTTGTAAAGTCAAAATAGAAGAATTTCTAATCCACCTAAATGAGAAATTTGTTTGAAATCTTTCATTTCACATTTTTTAATTTGGGTGAATTTGAAATTTATTCATTTCAATCTTACAAATTACTCCAAAAAAATGAATAGATTTTAAATTATTTTTCAAATCTGTTGATTCAAACACAATCTGTAATAAAATTTTCTTTCTGAGTTTCTTTTAATGGTAAAAAGTAATTTGAGATTTGTAAAAGTTGATTTGAAAAATCACTTCATTGTAAATAAAATTTAAAAAAATAAAAGAGGACATGGACAACTTAGCTAAATGCTATTAATGTTATGTTTTAAACTTCATAGGCTTATAGCACTCCAAAAGCTTAAACAACTTAAAAGGTATGTTCTAATTCATAGATTGTGCTGAATTAGATTAATAATCAAACATTACTTTTCCTTTGGAGATAAAAATAAGGTATAAGATTACATGTGAGAGAGGCGATATTAATAGTTGCTAGATAAGGAATACGTTGAAAATTGTTAAGAACAAACAAACCACCTTAGATTAGCGAATTCTTTTTCCTTCAAGTTTCAAGAGTTTTATTTAAGAATGCATCTGTTTTAACTTTATGTGTTGGCTGATGTGTTTGGCTATTTCCTTTGCAGCTAGATTTCGTTTATTTCAAAGCACTACTACAATATTGCTTGCAACGTATACTTGGTCAAGGGTTTTGTCGATTCAAAATGATTTTTGTCGGTTGGTTTCAATGGATTTTTTAAAAGATATTATTCAGCTAATATATATATATATATGATCACATATGCTAACAATTGTGAAATTGAATATAACAAAAGAACTAGACAATAAATTTATATTACCTACCTTACTCTTAATTTACTGTTTACTTGTTATCATAGCAATATCATAATTATTAGTCCAACAGAGATTCAAAACGATTTGGAATATAAAATTTTATTTATTATTTTTTAAATACTATTTCACAATTATTTCCTCACATATTTTTAATTATATATATATATATTTTTATCTACATACAAAATGTTGCCTTTGATTGGATAGCTAAATTATCCATTATTCTCGCAATAAAAAATTTTTGCAATAATTTACTAACACAAGTTGAGGTAGTTACAATTTATTTCACATACATCAAATTTTGTCTCTTATACACATCTAGATTTTAAACAATAGTTTTGAAGAATGAGACTATCTAAGAATATATAATTGTAACCATCTTATTATTATATATAAAGGGAGAGTCTCATTAGGTATGGTGGTCTCTCTCTTTAAATTTCTAATAGTTAATTTTAAATTTTAAAAAATAACCACCTTCAAGTAAAAAAAAAAAATATCATCGTGTAACTTTTTTTAAAAAAAGTTTAAAACTATCTAATTCTTTAATTACTTATAAAAAAATTATCCTTTAAATTTATTTAAAATATCTTTCTAAATTAATAATACTAAATTATTTAATAAAGTAATATTTATAATTCTTTTAAATGATACATATAAATTGTGCCAAAATTACTAAGCCAAAATAGTGGTACAGCCAATAATGGAGTATTATTTGGTGAATAATATTTATCTTTTGACTTTAGTGGTTTTTGAAAATAATGTTGACTTTTGTAAAAATAGAATAATTGTTTGGATACAAAATAATAATTTAAAATACCCTTTGGATTGGAAATAAAGAATACCTATTCAAGTCTTGGACCCATTTAAAAATAAAATAATTGCACAACTAATTAAATAATTATGGATGATTTTTTTGTTCAATTCCTTTATTGATTTCCCTATTTACGCTGGTTGAGTTTTTATCTTTTATTATATTTTGAGTAATTCGGCTTACCAAATAAATTACATATTTCGAATCATGATTGTCAAATGTTTCCACTCATCTATTCAATTTATCTCTTATTTTAATATTAGATTGTATTTGAAAACGGAGTATCGATCTTTAAAACATATTCCAAAAAAATGACAGTGTTTGACATTTCTAAATTAAATTTAAACCTACAAAATATAACATTATAATTTATGAGCAATTAGAGATAGGTTTGTAAATAAATCGTGTCTAGATCCGTTTCATGAATAATTTATTTGAATCTAGATCTCTTGTACACATCCGATTATGTGAATTCGATTTGGATTATTAACATATTGTATAATAGACAAATCGGATATGAATATGGTAGTATTTTGATCCGATTATATATATATATATTTATTTATTTCCAATATAGTTTTTATTCTAATGTAAAATACATGTATGAATATGAATATGAATTAAATCTTCTTTTTTTACAATTAAAAAAAATTCTATAAAAATTTGAAGTTTTTATATATCAATTTTCAAATTTATAAAATAATATCAAGAGTTGGATCTGACAAATTCCGACGAATTCGAATATGGATCTCCTTTTATAAATTTAGAAAAAATTTAAATTCAGATCCGAATCCGATAATATTAAACGGATTTAGGTATGGATTTGCAAGATTTAGCCAGAATCCGACTCGTTTACATGCCTAATTGGAGCTCTACTTCAGTTATTATCAAAAAGTTTAAAAACAACCATGTAATAGGCCTGTCAATGGGTCGGGTCTAGACCCAGACCCGACCCGATCCGGACCTGTTTATCTTATTTGAATTTATGACAAATTCCTATTACCAAGATCCGATCCAGACCCATTTAGCAATTATAATAAATAGGTACAGATCTGGATCTTAGTCTTGGTGTTACTACCCAATTAAGATCTAGATCTTATTAAAATATTTAATATATAATAAAATTATTGTATATTAATTATTATTTTATATATATATATTGTGTAACCCATATAATTTGTATTTAATGTAGAATACATGCATAAATATTAATTATGAATTAAATACTTTTATAATAAAAAAAGAGAAAATTCGATAAATTGTAATAGTTCTATATATAATTTTAAAAGTTATAAAAAAAATATTAAGATCCGGATCCGGATCCGACAAGACCCGATGACTCAGGGTATAGATCTACTTTTATAGACCCGTCGGAGATATGGATCTGAATTTGAATTCAAATTCGATTATATTAATAAGATCCGGGTCTGGATATGCTAGATACAACCCGAAACCTACCCGGAATCGACCCGTTTACAAACCTACAATATAAATAGAAAAGTGACAATTGTAAATATTGTTCATTTCATCTCACCACACTACGTTTGACGAAGACACGTTCAGCATAAAATTATTTACTTAATTATTAATTGAATATTTTTGTAAAATATAAATAATGAATATGATATGAATAGTGCAAATAATAGATTGTGTGAATAATGAATAAGACAAAATATGAGTAATGTGAAATATTATTTGAAAAAAATACTTTGCTAACCAAACAAAAATTATTATTGACCAAATATTATTTGACAAATAATATCAATTATTTACTATCCAAACAGTCCCAATGCTTTTGAAATTTGATGCGCAGAAGATCTTTCGGGTGGTTCTCTGTTGCTTCTAGATTTTTTTCCCCTTTACCTCCTTTTGCGGGACACCTACCACCACAGCGTACACTCACCACTCCCTTCTATAAAACAGAATTATTTATTTAAAATTCGGTGACTCTCTTGCTTCCGAAAATCAAAACTGACAACTCTTGGGAAATTTTTTTTAAAAGAAAAAAAAAAAACCCTGAACAACTCAACAACCCCGTGCCCGTGGAGGAAAAAAAAAAATTTTAAAAAAATTGATATTGCGGCAATTATTCGTACTACAAATATTTTTTATATAAGAAAGAGACTCCTTCCAGAAGTAGGTAATCAGTTGGACTGACTAGTATTTGTTGTTTGGATCGGCGAAGCCCTCGTATCTGGTCATGATTGGCTTTGCTCTCCGCCACTAGAAAATGACTTCCTTCAGAACCCTATTCATATTCTGTGCTTTTATTGCTCTAATTTTCACTCAGATCAAAGCAGATAGTGCTGATATCTCAATAGCTGATGCTGATACTGTTGCTAATGTGGCCAAAGAGGCCTCCAATTTGGCTGAATTGGCTCAACTGAAATCCAAGATCCATATTCTTGGTTAGTACGGAAATTACTCTGGCTAGTAGTATTTTTTCCCCTCTTTTTTAGTCCTGATTTTTATTCTGTTCTACTGAAAGAAAGCTGCTTTTTAGTAGTGGTCTTTTCTTTGAGAGGTTTAATTTTGGTATGTTATGGTTCAGAAAAATTATAGCTTTTGATTTTGCATGATCGATTCTGAGAAACCAAAAGTTACAAGCAAATAAACAAAAGAAATACATATGCATAAATGGAGAGAGGGTTGACATTTTTTTGCAGTTTCTTTTTTCTTCTTTCTTTTCTCTTTTTTTTTTATTTAGATAATTATTTCCTCCAATTTTATGCATTAAGAGGTGCGATGATAGAGGGGATGATTTTGGGTCCAGAATATCATGAGAATTCTATGGGTATATGTTGATATTTGAATCTGAGGTCTCTAGTAATGTGTGTTAAAATCTCAGGGATTCTGGCTGACTAGCTAGCCTCATTGATTCCACCTGAGCAACTTCTGAAGATTAGGTTTTCGAAGTGATTATTAGGTGGCTCCCTATGAAAAAGGCATCCATCTGAGGGTCATTCCTGAATGCATTTTGAGGGAATAGAGTTTTCCATGGGTTAGGTAGCTTGTGAGATAAGGTCTTAGGCTACATATACTTTAGGAATAAGGTGGTTGGTGGGTGAATGAATATCCTTGTGCACATATAGGTCTACTTTAAGTTGAATGAAATGTTCTTCTATCGATGTGAAAATTCAATACCATTTTTCCTTCAAAATAAGAGATTTAAGTGAGTCTTCCTCCTTTTGCCAGTAGTAAGTAATGCTACTTGATTACATTTTATTTGCGTTGACACTAAAACCTCATCCCAAGATATTTTTCAGGCTTTCTAGAGCTGTTTTTTGTTTTTAATGGTGTCAATCCAGTTGCCTTCAAAATTTTATAATTCAACTATCCAGAGTAATCTAAGGCCTCATGCTGATGTATAAGGTAAAAGGATGAGGCATGAGTGAAAGGATTGTATTTAAAAGAAAACTTCTTATTAGCCCTTCTCATTATGAATTCAAAGGGGAATTTTCCATATTACAGAGATGAACATGAAGCTAGTGGCGTTTCCTGTTATTTTTCAAGAATGTATGATCTTTGAGCAGGGTATATATGTGTTATCTTACTTTGGTCAGAACGGAAATACTCGAGCTAATTTTTTTTATTTTTTATTAATTTGTTCCTTGTGTTTTTTATATCAATATAGATATTGTGGCAAAGAATTGTAGCTTTTTAGCAAGTGTGAATTATGCAAATCAAGTTTGTATACATACATATATTGTAAGTGGCTAAGAGAAAGGTTCACAGTTTTGCCATTTTTCTTTTTCCCCCTTTGAAATATATTTGTTAAGAGGTCTGGTGATAGAGGGGATGATGTTGTTGGATCCAAAATAGAGAGTTCTACTTTTCTACTTTCTTGGAGGGGGAAGGAGATGGTAAATCCCTATGTCGATAAGGCTCAAGCTTTCTTACGGAAGAAACTATCAATTTCATAATCTCAGGCATTTACACATCTAGACCCTGTATATTCCAACTAAATGAGGTTATTACAAGTAAATGTTCAAAGTTACAATCACGTGTGCCTTAGGACAAGGTATTCTCTAATGGGATTTCACGGAATGGAGTTTTTAGTGACTTTGATAGTGAGCCAGAAGGCATTTTATGCTACCTTAATGATTGTGCCAGATGTTCTTCTACCCTAGTAAACATTCTTTCCCTTTTTTTCTTCAGGACAGGAGACCGAAGTAATCTTCCTCCTTTTTCCAGCAAGTCAATGGTACTAGAATGGTAGGATACTTGTAATAATCATGATTACAAGCATGATTACCTTTTGGATCCTACACGGAAACTAAACCCTTCTTTGGATGTTTTCCAAATAGGAGGCTCATTTTTGTTGGATTTTATTTTCCTGTTGTCAAACCAATTTATTTTTGTAGTTTTAGAATTCAATTTTATCTGTAGTACCCCATTGAGCAATGCGGAAGGTCCACAAGAAATAGCATCCTAATAATAAAATTTAATTTGCTTAATTTGCTTCCATTGCCAGATATTACCTACAGACTTCTGAAATTTAAATTGCTTTGTTTAGTATGTCTTGTCCAGTGTTACTTAATATGGCCTTCCGACCTCCGATCTCCATATTGGTACACTCTTTCCGGAACGCAATACATTTGCGCAGCAATACGGGGCATAGTAGCGTACCAAACGTCAATCAAGTATATACCCAATTTTTCCAGTACTAGACAGCCATATATGAATAATATATTGTACGCATACCGACTAAACCTACCTCCCCCATATTATGAATTATAAAAACCATTGTACGTCGTACTAGTACCCGTATACTATAGCACAACGAACCGCGTATTATACATTATTGGTCTTGTCACCACATTTATGTTTTTGAAAAATGCTATTCTTAAAAGCTATGTTACATGGACTCGGATGCAAGTGTCAGGTACGGGTACATGTCTAGGTGTCGGATTCGTCAATTTCATAAATTGAGGATATGGGGACACTCTAAAAGAGTCAGTTACGGGTACGGTGTGTGTCTTGTATCCTTGTATATGATAGTGTAGTAGTAACAAAATTTGATGACATAAACCAATTTACATTATTTTATAACTCATTTTTCAAAAAATAAATATGTCTACGTGCATAAAATTAAATAATAGTGGTGCACATGGAAAAAGAAGATAATAGAAGGATATAACTATAATAAGATTTAGTGATTTGATAAATTATTCTCATATGTTCCTCCCTTCTATTTAATCTTCCTCTCTCTATCTTATTAGTGTTTCTGATAAAGTCAATATAATTTTTGGCTTGATTAAAAAGGTCAAAGTACCTAGTTGAAAATTGACCATTCGGACACGGATCCCACACCCACACCCACACCCACACCCACACCCACACCCACACCCACACCCACACCCACACCCACACCCACACCCACACCCATGTCGATACGGCTGGACACGGGTACTCTGGGGTGAGAGGAGAGTCCATGTAACATAGCTTAAAAGTCCAAGCCCCAAGCTAATTTTGATCTCATTTCATTTACATTGTCTTTGAACTTAGTGTGTGTTGACTTTTCTGGTTATGTAGCAATATGATTCTTAATACCAATTGCTTAAGCCCATCTCATTAATTTGGCTTCTTCATCTGAAGAGTCTTTTATCAAGGAGAAGAATGAAGAATTAAAGGGGAAGGATGATGCGATTTCTAAGCTGGGGAAGATGATTAAAGAGAAATCTGATAGCATTGCATTACTGCAGAGTGAGATAGCTTCTCTGCGGGTGAGGCATCGAATTCCGTCAACCTAGCATTTGTGTTGTCATTCTTTTGATCCTAACTGACGAGGATTTGGAACAAATAATTGCTGTATTCATTGAGTTTTATTTGTTATTGCTTAGAAAAAGGGAACTACAGATGCTGAGGAGCTGGTGGGCAAAGCTCATGCACGGGCTATTGAACTGGAGACACTGGTGGAAAAACTTGACAAGGAGATCAATGTGAAGAACAAGGAAAAAGAGGCATTAGAAGCTCGGGCAATCGAAAAGGAAAAGAAGGTGCTTGACTTGAGTTCAGAATTTGACAATGTGAGTTTAGGTTTAACTTTTAAGTAGTTGTGACTTGTGATAGTGCTGCTGTGGGACTATCTTACGTTTGTCATTCAAATCTTTCATACATAGCTAAGTGGAAATCCCTTCATAAATATATTTGTGGGAGCATGTGTGATTCTGGTTTTGTTTGTGCTGTGTGCCACACAAATTATGATCTGGAAACATCATTATTGTGGTTTGAAAAGGATCACATATTTGCTATTTATGTATATATAGCTCTTATTTTAAGCATAAAGAAGTGCTTTATTAGTCACCTTGTATGTCTTGAACACATCCCCATGTCTATAATGACTGCTGATTGTAATCTTGCAAAAGCGCGTGATTATATACATCACATGAGCATGAGGATAGGTAAGATGCTTAATGATAGAATTCCTCTTAAGTGCAGCAGATTGAGAAATTTGTCCATCTGGTCTGGCATCTCTTCTTCCCCTCCCATGAACAATGTTTCTGCCAAAATGCCCTCTATAGGGAGCTCTACTTTGTTTCCAATGCTCATGAGGATGGGTGAGATGATTAATGATGGAATTTCTCTAAGTGCGGCAGATTACGAACAATATTTCTGCTCAAATGCCGTCCTCTAGACTGAGCTCCATGTCCTCTGGATAATGGAGGTATCCATTAGATGGACATTAGTCGAAATAGACTTAATTATGAAATAATATCTCAGGTTACATCAGGTTGCCAATTGAAAAAACCTAGTAATGCAAGTTACTACATGAAATATCTAGCTTGAAGAAACATGAGTGAATGAGTTACACTTTGGGCTTGAGCTTTAGGGTGAAAGAGCTTATTAGTGTGACTAAAAATCTTTCACAAGTTTCTATTTAAAGGTGAAATTTGGTGGTTTATATTAATGTTCTTAGGAATTTCACCCTTGTTCCTTTTATACTGTTCACATCTGTCATGGTTACCTTTTTACCCTGTAGAATGTGTTTATTTGTACTTTAAGTGAACCTTTCGAGAGATAATTATTGATTCTTTAGTCTTCATTTTGTTTTCGAGAGATAATTATTGATTCTTTAGTCTTCATTTTGTTTAGGCCAACAAACTTTGAGATAATAACTGTAATTGATCTGTTGCTAAGGTGCCGATTGATGTATAGTGCTCATAGAACTTTTCTCTTTACTTAATAGATATATTTGGGCTTATCTGGGAAACAGATCATACTTTTTGATTTTTCCTGACTATGGTACACAGTGTTGTAGTTAATGACAAATCATAGTGTTTTAGTTAAGGAAAAGCGGTAAATCAAATTAAATAAAAGGCAACTCCGGGGTAGAACCCATAAAATTTAAGAAACCATACTTGAAAGAACCATAAAAAAAGTAAGTAAACATGTGTATAAAAATTTCTTTGGTAATCTTGGTATAGGTAACAGAATACCTAACAATTGATATGCATTTTCATTATGAATTTTCATGGTTAGTTACGTTGTGGTCGGACTCTATTATGGATTTCTGATCACATTCTCCATAGGGCCCTCTTATCTCTTCCTTCGCTCAGGTTATGGAAGAAGGAACCGAGAAGAAGGTATCAGCAACAACTGGTTTTAACTTCACTGGAGTCGTGAACTAATACACTTTTTAGCTTTCTGTCTCCTTTTTGCAGCTCCAAAACATCATCAATGAACAGAAGTCTAAACTACAGAAAACTGAACGCGCACTTCAAAATGCTGAGGCATGTATTGGTATAGTGCTCAAATATTTTTACAAGTTTGTTTGTGAGGTCATCACATGTAACTTGAAGTTTTTTTACGTCGTTCTCCTGTACAGGAGGAAATGATGAAGGCAAAGTTTGAAGCCACATCAAGAACCAATGAATTAATGGAGGTAAAATGTTTATTTATTTATTTTATTTTATTTTTATTTATATTTTATTTTTATTTTTATTTTAATACTGATTGTATAAAATCCATAGAGTTAACTTTTTGAAGAATTTTGTTTCCTTACAAATAATGCTGCTTGTTATAGGGTGGAATCTTCTTTTCTTGTTAAAGAATGGAACTGATTTTCTCTTGATTAGTGCTTGTGAACTGTTGTAATTGACTATATTCAGTAAACCTGGCGTGTATGCATGACCCGTTTAGGAATTGAGCTGCACTTTGTCTTAATTTCAATTGAATTATTTGGTTTCAGTATTCTACATGTTTCTAATTGGCCTCAACCTTGCACATTTGAAAAATTAGCACTCGAAA